>OX387348.1:10587500-11122500 GCA_947563465.1 Archips xylosteana | reverse complement strand
AACAGGTTTTAAATCGATCCGTTCAGCGTTACGTGATGTAGCGGGCGCATGGCGCGTGGACAACCGATCTCTTCTTTCATGGGCCATTGCCATTACCGCTTATCAAATCCCTGCTAATGTCCAAAACCAACAAACAAAACGACAAAAAAAATCGGTACAGGTCAAGATCGAGTCGCGTTTTAACGCGAAGGTTTCAACTTTCATTTATTGAGATAAATAGAAATTACGCAACATTAATTAATACAAGTATTATAAATGTAGGTACCCGCATTTTCAAAAAATTATAGAGCAGTTTACCTATGTAGTTTGTCATCCCAATTTTTTTTCAAACTAATAAACTAAATTAAAATAAGCATTTCTATTAGATTATACATTTTGTAAATATTTATGTGCGCTAGAAGTATATGTGTATTCCTAATATTGTCATAAAAGCATATTTAGCCCCTGTTCCAAAACTCTCTGTTAACTTACTGTAGTCTTATGTGATAGATATCTATGATGCCATCTCTGTTTATTTTGTTCAATTAAACAGAGACGGTTTTTTATATGTCTGTCACATAAAATACAGCAACTTAACAGGCAAAAGTGAGACAGGCCCTTAATCTTGCATTAATATTTAAGAGAAACCTGTCGTGTTGGCGCAATTTAGTTCTTTATTAGCGCATGTTTTTTTCTGGTAGATTATTAAGTAAGTAGTACAATTATGATGCACCAGTTCATTCAAACGTATGAATGACAAGGCTTATATACAAAGTATCTTAAAATTAATCCAGAATATTTCATTAAGTGGTTGGGTTATTTCTGTTTTACTTAACGCCAGAGGTTACTCATCAAAATTTTTGTTTCGAAATGTAGTCACCCCCTACACTTTGAACATCGACCAATTTAAACAAATCTCAAAGACAGTTAAAAAACCCTGAAAAAGAATTACAGGGATGTTCAGACAAACTATCCCAACCACCTGACGAAATATTTCGGACTTATTTTGAGACACCTAGTGTAGTGTTGGCGGGACATGTAACGTCGTGTAATTGCATTTACATACGTATACTTATACAGAATATAGGATGATACATTATAAAAACTTAGTGCTAATTATTAACGATTGAATGTTTCGGGTTATTTATAAACGAATTTAATCAATTGATCAGAATTTACTTTTGAAAATGATGACACGATACATACAATCAGTACCTAATAATTAGCACGAACGTACTAATCTTTGCTCAGGATACGGATCTCTAGAAAGCTGCTGCCGATTCTAATTACTTCAACCACTCTACCGACAAGAAGCGCAAGCGCATTTTCCGTTTCACCATTCAACCGGAAAGTAAACATAGATATGTTTGGAGATTTGAGCTGCAGTATGCCTTTTAGCATACACCCTGTCACGACCCGAACCCTTGGAGTGATTAAATTTACTTGTATAGTTCCTTGCTCTCTGTCTAAAGTATTTTATTTCAGTTGCTCAGCATGTACCACATCGGCACCTAAATATTCGTTGCTTCACAGAATTTTCACTTTATTTATAGCAATGTCCGAATTTAAGAAATGGTATGAAACAATGTAGCGCAACAAAAACAATTTACTCGACATAAAAATTGTACTGTTCTGCTCGTGATTCATTATAGACATTGTTTTGATATCACTCTTTGTTCTTAAATGAAAGCAACGTAGGTTTGCATTACACCAAAACAATTAACTCGTACCGAGTAATACTCATTCACAAAAACAGTTATCTTTTGATAACACGCCTGGTGCAGTGCGTATTTGTGCTTGAAGTTTTTTAATTCCACACGTAATGGTTTCCGGTAAGTGAGAGCGCCGCATCCGCTAATTTTGTATGTTGCAAAATTAAGTAAATCTCAAGATAAGTTACTCGAATGTGGAAGTGAACTTAACGATCCGAAATCTCTTTGAAGTGGTCATCAAAATATTCTTACAAACTCTAGAGTTATAGACGTAACAAGCAGTGTTACGTGTAGCATATAAAATGTTCAGTAAAATAGCAGTTTGTAAACAAATTACTAGACGGGGCTCAAATGCATAATGGCTTACAGCACTAATAAAACCGCTGACCATAAAGTGAATCTAATAACTTAATACCTACTTATTAACAGTTTCTAATTGGAGAAAGTGTGTTCCTTCTATTGATGATGTTAAAGTAAATTACAAGGGGGTCAAATCAAAAGTGCCAAGAAATGAGAAAAGGATGGCAAGGCCGTCCACCCTGGTTATGAATATTTTAGATAAGCCTTTTTGACGGTAAAAAGCTTGGAGTCGCACTTCATAATGATAGTAAAATTGAAAATTTAAACTATTTTAACGTGTCTAATTGTAATTTTTCATTGATATTTGATAATGAGAATGTTGAGTTAGCGATTGTTTAACTTTTGTGGGGACACACCACACATGCAGAATTGGTACTTGTTTATTTTCATGCTTGTGATTTTTGCTTATTTAAGAGAAATTAGGCGTATTTTCTTGAATTTATGTGTCTTCTTACGGAAGTATATAAATGCCTTCTATATTTCTTTATATTTTAATTTATGTACCTAATTAATTAATTTTACGACCGCTTTAGCCTAGTTGGTAGTGACCCTGGCTACGAAGCAAGAGGTCCTGGGTTCGAATCCCGGTAAGGGCATTTATTTGTGTGATGAGCACGAATATTTGTTCCTGAGTTATGGATGTTTTCTATGTATTTAAGTATTTATTTATCTATATAAGTATGTTTATCGTCGTCTAGTACCCATAGTACAAGCTTTGCTTAGTTTGGGACTAGGTCGATTTGTGTAAGATTGTCCCCCCTAATTTTCCTGTACGTATTAATTACCTTTTTTTTCTGGTGCGGAAAATGCGCCTTATTCATTTGTCTCTGTTCGGGGAAACAGAGAGTATGTGGGGCTCTCCCCAAGAGGCCTACCCACTAAAAACCGCACGGATTCCCTCGTTGCCATGGTGAACGCCACGGGAGCAATATGTGTCACCGCAACGCCCACTGGCCGCCCCGGGATGGGGCTCCTCTGTCGACACCGTGCAATGCGGGCTCGGCACTCTCCAGCCTCCCCCGCTGGTGAGGATTGTTTTTAAGAGGTTTACTCCTCGTGGCTTCCGCAGATGCCCACGTTCCTGGCAAGCCAGGGTTACGTGCCCTCACGTTAGCTCCCGTGCCCTCGTGTTCTGCTCTGAAAGCAGAGTGGAACCGAAGGCACGGTCGCTTCCGCCCTCTAGGCTCCCCCTCACCTTTCCCTGTCCGCCGTGACAGAGCAGGTGATTAGTTTGGGTTCGCCTCCGTCAAAGGCGTCAGCCCAAGGGCGAGACGCCGTCCGCAATGCGGACCCACGAATGGGCCCGCTACCCCTACCCCCCCCCCCAGTGTGTCAGCAAACCCCCACAGGCCATGGGCCCAACCGCTACTCTTATCCCCCTGAACCACCAGGGTTAACAGGGGAGAACCGTAACGGTCGTGCAGCCCAGACAGCAGAGCGGATGCTCCCCACCGCCCGGGCACATGTGGAGATTGCTGACCCCCACCCCTCCAATCGGATATTAACCACCGTTTAACTTATTCCTCCCACGGAATTGATTAAACGTTGTTGCCCAGGGTGAACCGTCCCAAGCGTTACCCTTCCCCACCCCATGAGGCCTACGCCTCGGATAGAAACGAGTGGTAACGCCCGAGCACTCGAGGAGGTTTCCGACATCGCACCCCTGTAAGTATTACCTATGTAAAAACACTATGTATGTATTCTTAACACATCACCATAAGTTTCCATTGTAATTAGTTTACTAATTCCCAGACACATAGCGAAGGCGATTGTTAAAAGCTGGAAGCCTTCAGCATAAGAATAAATAAGAACATAGGTAGAAGGGAAACTCCCGCTCCGGCCGGACTCAAAGGTCACAATATTAGAGTACCTACTCGCTAAGCGAGAACTCAGTCAGGGTCAGGGCCGCCGCCGTCCGTGACACCCTGACTGAGTTCTCGCTTAGCGAGTACTCTAATATCGTGACCTTTGAGTCCGGCCGGAGCGGGAGTTTCCCTTCTACCTATGTTTTTATTTATTCTTATGCCTTCACACGATTATGAAATTTGAAGGAACTTAGATATTTAAATAAAGTAAGAATATTTGAAATTCAAATTCAAAATTATTTATTTTAAATATTTACAGTATAGGTACATTTATGGTAAGGGATAGAGCCGCCCGGTAAGTGCCTTACACACGGGGCTTAGTAGCTAATGCTTAGTACTTGTCACTTACACTTGTCAGAAGTGTGTAAACAAATTGTACAAGTGCTTAGTATTATAATACACGCATCTGACAAGTGTACTCGTATGTATGTAAGTGACAAGTGCTAAGCATAGCTACTAAGCTCGTGTAAACCTAGCGTAAGCAAAAATTCCTGTATTGGGAAGCCACTACAACTAACTGCTGATATTGCGCGACCACACAAGCAAAATAACAGCGTCTGTGCGACACATATGCCGATGAGACTGTTGGTGGATGAATACAGCGGCTGTCAAACGCGAGTGTCAAATCTGTTACGTAGTAGCATGTCTTCATACAAAAACCTGTCTTAATCCGCTTTCAGATAAATTAACATTATGTTAATTTTACACAGCCCAAACTAAATATAACCAATTCCCACAGAAATAATAATAAAGAGGATAGAAATGCCTTAGTTCCTATTTTCTTCCGGATTTCGTGTCGCTGCTTCATCCCCTCTACTTACTGTTAATGCACACACGCATAAGATCGGAACCGTACTACGCAATCACGCACACAATTACTAATAATTTTGCTTACAAACAATTATGAACCTTACACCTTAGAGATAGCGTTGAATAACACTCACCGTAAGTCATACCCACATTTACACAACAACGCTCTTTATTGGCCGCTTCGGCATTATGGCTGTAGTGTACAAAAGCAATTTATTTTAGTTTACGCTAGGCCTGGAATTCATCGACAAAGTTATCGACTGTTACAATTTTATTTTTATTTTCAAATTTATATGGGATCAACTTCGGGATATACCCTTTCCAATAAAAAAGGATTATCAAAATCGGACTACTCTGTAAAAAATTATGCGTGATATATATATTTCGTCGGTTGAAAAATAAATTAAAACGAACTATGGCCGCACTACTATTTATTTAGTAGAATCTTAAAGGAATCAAACGAAGTTTTGACGTAAGACCCGGGAGTTTGTTTTTGATAATGATAATGAATAAAAAATTATTAAAGAAGCAATTAATATAGGATTTTGTTCGTAAAAACTAGCCAAGTGCAACTCAGGCTCGCGCACAGAGGATTCAAATTAACATTTCCATACTATCTTAAAAAATGTACTTACCTTCCGTAATCATTTTACGTAGCGGTACCCTAGTTCACAATCAGTATCTTTTTTTACGATGGAATTGTAAGTTTATTATTTGTACACTATTATCCTAATAACACCACCTTTATACCGTATTTAGGATGACCGTAAACTAGGATATCGATAAAAAGTCTACACAAGTCAACGGGCATCACTAGCTCGGGGCTAGTCGTAACCTGTTCTTGTGTTCGTACCATCAACTTTTGTGCGAGAGAGAAGGTTTATCAAAAATTACATTATATTGTTTCGTATACTTCAAAACAGTCTGCGTTTTTAAGGGCATAAGCAGCAGTGGTACATGAAGTCTCGTGTTAGTAACGTGTAAACCAATATTTTATAGCGAAAGATTTTCTAAAGTTGTATTTTGATATAAACCGCATTATTACATTAAAGCTACGAGCATATAACCCCTAGAGACGTAGTGAAAGGCGACACTAATCTGTCGACTAGTCAGTGATTTAACAATGATGTATTTCCCGACTCCTTGGTTTACCGTCAGTATCAACCATAAAGTATGACCGATGAGACAGCTGACATTTACGACGTAAAACAGCTTCAATATACAACATCATGTCTTGTTGTGCAGTTAAATGGTGCGGAAACAACAGTAAAAAATGTAATGAAACAAAAAACAATATTACTTTTCATCGGTAAGTCCATTTCTTTATTTTATCAAAATATTTACAAAAATTTGATTAGTTGCAACGCGGGTCAAGTTGGATTGGACTGGTCCGTCCCCCATCTTTTTCTTTCTCACTGCAATCGTATATATCTATCTCTTATTATCGTAATTAGTCTCGTGACGTCAATGACTAGTGTGGTGCGATGCATTTATTGTGTATTGTCGATAATTATCCACTAAATGATTATTGTATCTATTGATATCGGATTTTTTTTCGTGGATGCTATTTATTACTATTAGTAATACTTCGTGATATTAATTATAATTCTTATTTTCGTGTACGGTCGAACAAATTGAATCATGACACAGGATAGAACCTTTTAATAATCAATTTCACTATGATTTCCTTGACAAAAGTATGAGATGTCAACATGACATTAGTAGCACAAAGGTTCCAAGCTGGGTCATGATTCAATTTGTTCGACTGTACCTGTATTGGACAGGTATAACGTAATTTCATTTGAACTATATCTTTTATGATTTTTTCCTGTAGATTTCCAAAAGACGGTAATATGAAAAACAAATACTTTTCAACTTGTTTAGTTTAAGCTTAAAATAAATTCAAAATTGGCATTTAAATTTTACCAGAGTGTACTGCTTGAAAACCTTTCTGCACAACCTTTTATCGATATCGATAGAAAGCATAAAGTCATTACGATGCACGCCCTAGCGATTGGGTTCGGATTACTTCGGAACACTTCGAACCGATCGCAACTCCCCCCGCACCTCAGCTAGTTGACAGAATCGTTTCCTTTTAAATTCGCAGGCATTACGTCTCCAGGGGTTATATGCTCGTAGCATTAAAGTAATATATACCAATGAAATGTGATCCCCTTATTAGTGTAATTACACAGTTTGGACGAGTTTCCGCAATTACTAAAGCTGCAAAACATCATTTTAAAGCACTTGTTATCATACCCACATTTCAAATAGCACTGAGCCACAACCACAAGTCGCGCGCTTGTGTCCTACGAGGCACAAGCGCGGCGCCAAGGTCACGCGCCCAAGGCACTTCTATCTATCCTCTTTGTTACTATTTCTGTGCCAATTCCACACAAAACGTTTATACCTTTCAACCTCTACACGAATACATTCTCATAGCTACACCGAGCACACAACCGTTTCTCATAAAAACGAATGACGTAAATTTTAGTTAATGCAAATAGTCCTCCTGAAATAATACCTGAATTAATCAATTAAGCACCATTAAACAAAAAAAAGAACAGTAAATGATTTTCATCACACTGCGAGGAAAAAAATCCAAAAATGAAATTATTTTGTCTCTAAACACTTAAATTAAATAAATAATGGCTACCCGCCAATACAGATTGTCACTTTTTTCAAGTCATCTACCACAGATAAAGTAAACTGTGTTTAGAATTCGAATGGCCATACGGCCACATTCTGCCAACATGTTAAAAAAATACTTACTAAAATTATTGCAAAACTATTTGATATAAATTTAAAATATAAAGTTTCATGAAGCGTAGACAAGTTTTGTGTAGTAAAATTGGGTTATAGCTAAGTTTTAAACATATAAATAAAACGTTGGCTGACTTGAAACCTCCTTAGTCTGTTTGCAAATTTTAAAACTAAAGTTAGAACTCCCTTGGGAAGAAAAACTGTACGTAAATCCATAACTCCCTTAAGAACAAATTAGGCCTTTGACATTTAGTATACAGGCATGGAATAACACCATTGACGAGCAAGTGTGATGAAAAATATATTATGTACCTATATGTACAGTCAAGGAATTTAATTTCCAACCCACCTAAGTTTGAATATCGTACAGCAAAATGTCACCATAAGAGCTAGCTACGATGTTGCTTTGACGTGTTGCATTTGACATTTCGACCTTAATGCATTGCGAATGTTAAACGACATTTTTACGAAATGGGTAAGAAATTAAATTCTTTGACTGTACACAGATAACTAAATGTAGAGAAAGGTCATAAAACATGTAACTTTGAATGAGGCCGAAAAAATCAATTTCTTACTAGCATTTAACAATGTTTTCACTTATTTCTTTATCCTTTTTAATAAGTCAACGTCTGCCTGTTTAAAGTAAACAATGCATTAACTGACATAACTGGCATGCCTAAGTGGCTTTGTTTACGTTCACTGAATATATTGAGTTACCGTCGCCATCATAAACATCGGAGCTGTCTAGATGCTCATAAATATACATATAATACGGCTCGCGGGCCACATGTGGCCCATCAGGCTTCTATGAGTGGCCCACCTAGCATAAATTTTATATTGATACTAGCTGTTACCCGCGACTTCGTCTGCGAAGAATAGGGGTAGGTAGGTATACAAAAAATAGCCTACGACTTATTCTCAGAACTACCGAATACAGAGAAAAAAATATATAAAAATCGGTTAAGCCGTTTAGGAGGAGTTCGATAACAAACACCGTGACCGTGACACGAGATTGTAATATATTAAAAAGATTCTACCATTTTAATTTTCAATGCTGTTCTGTTGACAATTAATGCTGTGGCCCACTGCGTTATTGCCGAGCCTGAGACACATTTGTAGCCAGTACAAAAAATATTGTCTATGGCTGACCTAGACAGTTAAGGTGGAACGGCACGCTCTAGGCGCGAAATTCAAAATTTTTACAGGTTTTAATTTATTTTGGGTAAACGGTATAACTGTTTAACTTCATATGGTACTTGCGCTTGTAAAACAGTGTTCTTTATATTATTGCGTAAAGCTTTTTAAGAATAAAACTGTTAGCTTGATATAAAAGTTGTCAAACATAGAAATTCGGACTTTCAATGTTTTGACAACTTTTATTTCAAGCTAATAGTGTTATTCTTAAAAAACTTTACACAATAATATAAAAAACACTGTTTTACAAGCGCAAATACCATATGAAGTTAAACAGTTACACCGTTTACCCACAATAAATTAAAAACTGTAAAAAGTTTGAATTTCGCGCCTAGAGCGTGCGCTTCCACCTTAATAATTAATAATTATAACGCCTTACTGTCCAATAAAAGTCATCCAAGTCTTAAGTCCATCCATACTAAAAATAAAACCGTCTTCAAAAAACACCCAAAAACTAAAAAATAAAAGTTTTTTGGGTGTTTTTTGAAGACGGTTTTTTTTACTAGCTTTTGCCCGCGACTCCGTCCACGTGGAATTAGTAATTTGGGCAGCTTATTTTTTTATCCAATTTGCCTTTTCATCAATTATGGCTCTCCTTAGTTCCTTCCGGAAGAAGTGAAACTTCATAATAAACCAACCCGCTCCCAATTCGCCCCCAGCCCGCTCCTAACCCGCCCCTAACCCGCTCCCAACCCGCTCCCAACCCGCCCCCAACCCGCTCTCAACCCGCTCCCAACCCGCTCTCAACCCGCCCCCAACCCGCTCCCAACCCGCCCCCAACCTGCTCCCAACCAGCTCCCAATCCGCCCCTAACCCGCTCCCAACCCACCCCCAACCTGCCCTATCTAACTGGGCTGTCTAACACTGAAAGAATTTTTTAAATCGGAGCAGTAGTTCCTGAGATTAGCGCCTATAGAAGTTTTACTTCTGGTTACCAAAGTTCTCATCAAGACGAATCAAACGAGACTAAATTTGATGGGGTAACTTCGTTTTATTACGGAGTTCTTATGGTCACTTTCCAGTTCCATCGTCAGACCCTGGTTACCATCTAGGATCAAAGTACTCGTTAAGACGAATCAAATGAGCCCAAACTCGATGCGGTTGTATCGTTTTATTACAGAGTTTCTATGGCCACCTTCCAGCTCCTTCATCAGATCAGCGCTATGTCATAATAATATTGCCTTGTTATCCAATTTACACAATCGTGCGAAATTTCAACTCAATCAGAAACCGGGAAGTGAGTCAATTTCAACTTGCAAGATTTGATCCGTTGAAGAGTTCCGTTGGCCATCCTGTGATCTTCTTCATCAGATCCAGTTTATCAAATGACATTTTCTGAATGAAAATAATTAACTTGATGCTTAAAAATCGTCATAGGTATGGTATGCCTATAAAATTTGTGGGTTAGCGTCGATTTCCCCAGGATTCCATCATCAGATCTTGACTTGGTGCTAATGGGACTATCTCAGAAGTACTATACTCTTTCAAACAAAAAAGGATTATGAAAATCGGTCTACAATTGGCGGAGATATCGATGAACATACATACATAGAAAAAACCGGCCAAGTGCGAGTCGGACTCGCGCACCGAGGGTTCCGCACAAATGTATACCTATGTATCTATGAACATCCAGTTTTAGCAGACCCCTGCTCCTAAGCAAAATGTGCGCAATGTGGGATCATTGTAGATTGGTTACCGATATAGACAGACATAAATGGCTGTATCGTTAGATTGCGTTGGCTCAGAAGTTTGATTTTTTTCACAGCCCCAAGGGACAGTGGACCTGAGTATTGGATATAAATTTCAGCTAGATACCTCCACGCGTTCCTGAGAAAAAGGGTCTTGACAGACAGACGGACGGACGGACGGACAACAAAGTGATCCCATAAGGGTTCCGCTTTTTCCTTTCGAGGTGCGGAACCTTAAAAAAGTAAAAAAAAGATACATACAGTCGAACATAATAGGCTAGTTTCCTAAAAAAATCTAATTAGTTCGTCATTTAAATTATCAAAAAATATTGGACACGTATTTTTTCTTTTGTCAATTGAACAAAAAATGACGGAGATATTGTATGTTGAAGTTCCGCGTGACGTCACGATTCGCTACACTTTTTAGCGAACCGTGACGTCACGAGCCCCCACTCCCGAACTTTGTCGCGCTTTATCTTTGTCGTTTTTTGTTCAATTGACAAAAGAAAAAAAATGTGTTCAATATTTTTTGATAATTTAAATGTCGGACTAATTGTAATAGTGTTTTTTTTACCCAGGACACTACCCTATTATTGACATCAACGCAAATTTATATTGTAATTTTATCATGAAGTAAATAAGTCTAATCTAATCTATAGAAACTCCTCCTTTTTTTTAGTCGGTTAAAAAATAGCAATGCTCCAATTATTTATTACTTAATGGAATAAAACCTAATTTCCAGATGGTTCCCGCGCAGCCGGGCTGACGCTATGGCTGGCTATGCTGGGCGTGGCGCAGGCGCAGACCCTACCGGCCGATGCGGACACGCCGCCCTTCTATACCCTTTACAAGTGGAAGTACGTGGACTTCGAATTCTCCTCGCCCATACACCGGCAGCAAGCTCTCATTACTAAGTAAGTTTAGAAAACTACAGAGAAAAGTATTTTCTTTATATGAAATAGGGTGGAAACGAGCACGTGAGGCGCCTGAACGTAAGTGAATCTGCACCACCTATGGAGATCTGCAATACCACAGGATTGCCGATGCCCAGTCAAGTCAACCTAGAGGGATAAAGATAAAATACCTCGAGTGCCAGTATTAATTTCACCTTGCTCTCCATACTGGAACACAACAGCGCCAGCACTGTTGCTTGGTGGCAAGATTAGCGAGTAAGACGATGGTAGCGATCTTGACAGACCTTGAACAAGATCTTACCACCGAATGGGTAACTTTTCTGCTTGCTGAGTGTACCCGCTTCTTTCGTTCCATCAGGACTTCTACTACAGAATTTCGAATTTCGTAGTAGCCCTCCTGAATGGTGTGAACTGCAGTTATATTATTTATTATCGGTTGCCCAGGATAGGATTTTATCTCCGACCTTCTAAACTTTTGTAGTGTGGGAGAGCATTGTATAGGAATATAGGAAAGCGGGTTCATTGCACGCTTTTCTTTTAGGCAGTCACATAGACCGCAACAATATTGACTAGAAATTAAAAGAGGGCGCCAGTTTTTTGTAGTGGACATATTTTTGATACATCTTGTTTTAGGAATAAAAAATTAATTGTCGAATGCTCGAATGTATACAACATTATCGCTTCAGAATGTCAGCATTTCTTTGGCTAATGCAGCTATTTTGAAATTAAAAATCATTGTACTTTCGTCCGTTTTCTACTGAAATAAGAGTGTTAAAATTTGTAAAAACTGTACAATACTATTTCCGAAACAAATTTAGCACAATGTTATCATAAAATTCCATGTTTCTTTTCTTCAGTAAATTCATTCCAAAGAACGTGCTCCCTCTGGGTATCGAGGTGTTCGGGTCGCGTGTGTGGGTGACGTTTCCGAGCTGGCGAGGAGGCGTGCCGGCGACGCTGGCTACGGTCCCTCGTAGCGGTGGGCACTCCTCACCACTGCTCAGGCCTTACCCCGACTGGAACTACCACAGGGCGTTTAGTAAGTTCCTTCTCTAGTGTACAGTGGGCTGCAAAAGTGCATGGACAAAGCAAAACAAAAATCCTATGAAGGTAAAATGAGTGCCAGTAGCTACCATATAAGCCGTACTAGTTCAACCGGATCTTACTAGATGGCGTTGTAATTATCATTCAATGAAAAAAACGTTCGCTCGGAATCTTCCTTCTTCTTCACAATTAATATTAATTTATAAATATTGTAATAATTCGTCATGTCAATGTTTAACAATTATTTTGCTTTTTGTAGTTATTCGGAATCTGTAACATTGATACAGACACGCAGAACATTGCCAAGTATGAAATCTAACAAAAACATTTTTCTTAACCTCAAGCCGGGGGGGATCGAACCCTATTCACTCTGGCCAGCCAATGCATCCGTTAGCAACTTCGCCCGCTCTCTTAGCCACTCGGCTATGGAGACATTATAATAACTGGTGAAACTAACAATCTTATATTTTACTTAATCTTTGCATCCTTGTCTAGTTAATGCGTAGATTAGATACAGATAGATAGATTATGTTTGTTGCCGATTGTTGGACTACCGTAATTTAACTTCAGAGATTTATTGAAGACTGCTGTATTTACGTGCTACTTAAGGTTGAATGTTGAATAATATACTTGGATACGCTTACACGCCTCGTTTGCTAAACTGAGGGTAATTTTTATAATGACTTCACAAATCGTTAGATTTCTTGTCAATCACCTTGTGTGAATATCCAAATTATCAAGTTCTCGAAAATATTTTACTATGATTCGATTAACAACGTTTTTGAAAGCAAAAATTATTGTTCTCTGGGAACAAGAAAACTTATAAAGAAAATAGCTCGAGATATGGGCATAACGGTAAGATTTTACATATATTAATATTTCTGAGTGCAATGTTGCTTACAAATTGCACTATTCATGATCTAATGTTAAGTATTTATTATTTTGTTTTTTTTTTACAGAGAAACACAGTCAACTTTGCCATTCGACATTTAAATTTCGATTGGGAAAACGAAATCGTTATATTTACCGACGGAAAGTGTCGGATAAGAATGGACGTAAAATTTTGTAAAGGAGTAGCGGGGTTTTAAATTGGGACTCCAGTGAGATAAAGTCAAAAAATAATTTGGACACTGAGGTAAACAGAACATGGGAACTGATGCGAAATAGTGATATATGTTTCAATATATTATGGTTTCGAGCATGAAAACTCGACTTCAAGAAGTGATAGATAGTGTAACGGCTATCCTCTCCGTTACTAAGAGACAAATTGACTTTGTAACTTAAATTGTTAATATTTCCCGATATCATTATTTTGTAATTAATCTGTTATAAACGAACCTTTATTATTTATTAATAATCCAGTTACCCATGTTTACTTATTGTTATTCTTATAGTGAATGATTCACCATCTGATCTCACATAGGTAGGTATTGTTTTTGAAGTTGTGTTAGAAGTCTTATTAGAAATTGAGATAAAAGAGAATGACATAAATTGCTAAATATATGCATGTTGCTCATTTTTCAATTAGAAGCACAATTAATAATGTAACAATTAATGTTAAGTAAACTGTTATTTGAAATTTAGTGTAGACCGGGTTAATATCTAGCCATTATGTTAGTAGGTATAAGCGTATAAAATTGAATGAAATTTAGTTTTCAATTCTTTATGAGTACTTATTTGTTTCCTATTTTTTAAGTGTATATTGTTTTTTTTTGCTATTTTTGAAACACAACACACTATGTTTTGAAGTTACTCGAACATAAATTATCACCAAGTAAGTGTTCAATACTTCATACTGAACATAAATTACATAATTAATATTATGCATTCATTAATTATGTTAACCCGGTCCCCAGTTTAAAAATCTACTTAGTTGCTAATAATATTATTTCTTTTTATTGTGGTGATGCTTCAATCTTCTTTCCAGTAAATTTTGGAAACGAATACTTAAGCTAAGAATACCTCAATAATTTTTTAGATGGCTATAGGGAATGCGCACATAGACGGTGCTGCCAACTGGTGCCATAAATTTTGACTTGATAAGTTTCTTTTACTGTCCGCATAGTGTCTTTTCTGTCGCACAAGTGCTGCCGCCTATAGTTTCTGCACGTTCCCTTACATCGGTGAAAACGAAATAATATTATTGATTGAGAAATTGCTCTTTTATGTTTTAAATAAAATGTTTGATATCAAAAGGTAGTATTATTTTATTTTCTGATCAAAGAAATTTTTTAATTAAACAGATAATTAAATACATATTAGATACATATTTAAAAAAAACAATTAAATAAAAAACAAAAATAACACTCTGATCTGGGATTCGAACCATAAACCAATTCCACATACCAGTACTTGACTCGTGCGTGTAACCGTTAAGCCACAGCTGCTAATAGAAGAACTTTCGAAATAGCAGTTTAGTTTGGTATATAAACTAGATGCAGGAAACGGCCACTACGCTGCATCAATTCACAACGCCATCTAGTTAATTCTCATCGAAACATGAACACAAACGATCAAACACTGCTCACGCGATTATCGCCCCGAGATGTCCATGCACTTTTGCAGCCCACTGTACATTTTGCTCAATACTAACTCAACATTTATTTCGTTACCGAGAACCGTGGCTAGACCCGTTCTCGTGTCTTAATAAAGTTTCTGTCCATTGATGAATTCTTTTACTCATGTAGGCTTTCCTTTCTTTTTAATTTCTTTTGTTTCTGAAACTAAGAACTAGTAGGATATCCAAATCATCAAGAAAACCGTAATGATAGTTATTTGACGTGTTTGTTTAACATTTCAGATGAGAACCAAAATTGCACTGGATTGACTTCGGTTTTCCGAATAAGCGCTGACACGTGTGGACGGCTTTGGGTATTAGATTCAGGTCAGATAGATTCTCAGGACAATCCAAAACAAATATGCCCACCGAGCTTAGTAGTTTTTGATCTCTATACGGATAAACCTCTCGCTCGTTATGCAATACCAAAAAAATATGTACTCCAAGACTCGCTTTTTGCAAATTTAATCGTGGATACGCGGACAGAAGATTGCTCGGATCTACACGTGTATATTTCAGATACCTGGCGTTTCGGCCTTATAGTTTTTAGGGAAAGTGATGAAACATTCTGGAGGTTTACTCATCACCTGTTCTACCCAGATCCGCTGGCTTCCAACTACACACTTCACGGCTATAACTTCCAATGGTCAGACGGAATACTTGGACTGGCGCTTACCCCTGTAGACCATAATGAGGACAGGCTATTATATTTCCATGCAATGTCAAGTTACAGAGAGTTCGTAGTTTCAACATCAGTTCTGCGTCAGAGTTCACGCGTGAATAACAGCGCATCGGAATTTAACCTTGTGGGTGAGAGCAGAGGACTATTGGGTCATTCATCCGCTTCAGTCATAGACAGGCGTGGGGTCATGTTTTACGGCTTAGTGACCCGAGACAGTATTGGGTGCTGGGATACGGAAAAACCGTATCAGAAGAAAACGTCGGGCGTAGTAGCCATAAACAGAGAGACTTTAATATTTCCGAATGACTTCAAAGTTGATCAGGAAGAGCAACAAAGTGTTTGGGTTATATCGAACAGGCTGCCATTGTTTCAGGCGGATCGGTTGGACTCTGACGATTACAATTATCGGATTTTATATGCAGAAACGGTGGAAGCAGTGAAGGATACCATCTGCGATCCGGAAATTCAATTACTTTCCCCTAATGCAGCCGCTCAACAGGGATGGTGGTCATAATATTTATAACGGACTGTCGTTTAGAATCAATTTAACTTTCTCTTCCAAGTTTATGCAGCGAACATTCGCGCTTTCCTTTTGTTAGAACGCCAATAAAATGTAATTAATTACCATATTACAACAAAATTTATTGCCTGTTTAAGAAAACACAATTATGAAAAAGTGCCTGATGTCAGTGTTCGTGAAATTAATTAACTAAGCAAGGTTTATTATCATGTTTTTATTTTAAGATCTGGCCCCTATTTTTTTATTATTAATTTGGTAATTCAGGCGTTACTTTGCGAGGTTTTGTTGGAGATCCATGTCAATTGAACTAAATTTTTTTAACTTGCTTTTTCGCTACCCACTGTGCACCCAGCTACGCCTGTGCAACACATATAATATATGTTTACTTTCAGGACTCGCCCTCCTTCTTTTCCACATTAAACAATATATAATGTCATACAGGCCCAACTATTACAAACGACTCACAAAATGCTAACGCGATTCAAACTCTCTACGAGTTTGTTCTCGGAGCACAAACACACACATCGAATAAAATTTTATGAATCCACTCTCATACTCATACATAATATGTAATGCAATTATGATTGCAACCGTTTAAGTAAACGAGTTCTTGAGTGGAGACCGCGTCTTTGCAAACGTAGTGTAGGATGCCCTCCGGCCAGGTGGAGTGACGATCTGCGAAAGGCTGCTGGTGGAAGCTGGATGCGTCTAGCCGAGGACAGGGCGCAATGGCGCTCATTGGAGGAGGCCTATGTCCAGCAGTGGACTGTTATAGGCTGATGATGATGATGATGATGATGTATGATTGTGACGTTTGTCTTCAAAACGAAAGTGACAAATAATATTTAAGTAAAAATAAGCTAATTAATTATATTATTATATAGGTAGAGATGTATGTTGACGGTCAATTTGTGGTAAACAACAGCCGCTTTTTCACTTTCGTTGCTTTCAATTACCTCTTTCTTTGTCACTTATATGCCAAATGAAACAAAGTAATCCCTTTAAATTGTCAATGAAACAAAAATTACAAGTCATAACATTCTAATGAAAGGAAGTGTAAATGTTAGTTGTATCCAAAGCAACAGGTTGAATGCGGCCGTCAACTTACAAGTCTATATATTTTCAAATTGTTATTTATAAAATAAATTAATATTAAAATAACTGAGTAAGGTTAGGTACTTACTTATTTTTATTTTAGTGATATATAAGCGTAGGTATAAGTTTTTTTTATTTATTATATCCCTGACGTACTACAGCAAAGAAGGGTGATATACTTTTAAACATTCGCTATGAATTTGAGGTTCGATCTACAGTGGGGGCAAATATTTGTATGAAAAACAGGAATGTTTGTGCTCAAGTCTCGGATGTTTAATACTGTGTTCATTTATACCTATAAGTATGTTTATCCATTGTCTAGTACCCTTAGTACAAGCTTTACGTAGTTTGGGACTTGGTCAAATGGTGTCATAATTTCCGAACGGATACACCTGTAGTAACGCATATTTTTAAAGTTTTGTAAGTAGCTAAATGTTGTGAAATAAATTAGGTATGAGTTGAGATGGATTGCTTGTTAGATAAGTAAGTATTTGACTTTTGTAAATAAGTATTTCATGGTTTATAATAATACTTTACTTAAGTAGATTATCTAGTGTTGAATAGTCATTAAAACGTGATCCGACGACACATTAAGGCATTTACTGCCGAGAACGCGTATTTGCGTTTTCGTGACTTTCGCCTAATGATGCTGTCATAGCTTGGCAGTCATTTGAACGCACATGTGCGTTTGTGGCACCTGAAGAAGTCTCGAGTCTGACAGCCGGCAGCGAATGCGTTAATGGCAAAGTTCTAGAGAGGATTGAAGTTTGCGAACAAAGATCATTTCACACCGTTTTTAAGGTGAATGAGAATTGAGAGACGATTCCGACGCCTACGTGAATCTGTCAGCAATGCTTTAATTGGAGATTTGTGGTGGTGGTTTACATTCTTCGGCTACTTTTATTACATTAGGCGCCTGTGTAGTCATTACAAATACAACTTGTGCTAATATAAAATAAAAGGCGCTTTTAAAACCTGTTAATAGACTTTCATTTTTGTCGAAATAATTTTATTTATTATTTATTTATTTATTTATTTATTGGAACACAAACATACATAGCTCAATACAAATAAAAATAAGGTAAGTTA
This sequence comes from Archips xylosteana, assembly GCA_947563465.1. Taxonomy (NCBI): domain Eukaryota; kingdom Metazoa; phylum Arthropoda; class Insecta; order Lepidoptera; family Tortricidae; genus Archips; species Archips xylosteana. The sequence goes on along the minus strand of OX387348.1, from coordinate 11,104,228 downwards.
ACTCATTGACAAAATAGTGTTCACATTACAAGTAACAAATCTGAAAGAAATTCAGCCTCCTAGCTGAATATGACGGACGCGTAAGACCACTAGAAATATGTACCTATGTATATCAAATTTTACAATAATTTTACAATTTTAATTTTACAATAATGCATAATGTAATTCAGCATATGTGCAACAACTGCAAGCCAATTTCTCACCACAACTTAAGGCAGTTTATATAAATTGTCTCTAAATATGTTGAAGGAAACATTAAACAATTCAATATCGCTAAAATATCGATTATAGGAATCACAGGTGCGAGAAATAAATGAGTTTTTAGCATAGTGAGTTTTAAAAAGTGGTACATGGAATAGATTTTTTCGGCGGAATTCACGATTAGGGCATCGAAAGTGAATCTTACTGAGCAAGACAGGGCTGTCAATAGATTATTTAAAATCTTAAAAAGAAACAATTGGTCCCTAATCAGGCGTCTATTCTGAAGAGATTGATTGGATATTCTCTTGATTGAATTGCAGTTAACACCAAAACGATAACGAAGATGTTTTATAAATTTGTTTTGAATCCTCTGGACGCTATCGATATAAATCGATATATAAATCGAATCGATATAAATGGAATACATAGGGTTGATTGAAATAATGTAAAGAATGTAAAGATGACTGAGGTTCATATTAAATAGTAATATAGTAATACAGTAAAATAATAGTAATATAGTAATAATAGTAATCGATGAAAATAGTAATCGATAAAAAATCGGGACAAATTATTTATTTATTTATTTTATTTTGATTATTTATTATTATTATTTTTTTTTTTATTTTGATTATTATTTTGATTATTTTGATACATTGCCGAGCATTTTAAAAAGTGGCGTAGCTAGGTTGGGCAACGTAACTAAGTCGATACAAATTGAAGGACTTACCTATATTCAGTTAATTAAGGTTAGCTTAAGGTTAGGTGGGAGAAATTTTCTGTTTTAAGTTCAGTTTGAGCTTAATGACTTTACTGATTATGATTAGGATCCAAGGGCCCCCTGAAAGTGGGTATCGAACAATAATACTTTGTAATAAACAAGACCTTTAATGTCTGAGGAGTGAGACAATAAACAGGCAAGAGGATTTTATCACATTTATTATTACGGCGAATTCCTAAAATCACAGCATATTCACCTCACATCCAATAAACGGCGTGCATACCGCAGATAGTAAGTACATTCACTAAATTAATGAACCTACGTTAAAAAATACGTTCAACACGGAAATAATAAGTACACTGAAAGATTTTACAAACACTCAACACTGAATTTGAAGTTGGCGAGAAATATGAAACAAGATAGCGTCTACAGACCTAATGTTATTTTATTTGGCACGCATGGTAAACAACTTTCAGCACCAGTACTTCCGAACGGAAAAGCCTTGGAGGACTTTTTTAAGATGCCAGCTTTCAAGAAACTTCTCTTGAAGACTGTCTTTTTCTGATATTGATATTGAGGGTTTCCATGGGCTTGTCTGCCCCTTATAATACAATAATAATAAATAAAGAGCTAAATATGTAGGTACAACAAAAAGTTGTTTTTAATTTAACTCGCCAAGACAGTGTATTTGAACTAAGGTTACCATTATGTTCAGTTTTGTCCGGATATGTTTTATTTTTGGATTTATTATGTTTAATTGAAAAAATAAATGTTAGAATAACCAACGGATGCATTCATATTTTCCCATGAAACGACATTCTTTGACCGCCGTGACTTGAGTAGAGACTTCGTAACAAAATTTTCAAATTCTAACGAGTAATTATTTGGATCATCATCATCATCATCCCAGCCTATATACGTGCCACTGAATGTAGGGCACAGGCCTCCTCTCAGAATGAGAGGGCTTGGGCCGTAGTTCCCACGCGGGTACAGTGCGGATTGGGAACTTCACACACACCATTTAATTTCTTCGCAGGTGCATAAATTCCGAAAAATTCAGAGGTGCGAGCCGGGATTTGAACCCACGACCCTCTGCTTGAGAGACCATATGTCAAACCACTTGGCCACCACGGCTTATTTATTATTTGGAAAATATTGAGGCTAAGGGACCTTCACTCCTTTTATGCCCCCAGGCCTCCAGACCTCTAAATCCGGCCCTACGCAGGCTACCCCAAACCTTTTTGTGTAGAGCCCCCTAAATCGCAAGAATAAATAAAAATGGAGCCGGCCAGAGCGGACCCCGGGGCATCGAAACAAACAAATTCGAACATACTTGTGACTGGTGTAACAGAATTGTTGGAGGCCACCGGCGGATCCCATGGCAGAAAGAGTTAAAAGAGTCCATTATAGCGACCGATGATGATGGTGAGTATGGTGGAGAAAATCTGCAGAAATAGAAGCCGTAGGAGGAGGCTATTACCCCGGAGGTGGGACACGGCTACTACAAATTATATAAATTATGGTAACCGTACCCTGCTACAACGCAAGAGATTGCGGTTAAAAACTTGACACAGGGTGAGGTGAACACTGAACAACATTAAAACAACTATTTATGACCACGGTTTGTGTCGAAATCTGAAGGTATTAAGGGCCAAATGGGATCAATTACGGATTAATTTTCTCATAACGTGAACCAAATTATTTGAATGATTAGTAGAGTAACAAGTTTGATTGAATAGCTTGATAATGTAATGATACTTTCATAAGTGTCAATTAACTAGTTGACACATCGTTTTAGGGTTCAATGAGTTATGTAAATAACAACATTGAACCCTAAAGCGGTATGCCAGCTCGTTATATTATTTATTTAGCAGGTAAGGTAAACCATCATTTTTCCGAAAATAGTTTCATCGATTTTCGTTTCCCATAACACTATTCGCAGAATTTTATTAACGCGTAGGAATCATTCATCGAACTTCGTTACATCGCTCATACAATTGGGATTGTTCATTTTTTCTAATCCCCCCTTTTTATTTTTTTTATCGAAAATATAGAGCATTTTAAGAAACTAATTTAAATATTTCAGCAATTCATCACTCCAATATTTTTTATAATTTATTGAAAATTTGAGATACGACCTCGTAAATTACATGCAATGGCTGAATCTGTGTGTAAACCACAGACATAAAGACAAAAAAAATGTGTCACACACAATCAATGGTTAGTTGTCATCTGACAATGTCACTTTACATTACAATAACAATAACACTAAAGTTGCCGATTCTTCCGAGAGAATAGGTAAAAAAAATCGATTTACGGCTATAGTATTTTTGTACGTATAAAATAAAATGGTCAGAAGTGTTCCCTTGAAAGTTCTTTGGTGGATTTAATCCATACTTACATTAATGATCCTCGCAACAATAAGTACATCTTGTAAACTTTGAATTAACTTTGCAGCACCACTTCTCTTGTAAATCTTCTCTAATGCGAACAATTAATTTGTTTGGGCTATTGACAGAATCATTTCCATAAGTAGGAATGAAACACTTCCTGTATAAATCCATTATTAAAATATGAAAACGCGAAGAATGTTTTTCAAAACAGTATCCTTAAACTGACTGATGATAACTACGTCGAAGTGACAGAGAATAGTATAGAGAAACTAGACGGATGGCTTTTTTTTCTTGTTGCAAAGAATTTCAAAGTTAATGCCCACAGAAAGGTCAAACAAAGGTCAAACATTATTTTGCAAAAATACACACGATCATTTAATATTTTTTTACTACAATGTTATAAAATGATTTAATAAACCTATTCCTCGAAATGGTTTTGGAATTAGACCACATTGTAAAAAAGTGATCAATGCCAATTGCTCGAATTACCTTTTACACCAGGATCAACTCATCGAATTATAATTCATCATTTTATTTGTATATATCGACATAGCCGTTCATCGAATCGCATTTACTATAATTTTGGTTCATCGTAAGTTTCAGTTCCTAAAATCCTTATAACACAGAAAATCATTTCACCAGTGTTACTATACTTGATAATACATTTCTATGAAAACACATTTCGTCGAGATGCTTTAATTTGGCAGGTTGGCGGCTGGCAACGGGGGGGTACGGGCGGCGGAGGCCTCCGCCATAACAGAACCATTTAAGAAGTCTATCGAGATTAATAGGTCAGGTTAGTTTAGTATTGCATCAAGGCGCGAAGCACCTTTACTACGCGGAATAGGAGCTCCGCGAAGCAGAGCTCCGTCGACTCAGTCACATGATAGTAGTCTACAATTTTTTTTAAATTCTTATCTTCGTTCGATGAATCGTTACGGTGATGAAATTTGTTCGTGGCAATAATAACATAATAGGACGTACGGTCTGGGAATCATGTTTCGATAATTTGATACTATTAATAATTCGATGAAAGGTAATTTCGAGGAATCGTTACTCTACGATTTGTGACCAATTCGAAACGATTTACGATAAAAAGTTGATCGATTATATAAAAAGTAACGAATTGAAGATTATGTGATTAGAAAAAAAAACGTAATGAAATTCGTGGAATAGTTTTCGATGAAATGAAAATCGGCGTAACGAATTTCGATATAATGATAGCTACCCATTTTTTTTATTTATTATATTATTTACAATCATTACGTTCATTATTTACAATCTTATCATTTGTTAAGTGAAGGTTAAGATCAACATCAAGTAGGTAAGGCTGTAATTTAACTACTTCGCTGACCTTTTTTTGATTTTATTATCATATACGATGGCTAGAGCCATATGAAAAAAACCGGCTAAGTACGAGTCGGACTCCCGCACGAAGCGTTCCGTACCATTATCTATAAAAACGGCAAAAAAATCACGTTTGTTGAATGGGAGCCCACTTAAATATTTATTATATTCTGTTTTTTAGTATTTGTTATTAAAGCGGTAACAGAAATACATGATAGACGGACAGACAGACAGACAGACAGACAGACGGACGAACAGCGGAGTCTTAGTAATAGGGTCCCGTTTTACCCTTTGGATAAGGAACCCTAAAAACTAAGTGAACTTTCTTACTAAAATAATAAAGAATAATAGTTTGGGAAATGGCTTCGGTGAAGTCTTTATTTTTGAATACATTTCTATCAACTACTAGCTGATGCCCGCGGCTTCGCCCCCGTTTTATTTATTTTTTTAATTTCTTTCATAAGAACCTTCTCCTGACAATAAAAAACGCAATAAAAAAGAATTATCCAATTTGGTGCAGTCGATCGGAAGTTATGCGCTTAGCAACACATTCTGCTATTCATTTCATTTTTATATTATACTTACATTATGAATTGGTCTATCACCTGATTTCGGTTTGACGTCGACTTCTGATACACCTTGTATACTTGACACGTGAGTTAGGTAATTATTACATGTTAAATTCATTTGAAACGTGTTATTTCAACCACTTTCACTTACTGAAAATGAATTTATGTAATATCTAAAGTGAAAATTTACTTAATTTATTGAATCAGGCGTTACTTTGCGGAGGTCCACATCAATGAACTGAAACAATTAAATAGATACATAGATAATCATTTATTAATGACTTCGCTTTACCCGCGAGCGAGCAAAGTAATTGTTTCAGTTCATTAATAATTTTATCTGTTTTGGTTATTAGGTAAAGCTTTTGTGGAATTGTCCAAATAAAGCCATGTTTGCTATTAGTACTTTGTTATTATTTGTTGTGACAAAAGCATATCACAGAATAGTACAAGATGTATTAGCCAACTTTATAATGATACAGTTTCGTAATATCTATAAACTGTTCAAAATAATCGATAAATACTAACAAAACCTTTGCATAGTAAGATACTCGACTTGGCCGTCAATGGGTTTGTTGGATGGGTTTACGTATAATACACATAATTGTATCCAAATAAGATTTTTTTTAAGTGGTTTTTATCATAATTCTGAACAAAGCTAATTGAAAACTACTCAAAAATACAGTAATCTTTCATATTTAAATTAGAAATCCAATAACTCTTAAATAACGAACTCGTTCTTAGAACATACTGTTTATGCAATGTTAACATGAGATTAAATAATACAGAATGGTCGATTGCCTAAAATTCTATTTGAGAGAAAAAACCGGCCAAGTGCGAGTCGAACTCGATTACCGAGGGTTCCGTACAAATTTGTAAATATGTCAAAATATACGCCGCAAATAGCCGTATCTATAATAATCCAGTGTTAGTAGTACTACTTTTAAGTAAAATGTAAGCAGCAGTAGTAGTAGTAGTAGACTGTAGACCTGAGTGGTTTTAATTTAAACTCGATACCTTACGCGTTCCCGAGATAAAGGGTCTTGACAGACAGACAAAAGGACGGACGGACGGACGGCCAACAAAAATATCCTGTTAGGGTTTCGTTTTTTTGTACGCTTGAGGTACGGAACACACACCGGAATACCTACTCTCTAACTATGTAAGTTTTGAAATAACTAGACCAGGCACTTAATAAGAATCTCAGCGTGCTACCTAGCCGATCGTGCTTTAGAGCGGCACATACATCAGCAGCTGTCGTCGACGCGTTGGCGGCATTTCATGACAATTGTATTCATTTGGACTAAGTACATATTTGTTTAAGATGTTTTGTGTCAAAAACTTACACTAGAGGCTCAGATACGAAACATGTGAACCGGCCGGATGGTGACTGAGAACAATCCGGTGTGCGCCGTGTGCGGTGTGTACGTTAATAAATAATTACATTTTAATAAAAACTAAAGCTGAATAGGTATGTATTTAATTTAAGGTCGTAACTCTCTTTTGCCAGAGCTGCGACACAAAAGAGAACTCTATAAAGAACCTAAACAGAATCAACTCGATTTTAAGTAGGTATCAGCAGTGAAGTTTCCTATCTATTCATTTACATCATCTCCTAATATACATTAATATGAGGAGTGGGCGTGTTTATTCATAGCAGAGCAAAACCACCAGCCTAATAGACGTGTTGTATAGTGGCAGTCTACACAAAGGTAAGCTATACTTAATATCTTAATAACTTTTATTAACTTAAGTTATTCAATTCAGATCAAACATTTTTTATAGGATTTTTTTTCATTTATTTTGAAACAATTCAAAGAAAGTTACGTTACGATATACCTAAAATTTTCTAAAGTTTTTTTTTATTTACTTATACAGGGTTATTTTTAATTCACTGACATCCTCTTAACCCTGAATTCCTATCACACAAACAAATGTTATTTGATTTACGACTTTTTAAAATGAAGCACTTTTTTTCCCATACAAATACACAGAGTATCGTAAAAATAAGAGGCAGAATCAAATTTTCAAAACGTTATTACACCAAAAATATTAAGTTATGACAAAAGCCGTAAAACAAAAAACATTTGTTTAAGTGGTAGGAGTTAAGGGTTAAAAGGATGCTAGTGAATTACAAATAACCCTGTATACAACCTTGATCGAAATTAAAATGGAACGAAGTTGAAAGTCAAAACCGTTTATAAAACGACATTCAAGGGACATCAATATTTGCTCGTTAAACACGGTTGGTTATTGTAACCAGTGTTACTTTGGTATATAAGATCGTGTTGGGATTTTTCTTGGTCGTTACATCCAATATGTCGTTGTAATTGGTGTCGCTATAAATGGTTTTGACTGTACTTACATTGAATAAATAAATCGGCAATAAAGGATGTGGCTATCGAGGAAACCAATTATTAACAATCAGGTACTCTTTAAGTACCTAGATACAATTAGTGGATAAAAAATTACCTTATTTATCATTATTTTAAAAATATTTGGTTCTATTATTTTTGATCTCTACCAAAAGGATTTGTGACTTAGAAATGTAAAAGAAAACATTTCGTAACTTGTATTCTTGTTTTTTGCTGAAATTGCTTAAAAAGCAGTTCACTAAATTAATTAAGCTCTTAACAGACTATACAGGGTTATTGGTAAGTCGACCTATTCGCGTTAAGGGGTTATGGGGGAGGTCATTTGCAATCATTTTTGTCCCATAATGCCCTATGCAAAAATGAACCATTTCTGAGATAGTTGAAATTTAAGTTTTTTGCAAATAAAGTCGGAAACGCATCTTCAAAAATTAATTTAAAAAAAAGTTGGCCATTTAAGTCAACTTTTTTATTTTCTTATGTACAAGATAAAATAGCTATTCTTATGCAATATTAAAAGTATAATTATCTGTACACGTTTAAGAACGCAAGTCCAAAAAGTAATAAAAATGAATGGCACAATAACAGAAAAATTTACTATGACATTTGGCGTGCAGATTGTACGGAAAACATGTACGTATTTCTAGCTTTCTATCAAAATACTAATACTATCATTTTTGTAAATGTTTGCCAGAAAAAAATAATCACAAAGGACGTAGGAAGAAAATCACGTCCAAACATTTCTCAAAATCAACTCATCAATCAAAAATTTATTTAAAAAAAGTTGGCCATTTAAGTCAACTTTTTTATTTGGTTGTGTACAAGATAAAATAGCTGTTCTTATGCAATATTAAAAGTGCAACTATCTGTACACGTTTATGAATGCGAGACCAAAAAGTAAAAAAAATGTGTTTTTTTATCAGGCTGTTCAACATTAATGGGACAAAAACAGAAAATTTTACAGATGCATTTGGCGTGCAGATTATACGTAAAACATGTATGTATTTCTAGCTTTCTAAAAAGCTATAAATACTATGATTTTTTAAATTGTTGGTAGAAAAAAATTAGCACAAAGGACGTAGGAAGAAAATCACTTCCGAACTTTTTTTAAAATTAACTCACTACTCTACTACTCTACTACTACTCTTTTTTTTAATTATTTTTTTATTGATGAGTTGATTTTGATAAATGTTTGGACGTGATTTTCTTCCTATGTCCTTTGTGATTATTTTTTTCTGGCAACCATTTACAAAAATGATAGTATTAGTGGTTTGATAGATAGCTAGAAATACTTACATGTTTTCCGTACAATCCGCACGCCAAATGTCACAGTAAAATTTTCTGTTATTGTGTCATTCATTTTGAACAACCTTATAAAAAAAACATATTTTTTTACTTTTTGGACTTGCGTTCTTAAACGTGTACAGATAATTATACTTTAATATTGCATAAGAACAGCTATTTTATCTTGTATATAAGAAAATAAAAAAATTGACTTAATGGCCAACTTTTTTTTAAATAAATTTTTGAAGATGCGTTTCTGACTTTATTTGCAAAAAACTTAAATTTCAATTATCTCAGAAATGTTTCATTTTTGCATAGGGCATTATGGGACAAAAATGATTGCAAATGCCCCCATAACCCCTTAACGCGAATAGGTCGACTTACCAATAACCCTGTATACAGGGTGTTAGGTAATGAGTGGATAATTCTTGAACTACGGATAGAGGGCACTTAGGACGTTATAATAAAGCTAATATAGGTTTACTAAAAGTCGCACGGTTTTTGAGATATTTGGACTTTTAGGTTTTTTTCGAAAATGAACACCCTTGTTCAATGTTTTGATCATAGCACCATTTTAAACTATTTTTTTTTTTATTTTTGCTGAATATTCTTGAGGACTTGTGTAATCAGATAAGCATCACCATTTTTGTGAGACTTCATTAGATTTTTTTTTTTAATATTACAAAGTTAATTTTTGCGTTTTCACACACATTTACCACACATTTACATTGACCAAACTTTCAGCTCTCATGGTGAAAAAAAATATACTACCGTCTAGTTGCCAATAAGCTTAAAAACATGCCAATTTATTGACAATTTAAAAATAGTAATTACCTTTTGAATTTAAAATCAAAATGCCAAAATAATAAAAAAAGACACGCTCACCCACATTTGTCCCAATGTACTTTTTGTATCCTGGCCGTAGAATTCAAAACTTTTTGTTGCAAAAATAACATTACTGGCCACTAATTTAAATGCCATTTATTCCAAATTTAAAAAAACATGCAGACTGCTTTTTGTTTTTTTCGAATTTGATTTTGAATTTCGCTATTATTGCGTAATGAATGGTGAATTGAGTGTTTAGTTGTGTTTAGATTGTTGTGTTGAATTTTTTTTAGTTTAATAATGCTTCGAACACAATACACACCTCTAGAATATGCTCAAATGCATTACATTTATGGTGAGTGCCAAGGCAACGCTAGTGCTGCAATTTTGTACACTGAACGCTACCCAAACAGACGCCATCCCGATTACTGGATTTTTCCTCGAATCCATAACGCGTAGAGTGCAGGCAGAGGTCTTGGCAAACATAGAACTTGCACACATTGGAAATGAAAAAGGTGTAATCCGTATGTTTTAAAAGTTGCATGCACTTTCCACGTTGTCAGTCCGAGAATATTTGCTATGTCCCGTATGTACAAAGAAGGATTTGCCGCTATCCAGAAAATGTTCATCATCTCGCTCCCTCGGTCTGCCCTCGCTAGTTCCTCCTACACCCTGGCCAAAAACTCTGCCTGCACTGTTCGCGTTATAGATTCGAGGAAAAATCCGGTAATCGGGATGGCGTCTGTTTGGGTAGCGTTCAGCGTACAAAATTGCAGCAGCACTAGCGTTGCCTTGGCACTCACTATAAATGTAATGCATTTGAGCATATTCTAGCGGTGTGTATTGTGTTCGAGGCATTATTATACTAAAAAAAATTCAACACAACAATCTAAACACTCAATTCACCATTCATTACGAAATAATAGCGAAATTCAAAATTGAAATCGAAAAAAAAAAAACAAAAAGCAGTCTGCATGATTTTTTCAAATTTGGAATAAATGGCATTTAAATTAGTGGCCAGTAATATTATTTTGCAACAAAAAGTTTTGAATTCTACGGCCGGGATACAAAAAGTACATTGGAAAAAATGTGGGTGAACGTGTCTTTTTTTATTATTTTGGTATTTTGATTTTAAATTCAAAAGGTAATTACTATTTTTTAATTTTCAATAAATTGGCATGTTTTTAAGCTTATTGGCAACTAGACGGTAGTATATTTTTTTCACCATGAGAGCTGAAAGTTTGGTCAATGTACGATTGAACACGCCAAAATTAAGTTTGCGATTTTTTGAAAAAAAAAAATCTAATGAAGTCCCACAAAAATGGTGTTGCCTATCTGATTACACAAGTCCTCAAGAATATTGAGCAAAAATAAAAAATAAAAAAAATAGTTTAAAATGGTGCTATGATCTAAACATTGAACAAGGGTGTTAATTTTCGAAAAAAACCTAAAAGTCCAAATATCTTGAAAACCGTGTGACTTTTACTAAACCTATATTAGCTTTATTATAACGTCCTAAGTGCCCTCTATCCGTAGTTCAAGGATTATCCACTCATTACCTAACACCCTGTATATGTAGATTTAGAATTCAGTTTTCAACTAAGTAATCTTAGGTACTAATATTATAAACGCGAAAGTTTGTACGAATGGATGGATGTGTGGATGTTTGTTAGTCTTTCATAGTTCCCGCGGGATAGCGACAAACTAATTCTTCGCAGACGAAGTCGCGGGCAACAGCTAGTAGTAACATAGTTTTTAAAACAAGTTGAAAATGACTCCTAGATTACGGTCTGTGTTTTAGACTTGTTCAATCTCGCGCGGAAGACAAACTATTCTCGTCTGTAAGTACAGTCAGCATCAAAATTCGCTGCACACTTTTATAGCTTACCTCTTGCCACGTACACTTGCCATCATAAACATCGGAGCAGTCAAGATGCTCAAAAATAGTCAAAAAATTCACACTCATAAACGCACACACACGCACACGCACACACACACACACACACACACACACACACACACACACACACACACACACACACAACACACACACACACACACACACACACACACACACACACACACACACAAACACACACACACACACACACACACACACACACAATTTAAAATTTATTTGTTCACTAAATAGATAGTGAAAATTTGTTGGAATTAGTTTTTAATTAGATTAAGTAAAATAAGAATAAGTTTGTTTATTAACAAGATAGTCAATTTTAAGTTTTCAGCTCAAGCTATTAATTGTACAATACAGGGAGTAACTGTTATTGGCCTTATGTATCAATTTTAAATTAGAATAAGTTTGATTGTAACGCTGTTGTGCTCCTTAATATATAAATAAATAAATAAATAAAACAGTCAGATATTTTTGACCGCTCGAATGCTCCATTGTTTATGATGGCGACTGTGCCTACGTAACACCATCCAAGATAAACAAATATGCTGACGTAACAAAGTAAAAAAGTGAGTGAGTGAAGTATTGATGCCGACTGTATTGTATTACCGGATGACCTCCACAGGAAGGTTGACAAAAAATGTACATTTTAATAAATCGTTCTTAGTTTCAACTTATACCTTGTGTAAACTTTTAAGCCTTTGAGGATAGTGAGAATTTTTTTTAACAAGCAGCGTTTTTAGGATCCCGTAGTCCTACAAGGAATTCTTATTATGTAATAATTAAAGTTACATTCTATGACAGTACAATATTATATTTGTATACGATAAATAATAAACGTTTTAATAAAGTTACTCATATTATAGAATGTAACTTTATTAAAATGTTTATTATTTTTCGTACTTCAAAAAATAAATACTGCATATATATGGACTCAATTTGTCTTAGATGAATATTACATGGGATCAAGGAACAAAATTAGGCAGTTGTCGTAGTTTTTATACCTCGCATTTAAAAGTTAATTTTTGCGTTACTAAACGCAGTTAGGTACATTCTACGGGAGCTGTCATCGAGAAAATAAATAATTGGAAATACTAAGTATGAGACCATTTTTAGATTTTGGAATCCGTTTGCAAAATTTTAGCTTTAAATAATTTATTGAATCAGGCGTCACTTTGCGGAGGTCTATATAAATGAACTGAAACAATTACTTTGCTCACTCAATTAAAGCAAAAGCAAAGTAAGTTTTGTTTTAGTTCATTTAGCTTTAAAGTGCTCATTTTTGTTACGAGTCAAGTGTCTCCCCTTCTACAAGTTAAACCACTGTCTTGAAAAAACGGAGAATAATCATGATATCTTTTTTTTCTAATATATAAAAATGTCGTGTCACAGTGTTTGGGTATCGAACTCCTCCGAAACGGCTTGACAGATTTTTATGAAATTTTTTGTCTATTTGGGAGGTCTGAGAATAGGCTATTTTTTATACCCCTATTCTTCGCAGCGGGCAACAGGTAGTAGGTAGTATTTATAATAAATTTCAAAGGGCGATCGGACCGATTGTGCCTAATGCATTGTCTTAGTACTAGGTAGTATAATAAAACCATCTGCGCATTATTGCCTTTCCAATGAAACCGGTTTTCGGCACATCGGTTGAATGCTTTTAAAGTTTATAGCGGACATACATAGAAACATTATTTGTGTTTTATATAGATATAAATAGATAGATAGATTGATTGATTTATTAATTTTCCTTTTTGATTACAGATGGAGAAACCATTAATTATTATTCTTATACTGGCATGCTTTGCTGTTGATAGCCACAGCAACACAACCGTTGCTCGAAATAAAGCAATAGGCACCCTGTACAGATGGAAACAAATTGATTTTGAGTATCCCAGCGCGCAAGACAGACAGGCTGCTATTGATGCAGGGTGAGTTTATATTTTATTATTTTAAAATGCGTACTTTTTTAGATCAGTTGATCCAACTAGACTGGCTCACAGGAGAACCTTTTCATAATAATATTGACATTATATTACAATACTATATAATATCAATAATTCATATATCTAACGCACGCACGCATTCACACATTACATTATACAATAAGTGGTAGGGTCAACGGCATAAATAAGTGATCACTTTTTTACCTTATCACTTTAACGTCATGTTTGAAAAGCCATACAAAGTTATACAACGGCTGAAAGCCACAAGGTACAAAATTGATTACTTATTTATGACGTTGACTATACAACAGTACTTACCACTTAACCTCTCGTATGCTTAAGACACGAATCCGTGCCCAATTTAAGGTATTGTTTTTGTATTTTTTTTTAATCTGTATCATTGTATTTATATGTATGAAACTGTTGAGACTAGAATGCACGATTTTTTTCACTTCCCGCGAACGAGGGGTTAACTACCATATGTGTATCAAAATTTAAAACTTCTACTTCAATTATACACCTAAGCTAAATTGTATTATGTAAGGCACAACATTTGGAGGAGCAGTGTTCTTTTTGAGATACTGTTTTTTTAAAAAAAAAATTAACGATACATAGCAAGACGGCACTTTTTGCAGGAAATTCATTCAACCAAACGTAATTATTCTGGGCGTTGAACGTTGGAAGGACCGTGTTTTCGTTAGTACGCCTCGATGGAAGAAAGGCGTACCAGCGTCTTTGTCAGCCTTACCCGTCGTACCCACCACAGAATCACCGCCTCTACAACCATACCCCAATTGGGAATGGCACAACGCAGGTGATTACTATGAAACTAATATGAAATTTGAATGGATTTTTCTTGAAATGACCCCTGCAAAAATTACTTGTGTTAAGTAATTTAAAGAAAAGGGAAACTATTATAGACAACGTTCTATTGAAAACCCCCTGCCTCATAATATCTAATTATGGTTATAAATATTAAATTCAAATTGACTTTTTTAATTTTACAGGAGATTGCAGTGGTTTTACCTCCATTTTTCGGATGAACATAGATCACTGCGGTGTAATGTGGATCATCGACTCAGGACAAGTCGAAGGGTTCGAGACGCCACGCCAACTCTGCCCGCCAACTCTCTACGCTGTTGATCTTGAAACAAATGCAGTGATTGCAAGCTACCCAATCCCAGCAGAATATGTTCTTCAGAATTCTCTGATTACTAATATTATTGTAGACTCTAGAGATGCGCGCTGCAGAGATCTACATGTCTACATTGCCGATGTCAGGCGCTTTGGCCTTATTGTGTTTAGAGCAGCTGATGCAACATTTTGGAGATTCGATCACTATACCTTTTATCCTGAACCTTTATTGTCGAATTATACTTTACACGGAGTTAATTATCAATGGACTGATGGTATTTTCGGAATGTCTTTGGGGAAATTTCACCAAGGAGACAGGCCGTTGTATTACCATTCCATGTCTAGCGCATTGGAATTTGTTGTAAACACTTCGGTCATAAGAGATCCTTCGCGTGTTAACAATGCAGAGGGTGAATTTAAACTCCTCGGTGAGAACAGAGGCCCCGTAGGTCAGGTATCTGCTTGTGCTGTTGACCGCAATGGCATAATGATATTTAATCTAGTTTCTAAAGATAGTATTGGTTGTTGGAATACCCGTAAACCATATTTAAATGATAACCTTGGTATTGTCGCACAAAGTAACAAAACATTAGTATTTCCTAATGATTTACGTATTGATCATGAAGTACCACAAATGGCTTGGATAATAACAAACAAACTTCCATTTTATCAATTTAATTTGATAAACCCAGATGAATATAACTACAGAGTGTTATATTTAAATCCTGCAAAAGCTATAGAAGACACGGTTTGTGACATTTAATATTTAGGTTAATGAAAATAAATAAATTTTAGAGTATTATTTATACTGTAATAGGTCATTGTAAAATATTCACTTGTGTAGGTTATCCTACTAGATACCTTTTTCCTTACTTTCCCCACTAGATGTACTAGTCGAACCAATTTCGCTCGACGTTTCATTTTTATCTTTACGTTTTCTTGGTGACTTTACTTTTGTCAGACTACTTTTCCTTCTGTCAATGGTTGAAGTCAAACTACGAGCTGGAGAAAGTGGAGGAGAACTAGCGTCTTCTTTGATAACTTCCGTACTGTTTTGCCGCTTTGAAGTTTCTCCAGAGTTACTATTTTTTTCAACTTCATGTTTAGTATCCTCCATCTGTTTTAAATTGTCTTTTTCCATCATTTTCTGTTTTCTTGCATCAATATGTTTTGTATCTGATTTTTTCTCACTTAATGGTCGTTCTAAGTCTAAAGTAACGTTACTTCCCGAATTAATACGGACTACTTGCCGGTGTTCACTGCGAGCTCTCTCAGTGCTTTTCCCTTCAATTTGGCTTTGAACCACTCTTATCGAGTCCAATTTATGTTGTAATTGCGAATCATTTTTTTTCATAAATATGTCCGGGTAATCTCTTAAATACGATGCTATGTTACTTTTTTTGCTTGCGACTAAGGGAGGAGTATCCGTGGCTTCATCAGTCAGAGTCGGACAGTTTAGATTTTTGACTTGAGGTTCAGATAAAGATAACATTGAGGCAGGTTCAAATATTTGATTATGACCATTTTTTTCTCCCCGAAGAAAAGCACTTATTCGTAGCAACATTAGGCCAAATTGCTCATTTATGCGGTCAGTATTTCGAGGAACGATTATTTCATTGCCAAACCAATCTTCGTAAGTTCCTACATCAGACGGTAATCTATTTGGAATGTTATAGGACTGGACGACTTCAGTATTATTAGTATCAGTTTCGGTTTGCGCAACCACTGTTTGACTTGCGTAAATTGTATTTTCTTTGTTTTCTATATCTGATATATCGTTATTTTTTGAGTCTGCTGATCCCAAGTTACTAGGTGATAAATTGACATTTTCTTTAGATATAGCTAAATTTCCAGCTATATTTATTTGCTTATCTGAGTACCTGAAAAATCAGTAGTATAACGGATCTTCATTTTAGGTATACTTAATAACATTTTCTTCGTGATATTAACTTTTACTGGCTATTTAAATATGAAGGAAAAAATTTCAAACTCCTCACCAAGGTGGGATAGGTAGGTACCTATTGTATTATAAAATTTATAAATATACATACAACTGAACTTTCTATGTATTTTTATTTCGTTAACTATTTTTAAAAAGTACGTTATTGATTTGTTAATACCCTTCCTTTCGATTATTTAAACTTTTTAAAAATGACATAAAAATATTTGGGTATGTATTATAATACCGAAGTACGAAAGACCGAATGTATTAAAACATCGAATGGGTCAAAAGACCGACACGATTTTTTTCTGAAACCGTTAACTTTTTAAGATTGTTATAAAACAAACCTAACCTAACTTAATGGGTTCTGTATGATGCCGTTTTAATAAATTCTGAGAAGTTTAGTACGGTTTCAGGAAAAATTCGTGTCAACCTTTTGACCCATTCGATTTTTTAATACATTCGGTCTTTCGTACTTCGGTATTGTAATACATACCCAAATATTTGTATACCTACTTTGTACGGACACTATGAATTTGCGATGTAATAAAAAAAGTTTAACAAGGGAATATTCGTACTACGCTAAATATAAAAATACGCATTTAATTTGAACTTACAAATTCGATATCAGTCGACTCCGAACTAGTGCTTCTCCGAACAAGGACTTGGTGCGTCGTCTGCGGATGGCCAGTTCGAGGCCATAGTCCAGGTCGTTAGACGGCACCGCTGCTCGGAACGTTTTGAACGCAGAAGCCACTTTTAAGGCGTTGTAGTAACTATTGGATCCAAATTTTGAGGAAATTAAAAATTCATTCTAAAAATAATACACACATCCACATTCTTAGATTATTTTCAATGTCTTTTTCTAATGTGAAACAGATAGTTAGCTTGTTCGCAATTTGTTACATTCACTGTAAATAGCTAAATATGTTTTTTTTTCTGATTGGGGTTCCACACAGTCAAATCTTAAATTTCGAGATCAATGTATTATGTGATCACCAAAAGCTTACGCTTGCGGGCGGAGGAAGTAGTAATGACAAAGCATAATTTAAAAGTGATACTAGAACCTCCAACTTCATAGTCAGGGTCAATAAATAATTAATACCATACCCGAGACTTAATCACGACGATACAGGGTGTTACATTGAACGTAGTACAAATTAAGTAATTCCGGCTCAGTTAACGATAGAGAACAAAATGCACGAATTGAGTAATTAAAATACTTCGTAATTAACTTTTGCTTATTTGCTAACAGAATAAAGAAATTAAAATCTCCTAGTGTTGTCACCCATCATGACGTCACGTTTACTTGACGTATCTATTCCTCAAGCTTTGTTATCAGTTATCAGTGTGTCAAAACATCAAAACAAATGATAAGGAGCAACAAGTGATATCTGTTAAAAATATTTTTTTATTAGAAAGTAAAATTAACTGTTAAGTTCAAACGTACTTCAGCAAGTGTTCGAAATGTCCACCTCCTTCCTGAACACATAGCTCTGCACGTCGTCGAAGATTTCTTTGCACTCTCCCGAGTACGACCTCGTTGGTTTTTACTACCTCAAACGCCTGGATTATTTTTTGGCGGAGCTCCAGAACAGTATCAGACTCTCGTTTGTATACCAGTCTTTTGAGCTCACCCCAAAAAAAATAATCCAGTGGAGTTAGATCCGGGCTACGAGGCGGCCATTCCACTGGACCACTGCGTCCTATCCAACGTCCAGGGAACTCTTGGTCCAGGTAACTCCGAACCCGCAGGGAAAAATGTGCTGGAGCTCCGTCTTGTTGATAGTGCATGTTTTGCAAATTTTGTTCGGGAATTTGTTGCAACAGCATTGGCAACTCGTTTCTTAAAAAGGCTTCGTACTTAATTCCATTTAAATTACCTTCAATGAAATAAGGTCCTATGACATAATTATTGAGAATACCCGCCCAAACATTAACTGAGAAGCGTGTTTGAAACGAGTCTCGCTGTGTCACATGAGGATTGACATCACTCCACCAGTGCTCGTTGTGTATGTTAAACAGTCCTACTCTGGTGAAGGTAGCTTCATCTGACCATAAAATGTTAAGGTGTTGGTTTTGTAATAGCCAACGACAAAACCGTACTCTCCTGGAATAATCTGCTAAGACAATATCTTGCACCCGTTGAAAGTGAAACGGGTGTAATCCTTCGGCATTTAAAAGTCTCCAAATAAAAATGTGGGTTGTACCAAATCGTGCCGCGGCTTCTCTGGTGCTGGCTTCTGGGTGGCGGATAAAATACCTAAGTACTCGTGTTTTAAAAACCCCTGAGTACCTTGGACGCCGGCCTCTACCTTGGGCATGAGCTGGGACCGTAAACTGTCCATAGTCTCTCAAATTCTGTACACTTGTGTTGATCAATTGACGAGTGGGGATTGAACTCTCCGGGTATCGCTCATGAAATAGTTCTTGTGCCCTCATCGTACTCTGCGATGTGAAATAAAGTTCTACCATCACTGATCGCTGAATATTAGTAAACAGATAAGCAGGAGGCATGACTTCTGTTTAAAATTAAACTGCGACAATAAAGAATCAAACGAAATGCTGGTTTGTTATGACAAATAACTTCAGTAATGTGTCAGAATGAATTTTACTCATAAATTATCAACATAGGAAAGCAAAAAGGTAAGTGTTCACTACAAAACTAGATTCAAACTTTTTTCTTTTAACTCTCTAATTAGGGTAACCACGATGAGACCAAAAAATAGGAAAAATTTAAACAGCAATATTAATTAATTAAGATGACTTTAACAACACGAGACCTAGTAGAGGCGTTTAGTATCAGGGAGACGAAATTAAAAAACAAGAGTTGTATTACGTTCAATGTAACACCCTGTATATTGATAAAATCACCTCGACGTAGTAGTAAGCCATGAGCAGACCACGGCCGCTCAATGTGGCCGCAACGTCAAGGCAATTTTAGCGATATGTCATCGCGATTAAGGCTCGGATGCTGTATTAATTATGTGTGAAAATTGCGAAAGTTGAAACATTATAGGCTCATTAAATACCAGTGCTGAGCTAAAGTATTTAATTAATGAATTAAAATTACAAAATGATATTCAAAATTCAATTACCAATTAGGTATTTTACTTAAGTAATTAAATAGAATTAAACTGAATTAGTAATTATATTAGCTACTCTCAACACTGCTACTAAATACCTAAATGCACACAAAAAGTATCTTGTGGTTACCTCAACACAAGCATCCACATGTAAAAAGCAGGCATAATGGAGATAATTTTGATCACCACGAATTTTATACAAGGCGGCCGAGCTGGCCCCACCAGCAGACAAGTGGCTAGTCCCAAGGCCAGGCTTAGCAACTCGCATAGCAACTTTCGGATCGCTGCCAGCAGTAACCATGGCAACACAAGAGTAGGACGCTCCTCCTGATAACATCAGTTCAACAAAAGTGATATGCATTCATGTAGCCTGTTAGTCTTCATAGACATGACGTAACAATATAAACGAAATAAATAAGTTCTAAATATGTTTATTAGCCGCTGAAACAAAAGCAGTAGAAGAAATTAAGAAGCTTAGAGGGGCATTTATAACATACGTAAATATTAAACCCTTTCATCTTCTTCTACGAGGTGATAAAAAGGTGGCTACAAGTACAAATTTAGATATCTTTTTCGGTTATGTTATGTATTATAGGTCCTGTACCAGACAACTGGAAACTGTATTCGAATCTTCAGCCGTTTCAACAAGAAAGTATCCACGAAAGTGATTCGAAATAAACGCTCAAATAGTGACCCTAATAAGGTATGCGAATCCATCCGACTGATTGAATAATAAAAACTGATAAATATCTTAAGTTAATATGAAAAATGGTACCAGAAACACAGGATACAGCAAGACAATGTACGTAGCCAGGTAAACATAAACTGTGAAGCACTGGACTAGCATGACACCGGAAATCAAGGTGCGTAGCGCTCGCTGCACCGGCATCGACAACTCCGCTGGCATGCGCATTTGCCATACCTAGTAGAGATATCAGAAATTTTAGTCAAACTTTCTCATTACCTACGACATACTGAGACATTTTTTACACTGTCTAATTATCTTGCCACTCTATTACAAGTACGTGGCTACCATTTTTTTCATTAAATCTACCAACAGGAATTCTCAGTTTAATAATGTGAGACCAAATAATGGAATGATGATTAATGCGTACCTACCTAAGGGGTTAATTGTATGGTCAGGTTTAAAAACTCAATTATCATCAGATCAGGCACCATTTAACTAATAATGAGAGGAATAGAAATGTTATCGTGTGTGTTTCCGTTCAGCACCGATATCGCTATTTTTTCGGTCCTTCGGCTATTAGTGCGCACACTACTTTTGCGTATTTTCGTGAGTTTTAGTAAATTACCAATGAAATTTAATCCTTTCTTTAAACCAAAATTTCTACAGTAACCCAATATTTCAGCAATTAAGTAACTTCTTGACGGACTAAGGTGAAAAATAAATGCAGGACTTTTAAGCCCTATGCGCCCCTTACACATCTAGCTTGCGTGACATTTCTATTCTAATATTTCGCATCTGGCACTGACGACAGTTCCACCCCGCCTAATGGCAAGGGTTGCCCAAAAATGTCCACTATTTGCGGTCTATGTAGTATTCAAATATTTTATTTCGGACCAGTTAATTACAAGATACTTAAATCTTAAATAATAAAGAATGTCTTAAAACTAATCCAGAATATTTCAGCAAGTACTTACTTGGTTTAGTTTGACTGAACACCCCTGTAAATATTTTTCAGGATTTACCTATTAATTGCGGTTTGACAAAGATTCCATACATTGATCAATGTTCAAACCGTGCTGTCTCAAAGGCGTAACTAAAATTTTACTACAAAAAATCCGATGAAGATCTTTTACAGGGGCGTTGACTAACCATCTGTCTGTGTTATTTTTTTAAATATTCCAGAATAATTCCAAGACACTTCGTATAAATACATTTGAAATTTGGACGAAGCTCTACATGTCTCAATAAGTGAGTGTCTATTTGTCAGAATTCAGTACCTGTTTCAAATTAGCATTAACTTTGAATAGTGTCGCGTCGAATATGGTGCTCACGAGACCCAGCAGCGTCCACAAACACACTTCAGACTGCATGTTCATGCCAAAGTATGAGAGGATGTTTATCATTTTACTAAGTATAATTAATAATTAATGATTTCTAGGCTATATTAAAAATAAATTTTGCTTGTGAAACGGTGCAGGAGACATGGTTAAAAACGCTAGGACATTGTGTTTATACTAAATCACACCCCACTGTAAGTTGAGTTTGACTTCATTTTAATTATTTGTTGTTGTTTTTGTACTTTTATTTATTGTTATGAAGCGTTTGCACTAGGTTATTAGGTACTTTGACATTGACAGATTGACAGATAGTTGAAAAGTTAAATAAAATCCGTGCCATTACCAGTGCCATTACCAACCTTTTCTACAATAAAACTACTACGTTACATTACAGTAGCGTGTAGTGTAAGGTCTCCCTACATTCTAATGACCTTTGCAAATCAATTTGCGGCAACGACGTCGATAGAGCACCCTAACGGCAAAAATTCGGCCCTGAAAATACGCGAAGTGTTTCATTTATGAGATTGAACTGAAATTCTCTCAGGCGCTAGAAAAATACTTATACAAGTAAGAAAATTTCGATATACCGGAACCGGGTATGGTACTTATTAGGTATGTAACAGAAATAACAAATAAAAGTAAAAAGGTGGTCCTGTAAACTATAAGCAGTAATAAGCTCCAAAGTCTAATAATTAGGAGAAAATAGCCATCCAAGTCAAACCTCACAATCAATGGATAAAACTATAAGTAGGTATCGCGATAATGTTCACCTACAGTCGTTAGGCGTTTCATTTTTATTCTACAGTTTTTGTTTAATTTTGCTGTGCATTATTGCCGCGATTAACTCTGTTAACCTTTTCAACGCCAACGACACATATAGGTGTCACAAAGTACAATGTCAAAGTGATCTTGACACAATGACATAAGATTCAAAGCAGGTTTACGTTTTGTCGAGGCGTGGCGTTGAAAGGGTTAATAAATAACATGTTTTACCATGAATTGAATAAAAACACTTGAACACACTAATGTGGTAAAATAGCTATATTTTAATTTGTTGTTTTTGTTACTGGAAACATCTGGTAAGTTCTATATAATATGTATAGTAGGCAGCTAGAATCTTTGCTTCTTCTTTTTTCACTCTCCCTTTCCCTTTAAGGGAATATATCGACGGTAGGTACTCTGACTAAACCTCGTATATGAAATTTTATGAATTTGGAATAACCACTTTAAGTCTTGTGTCTAAAGTGGTTATACCAATTTAGTAAAATTTCATATACGAGGTTGAGTCAGAGTACCGTCGATATTGGGATGCATTCATTGAAGAGTTGCCCATTTGTTCTAAGTAAATTAATTAATTATTAATTAATTTCTGCTCTTCTGGGCAACCTGAGCGCAAGATTCGGTAGTGGCAACTCTTCAGTAATCATTTTGTTGCTCAAACCAAAGTGGAAGGCGTTTTTTTTCATGGGCAGAACTGTTCCTAAGATCTATTTTATTTAATGGTTTTTTATGGTTTTTCACTTTCCCAGTTTCTACATAATAAACTTAGTTTTTTTCATGTATCTTTAATTCCTGAATAAAGTAGTTATGTTGTTCTCAATACTACTCTACTAGTTTTAAGTAAGTACCTAGAGCGAGCATAGAGCATTAATTAGAGGGGTATTATTAGAGTCATTTTACGATGATACCATTAACACCTTGCTAAGATACCCCTCATAGATTAATATCAAAAAGTCTATAGAAACTTCACAAGCTGTCACAGGAAGATCACAGGGACCATCTTGAAATGACTCTACCACACCCCAGTCACTTATTAACACGAATCATAAGCAATAACAAAGCGCGGTACCAGAATACCACCGCGATTATGTCAGCGTCATCGTCATGGTCGTGCGTCAGTGCTCACGGGCCCGCGGGCAGAAATGCCGCGAGTTGATGCTAGCTGTTGACGTTGACTTGACGCTACTCGATTCACTCGCGTCTCACTCTACGCTAGTCACACGATCTTTGTTGAGCGAGTATACCGCTTCTTTTCTAAGTTTACGCTTCCGCGCGCATTTACAATTCGATTATTAATCGTTTTATTAATTCCCGACTGTGTATTTAAAAAGTGTGAGTTTAAAAAGTGACAAGAACAGTGTCCAGTTGTTAGAAAATTTTAAACTTTTAATCGGAAGGAAAGGTGACTATTAAATTAACGTTCATTATTAAGATAAGAAACTCAGACGACTTTTGTTTTATAATGATCATTTAGTTTACATAAGGCGAGACCTTGATTTACTTGGAAAATACATTTGTCCGCGTCCTTACCTTGAGCGGTGTGAGTTGTAAGTTATTTATATTTTAATAATGTTTTAAGACGCTGCATCTCCGATCCTCTCACGCAGGTGAGCGTAACGCGGAGATTCCGAAAATAACATTGTAATTATTTAGGGAACATAAATTTATCCATAAAACTAGTAAATGATGGCAATAACGAAGGGATTTATGTCGATATCTGAACTATAATCTGGCATCTTGTTCTTTTATTTTTATATAAAAACGTAGGGATTACGGCATGGTGCCGGTGTTTATGGTAGCCACGTGCCTTATTTTATACTATATTGCTCCATACGGATACAACCAAAGTTCCTAGTAGATATAACGGATTAAAAAACGACTCGTGTTGTTTTCGCGTAGAACGGAGGTACACAAAACGAAGACGCGGAGCGGGTGTTTAGAATCTATTTCTGCGACATCCGCCTCGTAATTGAACCGTAGCATTGACACACATGTGATGGGTAATAATAAATATTGTCCTAACATTTTACTAACATCTTTTGGCGTCTACTTAATGCATCTAGAAGATTTTCACTCATTATAAGACTTATCGGTACTTGCTTAAAAGTTCTCATTGAATGAAAACACTCTATTTTTAATTATCATGGTCATTGGTCACATTGCAGAATTAGGATGATTATGAGGAATGAAATTGAAGCCTGATGAAATTTTTGGCGGTAGTGACTAATAATATGAATTGAATGAGTAGGAGGGTAGATCGCATCTAGACTAGTAATCTGAAAAAATAACATGCCCTTATGCTTAAATAGGTACATTTATAGCGTGATTATAGCGTGATTGTAACGACTGCTTTAGCCTAGTTGGTAGTGACCCTGCCTACGAAGCAAGAGGTCCTGGGTTCAAATCCCGGTAAGGGCATTTATTTGTGTGATGAGCACGAATATTTGTTCCTGAGTTATGGATGTTTTCTATGTATTTAAGTATTTACTTATCTATATAAGTATGTCTATCGTCGTCTAGTACCCATAGTACAAGCTTTGCTTAGTTTGGGACTAGGTCGATTTGTGTGAGATTGTCCCCTAATATTGTCCCCTAATATTATTTTAAAATGAAGTGCTACAATTTGTCAAAAGTGATTCTTTTTATTATAGAAAGCTTTTAAACTGTGTAAAATCGCACCGATTGTACCGTGTGCTATATGGACCTGTTTTGTGGTGTGGGACGCGAACAGCGTCGGTGTTCCGGACTCTTAGTAAACAACGACCTACACTCTTCATACCTACATGGTCTCACAGACCATTTAAGGAGAATACCAAGAAAAGACGGCTATTTAAATATATTTTTATGAGTAAAACTTTTTCGATTCATAAAAATGACGACTTAACTCACGATTATCACGATCCGGCATGATCCGACTAGGTTCGATCTTTCTAATTATCTTTTCAAATTGTTTTCATTCTATGTATTTATTTATTGCTGCTACCTACATTGGTATTAGGTAACTACCTATACTAAGGCAGGTACTTAATATTCTGGGACAGCGGAAACACTTGTAACAACAAAACAAACAACGCATTGGAATCCCCAAACAACTAAAGTAAACTTCATAATGTCACATGCCGTTATTTCTATTATGAATACGTAGTTATAAACATAAAATCACAATTAAATAAACTTATTGATTTTATGGTCACTGGCGGGAAAATAAAGATTAAATGTTGAAGTTTTAGTATGGTTCAAATGTATGAAACTGTCAAGCTTATACTAAATTTAACGATTTTTAATTTTTTTCCGGCAAGTGGGCATTAGGAGCGAAGTGGTTATGGTACTTGTAGGGTAGGTAGCTACTCCAAAGAGATTCTCGGTGACATACTTGTAATACGTGAGAACTTGTTGGTGCGTTCTGTACCTACTATGGTTCTGTTCCTGGTTCTCCATACACGGAGTCGCTAAATATGGCGTTGTGGAAATTTAAAAGACATCATCCACAACAATCCCGTAGTTTCTGCTTAAGTAGTTATAAATACGTATTTATTACGGTAACAGGTCATTTTGGAACAAATGTCTAAATATACAATGGTTAAAAATGTCTCATTATCAAAATGTACAACGGTCAAAAAGTATGTAATGTAAACATGTTATAATGAACAAAAGACAAAATAATTAGATGCCACAAAAACCTAAGAGCCTAATTATATAATAGAAAAACGAACAGAAGATAAATGGCTACTGTAGCTTATTATTGGTGAAAGAACTTTTAAAATCAGTCCCAAAAGTTGAATTCAATTTTAACTATCCCGTGGGAATTTTGTATTTTCCCGAAAAAGATGTAACTTATGTCAATCGGGGATAGTCATAATCATATCATATGAAAGAAATTTTAAAATCAGTGCCAAAGTTGAATTTACTTATTTCTATCCCGTGGGAATTTTGTATTTCCTCGGAAAAAAGTACCTTGTGTCAATCGAGGATAAAACATAAAGCTAGCTAAAGATAGCTTTGTAAAGAATGTTTAAAATCAGCCACAAAGTTGAATTAAATTTTTTCTATCCCCTGGGAATTTTTTATTTTCCCGAATAAAAAGTAGCCTTTGTCAATCGGGGATAGTCATATCACATAATATGTAAGAATTTTTAAAATTTGCCTCGAAATTGATATAATGTATTTCTATCCCGTGGGAATTTTGCATTTTCCCGGATAAAAAGTAACCTATGTCAATCAAGGACAGTGTAGCTTTCTAATTCTGAAAGAATTTTTAAAACCGGCTCAATAGTTTCAGAGATCGCTGCAAAGAAATAAACAAAGAAAGTTTAAATATTTCGCTATCCCGTGGGAATTTCGAAAAACCCTTCCTTAGTGCACCTCTACAAAACTCAAGGTACATTGTGTGCCAAATTTCAAGTCTCTAGCCCCAGTAGTTTAGGCTGTGCGTTGTCTGTCAGTCAGTCAGTCACGGTACTGTTTTATAGTTATAGATTGACATTCCCCATTGGAGCCCATTCAGTCAATCGCATTTTGTACCTACATTTTGACCCCAGAGTATTCTATTGTAAAAACTACCAGACACACGAACATTTAGACTACAATGAATGCTGCCCTGGAAACATTCTAAGGGCCGGCGCCCACTGACGGCATGGCACGGCGTGGCATTTTATTACTATCAAGTTATTTTGAATCTTATTTCAATGAGTCTAGAATTTATGTTACATTATTGGTTATGCGTTGCGTCATCCCTTGGCACGTCGCGGCATCGTGGTATCGAAATAAAGAAACATGAATTCTAAAGTCATTGAAATAAGATTCAAAATAACTTGATAGTAATAAAATGCCACGCCGTGCCATGCCGTCAGTGAGCGCCGGCCTTTAAAGAACATGTTGGCCAAAGCATGTTATGCCTCTAAGATATTCAGACAAAATGACTTGGTGGCACAAACATTTTGTACTTTTTGACAATGTTACATACATCTAATCTAAATATTTTATGCATTTTGGCATTTGTACAAAAGTGACCTGTTACCTTTATTACCACCCACTACGCTTATAATAACTTATTTTTCATTATCATCATCCCAGCTTATATGTATACATCCCACTGCATAAGAGGGGTTGGGCCGTAGTTCCCACGCGGGCCCAGTGCGGATTGGGAGCTTCACTTTTATTTTTATTTATTTTGTTGTATAGTCAACTGCGAAATATGTATCGATTTAATCCTCTCATCATTACATAATACTCCTACCTTAATTCGACGACATAAGAGCTATGGGACATATTTATGATTATGAGTAAGTTGTAGGTATACCTACATGGACAACTAAGTAGGAACAGGATAGGTACTATGAGAATTTAATTACTCAAAACTGGAATCGAATCAATCCTTACTTAAAATCCTTTCCTTACTGTCGAAAGTAACTCTGTCTCTCTGTCAGCCTGTTACTTCTTCACGCTAAACTGGAGATAGTTTGAGACTCAGTACCTCTACCATGAGTTACACTAGTTTACAGTGACCGTACTCGCTAGCGACAGCGTAAATGATTTGTATGGAGAATTGTACTTCCGTAAGTGACCGCTAGAGGCGCTGTACACAATTCTCCATACAAATCATTTACGCCGTCGCTAGCGAGTACGGTCACTGTAAACTAGTGTAACTCATGGTAGAGGTACTGGGAAGGACATAGAAAAATATCCCAGAAAATTGCATACTTAGTTCACGTGGGAAAGCGATAAACGAATTCCTTGCAGGCGGACTCGCGGGCAACAGATAGTTATATATTATATCGTCGACCATAGGTTCAATTGAGGTAAGGGAAAAAATACGATTTTTCAGGAGATGCAGACAAAGTTTTTTTTTTTTGGATTAAATCCACTCATAACTTTTTTTCTAATTAAACTTTCTTGGATTTTTTAGACTTATTATCTTATATTTTAGTGCTCTATCTGCTTGTGTAACATACATATACTTAAATAATTTACCTATTTTAGAAAATAGAGGGCCCTTACACCAACGAATTTTGTTTATAATGTCCCTTAAAGACAATGTACTTTACAGTCATGCATGTCCCATACACTAAATTGACCTCTAGGATACGTACAGGCAACGTAAAGGTTCTTTGAGCGTAGACCCTTACTTTAATCGAAGTGGCTCTGCGGTGGTAATTACGCCAATTGAAATTGCTGTTTATTGAATTTTTTCAGATACACTGTTATTTTGGGGCTAATACGACTTATGAGCCCTAAAAAATGAACGTACGGGACATTTTTTGTAAGCTACTTTTTTTTCATATACCCATACCATTCGAAAGAGCGGAAAATTCTGAACAAAACTAATACTCATCTCAATAGCCTATTTTATCCCTTACCTCAATTGAACCTACGGTCGATGATATAGGTACGTAGACGAAACAAAATGCAACAAGCATCAACACCACTCAAGACTAAGAGAAGTATTGGGGTCCATGACCTATTGCCGAATTAACACTGTATATGGAACAAAGTTGAATCAACAGCAGTTCATTTACAAGACTTTGCCTTTCTCACCTCTGTTTAGTCACTAATTACCGTTTTCATTAACGCAGTACCTATTTCGACACAACGCAATTGCAATCAATGGTCTAAAAAACTATAGATTTAGTACCTATGCGAAAAACTGAGCATCTATGTACATTATATGTATGTAGGTACTTGTTGTAACTATATTAATATTACACACACACAATAATTAATACAAGCTTAACTAAATAGGAATGTAAAATATCACTTTTTAATAAAAGTACCTGTGCACAACGTATTGCTTCACAAATGTAATTACAAATTGCCCCTATTGGACCTCACATTATAGCATTTTAGCTTTGGTGGTAGGTTACAGCTGAAGTCTTAAGATAAATTTAATAAAGGTCATATTTCTCAGATCAAAGCATAAATAAAACTGTTTTGGTATAATGTTTAAAGTCAATTCGTTATTCATAATTATGAAGTGACTAAATGAAACTGTTGCCCATTGCATTAACTTCTTCATTTAGGATGAGTCAGTGTGACTCCAATAAATTCCAGGAAATGTCCTTATCCTAAAGTTGACACCAATATACTTACATAGAACAGTTTTCATTACTCAATAAATAACATCTCGATTACATCTAAAAATAAAAAATATATACAATAGTGTGTTAAATTATATGCTTAATAAATATATCTAAGTATGATTGATATTTAAAATTGTATTCAGCCTGGGCTGGACCCAACAACACAAAATAAGTAATAGTAACAAGACCATCTATGTCTCTGTTCAACCACTGCTACATTTCATCATCATCACCATCATCACCATCATCATCAGCCTATGCTCGTCCACTATTGGACATAAGCCTCTCCCATGGCACGCCACTGAGCACGATCCTCGGCCACTCTCATCCAGGACTTGCCAGCCGCCTTGCGAAGATCATCGCTCCACCGAGTCTGAGGACGTCCCACGCTACGTTTGCCGATCCGTGGTACCAAAGTTATCAACTTAGCCCACCGTACTAGCACGCTGAAATGGCAATGGGCCGGCCATATAACCCGAAGAACCGATAACCGTTGGGATAGACGAGTTCTTGAGTGGAGAACTGCTACATTTACTTCATATAAATTTCCAACTTATGAAATAAAGTGTGCCCCTAGAGTTATGGATTCTAGTGGGATTCGTTACCTCGGAGGTTGATCATACCAACCGCAACATTGTATGAGTCACGATTCTGGCATACTGGATTACACATCGCAATAACTGTTCGACCCGGTGATGTCACTAACTTATTCAATCGTTCCTTAGTAAGTCGCACGATAATCTGGTCTAATTTTAATTTAGATCGTCTGATTTTGTTTCAAGTATTAACCGAACTCTTTCTTTCATTTCATACAAATCACAAAACTTTGATAAGTATTTCTTTAGACTGCGGTCTTTAAGTAGATTTTCGGCCTATTCGTGAGTACAATGGAGGTATGAATTAAAAAAGTTTTGTTTATAGAATTCTCGACCTCAACTCATTATTACATAAACTTCGCAACGATAAAAAAAACTTGATGACTAACCAGTGGTTAACCTTGATCAATTCCTACAGCTTAACATTGAAGTTCATGAGTTGCATGGCCATATATAGTTCAACGAAAACTTGATCTGTGTGGAATGGCTACCTACCCCATTTCTTTCGTTTTTTTAACTTAACATCAAAACTAAACGTTGCGTTCTGTAGAAATAAATCGGAATAAAGTCATAACATAAAAATACACCTAAATTGAAATAAGGTAATTCTTTTATTTACTCCGTTTCTGGGGGCACGGCAGTGCCCCCGCCAAGTCGAGCTCTACTTTTCTCGACGAATTACGAAGCTTCAATACTTTTGGTAAGAAAACAAATACTTAAGATGTAAGTAAGTCCTTTAGAAGTAAGGAGTCTCCACCTTTACGTTGTCAATATTCCCAAAATCCGGATAAAGCGTTTTTGCTCTTCCTTCATACCGTACAGCTAACGAGTGGAATTCCCTACCTGCGTCTTGTTCCCTGGACACTACAATCTAGCCGTTTTCAAGTCTATATATATAATATATTTTTATACAATGCGTTTGGCTACAAACACGCCTGATGGATAGCGAAGATGAGGCCTAGATGGGATACTTATATATGGAGATTGAGCATTTATTAGGCAAGCGTGCTCCATCGTAGGTTCGTAGGCCTCATCTTCGGTTTAAATCAGGTTTGATTGCGGTCAAACGCAAGCATATATCTATATTGTACAAAAAAATAAATTAAAAAAGTAATTAAATATCATTGTAGATCTGTTTTAGAAAAATGTAAACGTATCTCGTTGTGTTCTTGCCGGAATCTTCTCAACAGGGTTTTCCCGAACCGGTGGTAGATTCGTCGATATTCATAAGCGCTTGTTATGTATGTCTTACTAACTCTATGATCCTATGTTGGTAGTAATAAAATTATTATTATAGTCTAAATCTAAAAAAGACTTTGACTTTATCCGCATACGAACATAGTTGCAAAACTCTCGCGTCATTAACTCGGAGAAAAAAAATAAGCTGAAGGAAAACTTTGGTTTTCCGACAAATTTCGAAGTTACTGTTTAATATTTGGTAAACATTTTATTGAACTGCGCTGTATTGGTTAAATTGTAAATACGCTGTTACAACTGTCGCCCAAAAAGGCATTCGAGGTCATACTGACACAGAAATCGTTTAATCTCTGTTAGCTGAGACGTGCATTGTTAACTAATTTACATTACCACACATGTATCGATGCGTGCGCATGTACCAGTGACTGTATGCGATTATAGCTATACGGACCATGAAGTCATAGCCCAAACATAGCACATACCCTATGCCAGCCCATTTTATAAAAAATGTAAACAAATGATTTCGTTAAAATTCCTGCACAAACACCCACTAGACCTAATAATACCACATTTATCCGTAGGTATTAAGTATTTTTATTTTAAATTGATGTCTTAATACTTTTCCGACTACTTTCACTTGATTTACTCATTTAAATTATTTTGAATAATCTTAGTCTCATAAATAGTCATATTATCTAATAATTGACCGGATCATAAGTGAATAATAGCTTTTTCTAATGTTTTTAAATTAAAAATAGTTAGTGCTTATAATATTACTCCAGTCTAGTAGTCATATTAATAAATTAATCAACCGGATTATAAGTGTATAATCGCTTTAAGAGGGTTTATACCTGCTGAGCTGGCAACGTTCACGAATTATTATTGCAGTAGACACATTAACTTATATGTTAGAACAATTTGTATTTAAAACATTTTTAATTTTCATTCAATTTTTATGGAATAATCGAGAAAACTAACAAAAATGCAACGTTGCCAGCTCAGCAGGTTATAAACCCTCTTAAATTAGAAATAGTTAGTGCTTTATTAGTCCATTAGGTAGGTATATTACCGTATCGTATTACCGTATTATTATACTATCGTGCGGAGTGGTGGTTATTCCACCGACAAGAGCATAGCTCTTAAATTTAAGAAAAAGAAGAAGTGCGTATGCTATAACTAGCTTTTTCTCGCGACTTCGTCCGCGCACAAATAGTATTTACTTATCTATGAATGGTCAACTCCCGATCTCCATGCTGTGGGAAATTCCAAAAATCCCTTTTACCGGACCTCCATTTACCTAAAGGGATGGTTACTGAGAAATAGGGTCCCTTTGAATTTTATTGAGTGTATAAATCCCGTAAAATTAAAATGGTTCATCCAGATTATGTTTAAATTTCTTTCTAAAAAAAGTTTCTATTAATTTAATATATTTTTAGTACAATATGATTTTGATCCTATATGTTATGTTACCGACGATATATATTATTGTTAAATAACATAACACGATCCATAATTTAGACGCCTTGTGATTTAGTACACTACGTACCTACAGGAAAATGGTCACGTAACTGATTGTATTAAACTTACTAAAACTAATAAATAATACTTCAACATAGAGTTATTCAAATACAGACGATAAGCGCAGCTGCAAATAAAACAAGGTCGCAGCTGATTGGTTAATGACACTGACTTTGCTCTCATTCTTACCCCACGTATGACATCATGAATTATAACTAATTGCCATGCATTTCATTCTCTCCGAAACACAATATTTTTGTTTAGGACGTAAGGTCTCTTTCTTCTTAAAGAATGAGATACTTTATGTTCACAACGGATTGTAAGAATTTGATAAATGATTACGCAAGTAGGTACAGCATAGATTACGGGGACACGGCTTCTTAGTTTAAATAAAAAACTTATTTGGAATGACGATTGTCTTTATTTAAAAACTAACAAAAGTCATACATAAGTTTGTATGTATAACCACATTTTTATGCATTTCCTTATTTAAACAAAATTTTACCAATTGTTCCAATTTTGAAAGTAATAACTTTTAGATAAAACGTACTTACTTATTTCTTATTGTATCCAGTCAAGTTTACGATATAAGTCAAAGTGAATATAAACTTTTTTGGTTGACATTATGATCTAATTAGTATGATCAAAATTTAATAAGTAGGATGCCTATGGACAATTAAAATGTCGATTCTAGAGTCTGAGAGTATAATGGTTGACCTTTTTCCAAGCATAATGGATATAGAGACCACAATAATCTACACAAAGACTGGCCTCCTTTACAAAGGAGAAAGAAAATCAATTGAATTTGTTTAAAATATGCTTTGCTTTTAAATTAATCCTGCATTGGTAAACAATACACATAACACCATGATTCATTTTGTAGCAGCGTATCTAAACAGACGGGTCCTGGAAAAGGGTCAAAACACATGACACATTCCTACACATGCGCACTCTCAAAGCAGCGACAATAAACTATAACTTTGTGCTGCAATGCTCCCGATCCTAATCAGTTAATTTGAACAGAAAGAATCAAAACTATGAGTATCTAATAGATAAATAGTAGAAGCAATGGTGAGAAGTAATGTAACAGCGTGGGTGTAGTGAACGAATGAGTTTCATCTGGGAACCCGTCTGTGTGGGCATTAAGGGGTTATTTGAAACCATCCATGTGATATAGAAGCGAACCAAAAACCAGATGACGTATGTCGCAGTTGCACTCTTGTCTTAGCAGATTAGTGAGCGAAAAAAAAGCGGCTATCAGTATTAAATATAATTGAATAGGGATAACCGATAAGTAAACACCATAATTGTCCGATCTGACACTTTCCGCTTTTTGAGCACTTCACCGCATCCGCAATTAATCGACAATACATAATATATAATGTTTAAATCCCAACCACCACCAAACCAAACCAAACCACCAAAGTTATTGACATAGCCCACCGCCACCGCATTAGCACGTTGAAGTGGCAATGGGCAGGCCATATAACACGAAGAACCGATAACCGTTGGGGTAGACGAGTTCTTGAGTGGAGACCACGGATCGGCAAACGTAGCGTGGGACGTCCTCAGACTCGGTGGAGCGATGATCTTCGCATGGCGGCTGGCAAGAGCTGGATGAGAGTGGCCGAGGATCGTGCTCAGTGGCGTGCCATGGGAGAGGCCTATGTCCAGCAGTGGACGAACATAGGCTGATGATGATGAATGTTTAAATCGGGAACAACAGAAAGCAATCTTGCCTAAAATTGCGACAAATTTTCATATTGAATTGAACTACTATTATTATAACAACCAACTCTTCGTGAGAAGAATCACAACAATTTCAAGCAATTTTTATTGTAGGTTATAGTTAATCAAGCCTATGAGTAGAGTCATCGTCATCATCATCATCATCATCATCATCATCATCATCATCATCATCATCCCAGCCTCTATATACGTCCCGCTGCATTGGGCCGTAGTTCCCACGCGTGGATTGGGAATTTCACACACACCATTGAATTTCTTCACAAGTGTGTATGTACACGATGCGTGTACGATGTTTTTCTTCACCGTAAAGCTCATGGTAAGTTTCAAATGTAAAACACTACAGACAGAGTAGGTAGAGTAAGACACTACATCTCTCATGGGCCCTGTGTCAATGCAGAGGGGAATGCGCGGCTCAATTGCATACAGATGGTCTCGATCTACTGTGATACCGTGTACACTGGCTTGCGCAAGATCAATTTGATCAATTGTAGCGACGGCATTGTCTAATTAGTATTGATTAAGCTCAAATAAAAGAGACCACGGGGAATTTGAAGTTGTTGTTTATTAAGAGCAATTGAAAATGCTATTTAAATGCTATAATTAAAAGATACGGGACTGAGTGAATTTTAACAAATTATAATTACATCTATAATGAAATGACATATCGGTGAATTAATATACATTTTGAATCAATTCCGATTAATGTCTTGCCGTGTCTTTTGGCGTGAATGTTTTTTTTTAATTATTTAGCAGATTATTTAGTGTTGGTCAGATGTCTAAGATTATTAATTATGTAATTAGTTTCTATGAAATACAAAGGTTCCTAGTATACTAATCCATAAATGAGTTTAAAAGTACTTATCAATCAATGATTAGTCACCTTCAGTTTCGTTAGTGACCTCAGTGGCTAAGTCATTGCAATGTGTGCCAACACTGTTATGGCAACTACATTAAATTGTCGTCGTCTTCTAACTACAATTTGGAATGATAAATACTCATAAATTGCATTATTCGGTAGGCAGCAGTCAGTTGCTATCCAAGGGAGTGGTCCAGGGAGAAACTACCTCCCTCAATATGGTGGTGTGTTGACTGACAGTGACACTCAGTCTTGGGCTGCGACCGCTCTTAGGTCAGCGGTGAAAAGTAACAATACCTACCTATGTTTCAAAAGAACTCTCTGTGCCACTACTCTCTGTGAAGTTCCTGTTATATTATGTGACAGACATCAGTAATGCGGTCTCTATTTAATAGAACAAAATAATAAGAAACAGCATCACATATAATGTATCACATATAATATAACAGGAGACCAGACATTTTTAGTCTACTTATTTCAGCCCAGTAATGGGTGATGGGTCACCGAAACAAAAAGATTTAAGATGACAAATTGATCGGTCCTTCATCGTGATCACGCGAAGGTCGGCGAGTGAATCGGTTTTTTATTAGCAAAGTCATTGACTTCTGCCTAGTTTTTGTCTCTTGGCAATGTGTTTATTCTCAATAGTTGCTAAATAATACTGGTATACGTGGCCATTTAACCCATATATTTTATTATGTAGATACTGCCTTTCATTTGTTTATATGCTAAAGCAAGCAATGTAGGAAATTGATAATGTTCCGAACCAATGAAACGATTTCCAAAAAAAAATTTTCACTGTCGGACTCTGAGACAAAGTTATAGGGACAGCTAATACAATTTTAAGAGACCATGTTGTTAAGCTTGAGAAGAAATATTACAAAGCACATATACATGTACATGTCTGAGTAGTAGGTACTGAGTGAGTAGGTACAGTGATGTCTCGTAGTCACAGTGAGTCAATGTCGCAGTTGTACTATTCGTATTGTATGTACTTCACACAATGTTCTTATTGTTTATTCGTCGAAGATTACGATTCCGTTACTTGAGCTCGCACACTCGACGAACGATTGTTTCAATGAATGAGAAAAGTGTATACTTAGTTACCTAAGTGAATTTGTTCTCAGTTATCTTCGTTTGGTTTGGTCAAAATAATTAATGAAATAATACTGAGTTTAGAATTATCCGAAGCTTTTTTACTTGGTTTTGTTTCTTGTTCCGGATATAAAGTATACCCAAATTACTATCCTAGGGTAGGTACATTTGCATTTGCATGTTTGCATAAATGCCGCCTAGCCTATATGCCTTCTTCAGCATGTCTGGAGCATTAAACTGAAATAAAGACAGCGATGTGCAACATTTCCTCGTCGAGTGACGAAACTGTATTATAAAAGTAAAATAAAAGATCTTGAGTACAGTGCGCCAGTTTGACCAAAAACTCTTTCTCTCCGCCACAACTGCTGGTCCGGACATATTTTTAAAACTGGTACCTAAAATAAATAAAAAAATTGTCTTAACCGAATATTTGACAAAGTTTAGGTGTCTCTACAAAGGAATAAGCAAAACTGGACTGATTTTTGAAAACAATTTACTGGTATATTTAATGCTAAACAAACGCAATGTTTCGTCATGAAATTAAATTGCCTTAGTTTTCTTTTTCGATATTTTGAATTACTGCTATGTGCTTATTGTGCCCTGCATGGACCATGTTCATAGAGTTACTAAAACTAAGTCATTACATACCTAGATTTTTCTTTTTCTTAGTAATGCGAATAAATCTATAAATACTCGATTACATATAGATACAATAGGATAGTAAACACGTCATATCGCTGTCATGCTGCTACTCTTGATACATTTGGAAACGTGCGTGTGCGTCGACCGCTTCGCCCAACATGGAAGCACGCTTCGTGATTTATTATGATTAAGATTGTGATTATGACATTTATGACACAATGTCTTCTGTCTTAAGATTAAATGAGTGATTACAAAAAAGTACCATTTAGAAATATTTAATTGCTGTCCATAATGTAAAAGAAATCACGCTAGTAAATACATATAGCGCTGATGACATTATACCTGTATACAGTTTCGTGACTGACAGGCTGACTAATTTTTTACAGGGACATACCTATGGACGTAACCTCATTAAAAAAAAAATAACCAAGGAAAGTTTAATTCTCAGTAGGGTATCCCTATCCATCAAACAGAAATGCTAAAATAACTTGATTTTTTAAAGTAGTGAATTTCCGACTGTCTCATAATTTTAGACATTCCTAGAATTTAATATTCACAAGATTGCTTAAAAGCTTTTGCAAATTGCGCAGGTCGGAATATGTCTAGGTGTGTCCCTCAGCCGTGCTATAAAAGCGGGGTGTTTACCGCGATAATGGGGCCATGCGATCTGCAAACTGGGTCAGGCCAATGTCGACTGATAGACGGGGTAGAGCTTCGGCACTGATTACGACTTTGGTGACCTATAAGGCAACAGCTAGGAATAGACATATCCCAAGGTTAGCTTCGTTGTTACAAGTGAAGTCCGTCGTGGCTTTGAGTACTCCGACAATTAAAAAGTTATTTATATTTGTTCTGGAAATTTCATTAAACATGCCGCCATTACAATTACCATTAACTGTCTGTTATGGTCAATTTTATGCCTAAATAAATAAAGTAGGTAGGCATTATTAAATACTCGACAAGGCAAAATTTGTCACAGATAAATAGCGTCATAATAAAAATATGGCCCTTAAATATGCCCGTATTGGTTATTAAAGTGTATGGGTAAATAAGATGCGGGGAAACCACACATGTCGCACCTATTGTCAACTATGCTCTCTTGGCGAAGGAAATGTATAGTGAGACTGCGGAACTCAATAAGCTTCTGCTGGATATTTTTTAACTTCGATGAAATATAAATAAATGCTTAATGCTTTCGCATTTCGCAACGAATCAATACGCAAGTTATTGGTCTATCCCGTAATTCCAGAATTAGATTGCGTTAGCCAATGTACCGTTCCGATTATAAGCTGACCTGATTTTTTAACGTCGGGAAACTGTTACATTACGATGGCATGTTACCAGTTGAATCATGCACATGGTTTACTAGTAATTGGTTGAGGTATATAGTACCTACTAAGAAAATATTCAAAGTTTTGAAGTAGGTACCTTTAGCCAGTTTTTTTTTATTATGAGAGAGAGAGGCAAATGAGTAAGCGGGTCATCTGATCGAAAATGATCACCACCACCCATAAATATCAACAACTCAAAGAGAGTCACTGATTGTTGTCGGCCTTTTAAAAAGGAGAGGGAATAGGGAAGGGGAGGGGGAGAGGTATTGGGCCACGGCAAAGGGTGTCTTGCGTTCACCGCTACATATTTAAATAAGTACAATACAAAAATGTAGAGACGGGGGACGACCAGCAACCGAGTAAGAGATTATAGCAGATAACTTTAAGAGGGTTTATACCTGCTGAGCTGGCAACGTTGCATTTTTGTTAGTTTTTCTCGATTATTCCATAAAAATTTGAATGAAAATTAAAAATGTTTTGAATACAAATTGTTCTAATATATAAGTTAATGTGTCTACTGCAATAATAATTTGTGATAAGACTTTATATTTTCTTTAAAAACTGTGAGGTAATTATTTGTTCGTTTTTAAAGAAAATAAAAGTCTTATCACAAATTATTATTGCAGTAGACACATTAACTTATATATTAGAACAATTTGTATTCAAAACATTTTTAATTTTCATTCAATTTTTATGGAATAATCGAGAAAAACTAACAAAAATGCAACGTTGCCAGCTCAGCAGGTATAAACCCTCTTAAACCGTGTGGTACCAAAAATATGTTAAAATCAAGATGATGTGCACGATAGATTAATACTTTCATCGGGTTTGAATAATGCAGGTCTAATAGTTTCGAAGAAGTCGCCAAAAACTGTCCTATAATAATAATATAATAATATCACGGGACAATTCACACGAATCGACCTAGTCCCAAACTAAGCAAAGTTTGTACTGTGGGTACTTGACAACGGATAAACATACTTATATAAATAAATACACACTTATATACATATTAAACATCCAAGACTCGAGCACAAACATTCGTATTTTTCATACAATTAATATCTGCCCCGACGCGGGAATCGAATACGGAACCTCAAGCTTCGTAGTCAGGTTCTCTAACCACTAGGCCATTTGGTCGTCAAATATCCTATAAATGGTCCAATAAACAATGAGACCTAATATTTTTCCTATGCAATCTATTATTTTCGTGTTAGCGGCTTAGCGATATAGGTACTCAGTGACCATTTAAATTCGATAACGAAGCCCTTCATTATGCGTGATCCAACGCTCACTTGGACAGTTTTTCATACTATCGTTTAGGTAACTAGTGTAACTAGGAAGGGAAGTGGTAATTACTAATTATAAATGTGTCACGATTAACAAACAAACTACTAGGACATTGGAAGCGCATTTTTGTATTTAAAAAACACACAGTCCCAATTCACTCTTTTCAAACCCTTGTTTTGTTTCAGTGCACCTGTAACCTGTGTGTGTTTGTAATACCAGGTACCTATGGTATACTTCCGTTTGGCAAATTATTTTTCCCATACTGATTCATTTGGCAAATGTTTCATATACCAAATGTTTATTTTTTCTGAAACTGTAAACTATTCAGGATATATTTCAGGACTATTCTGTAGATTAGGTAAGGTTTAATTTGTTTTATAACAATCCTGAAAAGTTTAGTTTCAGAAAAAATAAGCAGTTGGGAAATTAAACATTTGCCAAATGAATCAGTTTGAGAAAATACACTAAAATGCTAATGCAAAAACTATTCTAGTATGAATATAATGTTGGTTCTAAACATAACTAAGTAGGTAGTCAATTGTCATTTTTCTGGCAGTGAACGACGTTGGGCGACTGTATAGACAACATACTGCTTAAAGCAAAAAACGAGTTTGACAAGATAACGTACCTGTTTTAGATAGTATCTAAATATTTGGAATACACGTATCGCGGCGCTCTGTGCGGAAACATAAATTAAATAGCCAAGTCGGTACTAGCGACACAGAATAACTAAAAGTACTCTAGCGATGTCACATGCAACAGTACCTCTACCATGAGTTACACTAGTTTACAGTGACCGTACTCGCTAGCGACGGCGTAAATGATTAGTATGGAGAATTGTACTTCCGTAAGTGACCGCTAGAGGCGCTGTACACAATTCTCCATACAAATCATTTACGCCGTCGCTAGCGAGTACGGTCACTGTAAACTAGTGTAACTCATGGTAGAGGTACAGACCATTACCTACCTAAGAACGGAACAGGAGAACATGTCAGTTTTAGAAAGAGGTACGTAATGTAATAAACATTTTAGTGCTAGACAATTTATTCCATCACAATCAACATCCCAGTCTACATACGTCCCATAGCAGGGCACAGGCCTACTCTCAGAATAAAAGGCCTTGGGGCGTAGTGTCCACTCGGGAACAGTGTGAATGGAGAACTTCGCAAACACAGATGCAGTTTTCCTATATCGTAAAACACATGATAAATTTCATATGTAATTTCGCACGTACATAAATTCCGAAAACCTTAGACGTGCGAGGCTCGACACCAAACCAACCTATACCTCTAGGCCACCACAACTTATTAATTCCTTCCAGCTCCGCCTTTAACTGTCAATTTAAAGCGTCTCTATCACGCAATTCTTATTCCAGTTTCCTTCACCCCGACTAATGGCTTGTAAAAAAACTTAAGTACCGTAAACCGGGGTGACTTTGAACTGCGGGGCAACTTTAAAATGTAGTTTGCCGACCAACTTACGCATGTTTGCTATTCTTTGTCGATGTTTTCATTGATCTTCTTTTTATCTACATGTCAACCATTTACTTACTTCATGTCCATATGTCGACTTTATGCGATTTAAACAATCAAAATTGCCCCAATTTGATCAAAGGCACCCCGGTTTACGGTACGTTTTCTTTTATTAAGCCCGTAGTACTTAAGCCAGTACAAAAGTAATATTGACACATGACTATAATATAAACATACTCTAAACATTAATTATATACTTTTTATTTACTTTTGATAAGCGTCGTTTGTGCCTTCCTTGGTGCCATCCACGTATTCACTAAAGATAACAATTGTCTTTTTCTTTTTTTACAGTCATGCGGTGCTAAAAAATTACTACCAGCATTGATTGAAAAAGAAACTAGAAGCAAAAGAAAATGAAACGATTACAAAAATGCTGCTGCTGCGCCAGCACACGCGATGGCTCTATCATCGTGGCGGTCCTGGGGATCCTGCTGTCCATCGCCACCATAGTCTTCATCTGGGTAGCCCCCAGCAGCCTGGTTTCCTTCAGTAGCTATTTCTTCGAAGAACAGGATAAGCAATACAATAGTAAGTATAAAATTACGATACAAATATGCTTCTAAATGTCAAGGCCAGTTTTAGACATTTTGAAGGAGATCAAGTGATCATTTATAGTAGTTTTTAATAATTCACCGTTAATTACACTAAGTATATTCGCTATGGATTGTTTAACCATAATTTTGGGGTGGGAGTTCATTAAATATAATAACAGTCTACATTCTGTTGCAAATATGTCGCAGGTATTTTAATGTCTTAGGTATGTCGACTACAAAGAGATTGGTAGGACTAAAGTTACTAAAATGCGTAAACACGGTATTAATCTTTATTAATTTTGTTGAGTAATTTAAGTATACATATTTTTGTAATAACTTTGAACATATCGATCTCCTTGTAGTCTGTGGGTACATATATCTCATGTATTAAGTATCAAGTATGTACAAAAATATATAAACTAACCACATGATAAACATTTTTATTCCTAGGTACATATAGGGTGCGCAGTAAATAATGGACAGGCTTCTATGCATCGACAGGACATCTCAGGCTGGTCCCCAAAACGAACAAAACTTTAGTACCTAAGAGTTTCGTGGTTTTCGAGATGATCGAATTATTATTTTTTAACAAAAAAATAACAAATAATAAAGAAAAATTCGTTTATCTCGAAAATCACGGAACTTTTACCGGGTAAACCTACAAGTCCATTTTAGGGACTAGCCTAAGGTGCCCTGTCGGAGATACGAATTCGTCCGTTATTCACTGGTCACCTTGTATAATGTACAATGGCGATACCTATCCCATTGTGCAAGTATTCTCATACAGTATCTACTGTTTCTGTTCGCTTCAGCGCCTAAATCAGGAGCAGTCTTTGTTGACAATCATCGTGGTTGTACGGCTTTTTGGAGATCTTTGGATAGGGTTATTTAGTTATAATATAAGGCACACAAACCGTATTTCCTAAAAATATATTTTAAGAAAAACAACACTAATAACATTTGCTCAATCACTACTAACTCTATGGATTAAATTGATACCATGCCATTAACGTATTATTTTTCTTTTTTCAGTTTCAAAAATTATTCTCACCATAAGTTTATGCTTCACTGTGTTGATCTGCGCCCTTCTCATTGTGGCGATTAAAAAGGTGAGTATTTAACTGAAAGCATATACATAATTGTATTTTTAGTTTTTTCAATAAACAGTTTGTATGTAAAATGTATCATTCGAACTGAGTCCGGGCCGCGCGGGATATTCCCACGCGGGCTTAAGCACGTGGGAAAGGCTGTGTGTGACATCGGTGATTGCTTACGGCTTGGCAGCTTACGTATCGACTTAGCATTGTTTGACCGCAGCAAACCTGTGTTTTGGCACGTTCCAACGCCCCAGAGTTCGAGTTACCTTGCGCGACGGGACGACATCCATACTGCGCGGCCGCCGCGCGAGCGAATGTTCGATGGTTAAGCTGTTTAAATGAGCCGGGTTTGCTGACGATCAACTGGGCCAAAAAGATCTCAAATTGATCTTTGCATAGAACAAAATGCTCAATCTATAATCTATATAATAATATAATATTATAAAGAGGAAAGATTTGATTGTTTGTTTGTTTGTTTGCATTAAATAGGCTGCGAAAGTACCGGACCGATTTCAAAAATTCTTTTGCCGTTAGAAAGCTACATTACCACAGAGTGACATAGGCTACTCTATACTGCTGGGAAATAACTTTTCCTACGGGAAAATTAATTTTATCGCGGGCGAAGCTGCGGACGGAAGGCTAGTAATAATTATAAATTAGTTTCAGTCACTAAAACTTATTTCCAATTAAATGTTACATGCTGCTGCCCAGAAATCAAACTCGGTAAGTTTGTAAATACAAGGCACAGTCAAAGAAATTGATTCACGTTCCAGATTGGGACCCTTTCGATGCAAATATTATCTTGCTGCGCTGAAATTGTTATGCCATGTTAGTTATCATGAAATTGATTGTAAATAGGTTCTACCCTGAGGCCGTATTGTCTAAAGGTGGCGACTGACGTGAACATTTGCTCGTTTGCAGTTGTAGCTTGGTCCTCTACTCGATCAATGTAGCTGCGCCTAGGTTGACCTCTTCCTGTCTTCCCCTCGATCTCTCATTCGAAAATGGTTTTAAAGAAGATGTCGTGTCTTAAATAAGCTAAAGTCATGTCGTATCAAGTGTCCAATCATTTTCCCGCGTCTAGTATCTATAGTACAGATTCAGAATTTTATTGTTCTGCGCTCATTAACCATCGTCAAAACTAATTAAGGTACCCCATGCATGTGTTCGACACCATAATTCCAATAATCGACACCCTGCTCGTCGCCTTTATTACTACGAATTAAGATTAAATTGTCGGCTATTGGGGCAGCGTCGGGCACTGGGGAATTTACGTTAATGTACGATTTACTACTCCAGCGGCGCTCCTGGCTGATGCTGCCGTGGGTGGTGCTCGGGTTCGTGCTGGCCATCGGGCTGCTCATCAGTGTGCTGCACACGTCCATCGTGCTCTA
This sequence comes from Archips xylosteana, assembly GCA_947563465.1. Lineage (NCBI taxonomy): Eukaryota > Metazoa > Arthropoda > Insecta > Lepidoptera > Tortricidae > Archips > Archips xylosteana. The sequence goes on along the minus strand of OX387348.1, from coordinate 11,059,791 downwards.
CCAGAGAGAGGAGAACTACGTGTTGGAAGCTACCTGCATATTAGTTGGAGGTCTACTTTATTTAAGTAAGTAGACAAAGCTAATAATTTACTTAAAAAACCGGCCAAGAGCGTGTCGGACACGCCCAAGATAGGGTTTCGTAGCCATTACGAAAATATCAAGTAATATTTTTCTAAGGATTTCGTATGTGTACGGAATCTTCCAAGTTTAGGTATGTTTTATACCTTATAAATAGTTACTCTTAAACTACAAATAATTCCCAAGCAATCTTAGCCGCTATAATTTTCCTTGTAAATTTAATATATTTACTACTATTCTGAATTTTTTCAAATTTTTCCACCCAACAGTTTAGATTTTAGAGGAACGGTCGATTTTAATGAAAATTTACACTTTAAAGTTGAATATTTCGCAAACAGATCACTGAATAGAAAAATCATGTTAGCAACCCCCTAATAGTTTTAAAAGATCTATCCAACGATACCCCGCACCTGGTTAGTCGAGAAAAAAAAATCACCCCCACTTTACGCCTATGGAAGGTACCCAAAAAAAAACATTTTTTATTTTTTTATTTTACCACTTTGTTCGCGTATTTGATATGTATATTCATGCCAAATTACAGCTTTTTAGTACTAACAGTCTCTGAGCTTAGCCGCGGACAGACAGACAGACAGACGGACAGACATGGCGAAACTATAAGTAGTCAACTAGGAACCCTAATAAAAAAAACACACGCAGGCATAAAAACAGTACATTAAATCCACAAAGTATGATATCCATCCAGTAACTAGACTGGATTAAGTTACCTACGTCGTGCAGACAGTTATGTCCCGGTATAAGGATTCTAAGAGTATAATTAAACTACCTATTTAAATAGACATAAATGGGTACATAAGTGATATGTATGTGTTTATATATAATTAAAATCATTAAAGAATTAATTACGTGAAGATAAATAGACGACACGTGAGTTCATGGCCTCCAACTAATTTATATTACAAGTATTGAGTTAATATCTATTATGTGGACATTCGTTAAGATTGTAATTGATGTAACTCCATTCTATTGACAGAAAAATTTAAATAAGTAGTACTGTAGGTATATGTATAACATTGAGTTGTGTATGTTTTAGTTAAAATGTAAACCATATATTGTACAAAAACTAAAGAAACTCAATTGACAAACTTGAGATACATGTACATAGGTGAACAAGGGTCTTTACCAGTCAAATTTTGTGTAAAAACTAGCCTTTTCCCATGATTTTCCTTTCCTAAATCATTAGATCTGGCATTTGAGTTGGCATTCCGAGATTTTACGAAATTGACGAAATAAATCGTGTTCTTCGTTTATTTTATGATGCATGAAGTGCATCCGTGCAAAATTGTACGTCTTAACTAAATAAATAGGTTAAAGCTTAGCGATTAAGTTTTTGGGATTTTACTTGTTTAAATCCTGATCTCGTTGGGACTTCTCTACCTGTATAAATATACCTACCAAATTTCATGATATGCAAATCCGGCCAGCCATTTATGTGAAAGATTTACAAACACACACACCCACGAACTTCTTCGTTTATAATATTGGTAAAATAAATGAAAATTTTAATGAAAATAAACGGATCACTCACGTCTTAAAACGAGTTTAACTCGACATGTTTCGGGCTAATCCGTAGCTCTTCTTCCCGGAGTCACACGTCACGGCGGCTGCCAAACGACTGCTAAGCGCGTTAAACTCGCTTTAAGACGTGAGTGATCCGTCTATTTTCACTATGAGTGAGTCTCACGGTAGTTTCATGTTTAAAGAAAATTTCGATGTTTCTTTTTACAGTTTTATACCTGTACCTATGGACAGTGGTGTTCAGCCACTACTTGGACGTTCGCGACGAAGAGGAAAGAGGCCGATACAGCAAGAGCCCCTACAGGCGATAAACTTCACGCAGTCAATTAAAGCGGCCTTCACATTTGTCTGACTTGTCATCAAAGGCGTAACTAGTATGGGTGGCACCCGGGGTGGATATTTTAGGTGTAACCCCAAAACTCAATCAAAAATGTTAACATAAAAAATAAATGTAATAATTTCTGCCACAGTTTTAGGATTTTTTATAGGTGGCACTACTGATGTTCACGGTTGGGTGTCAGCCCCCTCCCCCCGCCGCTGCCCCCCCCCCCTAGCTACACCACTGCTTGTCATGTCGTGATCGCTAATGTAGGCATCTTTGTGTCATGTTATGACGCTTTTTTGAAACAGTACCGTTTTGTTTCACACATTCGCAATGTTTTTTAGTCGCGTTCATATTTGTCTGACGTGACGCTCTCTGCCGTAATGGTTACTGTTCACATCTACATTATATGGAGTGTTTATCTCTTTCTTGAATCAGCACCGTCTTGGTTTTCAGAGAGTTCACACATTTTTTTTCATGAATTATCCGATAGTCTGATCAATCCGTTTGGGTATCGCTTCAGCATGCACTGCATCAAAGAAATACGACCGCAACCATTAAAAGTATGAAACTATTCTGATGCGTCAGACATATATTTCTGTGCGTCAGACACAACACATCAGATCAGATAGGTAATTTGAATGCGGCTTAACGCATTCACTGCTTGGAATGCTGTTGGTATCGTGACTTTCACCTGGCGCCACTGTCATCGTTTAGCAGTCATTTGAACGCACATGATACCTCATTTACACTCTCGCCTCGTACCTCGCCTCGTGCTTCGTCTCGTGTCCCGGCTCGGCGTCTCGCTCCGGACGCGAGCGTTGCGAATCACGAGACGAGGCGCGAGGCGAGCCGCGAGCGTCTATTCACACTCCCGTCTCGTTGCTCGGCTCGCAGTTCGTCTCGCCACTCGTACGCAAGTATTACGAGAGTGTAAATGAGCTATGAGCGTTTGTGGCTCCCGAAGAAGTCTCGAGTCTGACATCCGGCAGTGAATGCGTTAAGATAATGACGAACACTGAATGTATAATTACGAACAAAATAAAGTGTATACATAAAAATCTTAAACTTATATTATGATGATAATTCATTAGTGTTTGATTCCTTGCTGTTGATGTGGTCACATTTTTTAAACTGTGCTTTTGATGTGTGTTCGTAAAATGCAACATTAGACTGTTTGATTCTATTGAACTGTAGGCATATGTAAACCTATGTTGTGCCTTAAAATTTATCCGGATTATTTTAGCGGATATATTAGCAGTTTGACTAAAAATCTCGAAAGGTTTTTTCATTGGAATGCTTGTTTAAAATGTAATCACGCTTTTGACGCGGTACCTACACTTTAGACATTCAATTCAAATTCAATTCAATTCAAATCCTTTATTTCGGACAAACAGATTATCCATAGAGTGTTAGTAAACAAACGACAAATAACATTTACCAATGTATGGAAACAATCGTTGCCTTCAATTGGAATTACTGAAAAACTTTTAGGTACGGTCAAGTGCAAAAATAAGTATTGATTTAATCCTCCCATAGGTATATAAAACTATACCTTAATTCGACGACATAAGAGCTATGGGACATATTTATGAGCAAGTTGTGTGCACCCATATTTTTACACTTGACTGTACCTACTGGGGTCAGTAGCCCAGCTTGCCCAACGATCTGCTGAAATATTCCAGATCCATTGCTGTAGACTGTATCAGTGTGTTGGGTAAAGTTTACTTTTGAATTGTTCGGGGAAGAATCTCGAAATTAATTAATTAATCATCAAATGCATCACGACAATTGATATTATAAACGTACACTGACTAGCAAAAATAGTGGGTCATTTCCCGTACCAAGTTTTAAGAAAGGTGACCTGTTATTCCTGCTCGTCAGTATACTTTGCATACAGTCAAGGACATAAATATATGTACGTTACCAAGGCGTCAAAAATATCTATACAAATCTATGCCACTAAACATAAAGTTCGTGTTTTTGCATATTTTTGACGCGATGGCCGTATAGATATTTGGGCCAATCAACTTTTAAACCGACGTTTTTAGCGTCTCCTGCGTTACCAAAATTGTCTCTGGCGTTACCAAAAAATCGCACTTCCAACAAGATATTTCACGGTTTAATAGGTTAAACTTACGTAGGATGGCATGTATTCATGCTATTCGTCTATTAAATTACAGAAAAAACATGTTTACTTACAAAAAACTGCAATTGTTTGAAAAATGTCGCGGACAAATTAGTGTAGGTTTAAAAGTTGATTGGCCCATTTATTGCTTTCGACTGTACCTACCTACATCGACACTTACTCGTACATACCGACTTAACAGCTGTAAATAATAACACGAATCAGTGTAATAAAATGCAATTAATTATTACTATATTTATTAACGTCTTTTAATCTAGTTATATGTACGTACATTTTAATATAAAATGTACATTTACAGATTTAATTTCAATGTTTTAATAAAAACTTTTTAAATATTTATTTGAACTATCACTTATTTCACTTTCCCCGTAGTCTGCATCTGATACTAGTTGAAATTTATTGAAGGAAGTTACCTACCAACTTGTCAGTCCGTCTAATCCAGTGATACCCAAAGTACTCGTAGTCTATATCGACTCCAAGTGGTCGCCGTGTAAACGAAAAAACCACGTTTAAAGTCAATTGCTTTAAAGTTTAACTATTAAGAAAGACCTAGATAAAATTTAACTTTTAAGAAAGACCTAAAACGAAAGAATATGGCTAGGCGTTCACGTGAATAAAAAATTTGGGGATCACTGATTCAAGTGGCTCCAAATGGCTCCATCTCTGTGTCATTTATGGCAACCAGATTAGATCCCAGTAGGTAACTTAGTTGCTTATCAATCTTATCATCTCTCAGCTGCCAATAGATGACGCTGCAGGACTGTAGAACAAAGGTACGTTTACAAATTCGTCAAGCTTGTTCAATAAGAATGACATAATTAATTGACAGGATACAGACTACTGACGTTCCTAGAACCCCGAGTTTCACAAAAGGTTTATTTTGTTTTCATTTTATTATTTATTTAGTCTTGACACCTAAACGATTGTAATCCGTTAAAGCTAGGGTTGCCAATCTCAGAGCACAGATTTGCGGTACTTTTGCGATCAAATTGCGGGGCTTAGCTATAAAACGCGGGACTCCTTCACCCGGCCTTACTTGGTTAGGCATATTGGCCGTCAACGTATTTTAAAAGGCATGACAAATGAAACCAGATTAACTCTTATTGCACGTTAGTAGGAGGGACAGAATAGTGCCGAGCAAGCGAGTGAGCGCACAGTATTCGCGCGCGTTAATCGCGGCATTTTCGAATTAACGTTAATTTCAGTGCTTATAATTTAGTCAAGCCTGAAAACAGGACAATCGGCGTCCCGTGCGGACCTTTTGCAGGACGCATACTCTAAGGCTCCAGAAACGGGAAGTCCCGCGTATACCTAGCAGGATGATTGGCAGCCCTAGTTAGAGCACAACATGAAACGTAGATAACGGATAAAAAAGGAACTAAAATGTGACTGCTACGAAGAAACTGGCGCTCTTATTTAATTTATAGGTACCTAATTATAGCTATGTATGTAAACGAATCTCGTCTGCTTGTGTTGAGCGCTGCGATAACTTGACGACAGCCATAATTTGACGCTGAATCCGCAGACGAAGATTAGGTACTCAGAGACTTAACGTCCCTGGATGCAAAACAACAAAACAAAGAAAACCTCAATCTTAGTTACAAATCTCTAATACAACACTATTTAATTGGCGTCGATCTAATCTTGGAATGTAAATAAATATGTGGATGGCTGTCCTACGTCGATAAACCATTAACCAATCAGAGAATCATATTGACAGAGCTGGTTTGCAATAGGCTGCCGGGTAGACAGTTTTACCGTTGGCAGACTGTCCGGTTTTGATCGTCGGGTGCTGTTCACACTATTAGCTGCCGGTTCGACCACCATAATACCACTAAATATGGCATTGCCGGATTTTATATCGGATCAGACCAAAATCGTAGCTGAGCGTCCACGCATCTGATGAATTAGTGTCGTCACCGACAGTTTTAGCTGGTCGCTCTAATGTGAACAGCGCTAAGTATTTAATTCAAATACTTATGCTAATATGCATCTGACACCTTTGTCGTTTTGGTATATAATGTGAAACTAACGCGCGGACGCTCACGATCGCATTCACCACCTCTTTCTACCGTCATCACCTTCTGTGTGACAGAAAGAAGTCAGTCAACAGCATAAATAAGTGATCATTTATGTACCTTTTCACTTTAACGTCATGTTTGAAATGTCATACAAAATTGTCAAACAATTGAAAATGACAAGGTACAGAAATGACCACTTATTTATGCTGTTGACCCTACTTAGTGAAACCGATTATGATTCTGACCGCTTTAGACAATAAGGCCTGAGCTCTTAATAGTGCGCTGCGCACGGATATGAAATTACTCTAGAATATAAAATTTGTGGATTCGGTGGTCGCTACGACACTTTATCAAGAGAATTCCAACTAGAAACGATCAGCCGAAGTCGAGGTCACGCGATAAAAATGTTCTGCTGTTTTCCACTAGGTACCATAAAAATCACAAATGCTCCGTAGTATTATATAAGCACAAGTTGTTTACTTGTCAGTATTCGTATCACGTTTATCTCTTAATTTATTTAATATCGAGTTTTCGTTCGCAGCTTTAGTGAAGTGAACGATATCAACGGCCTTGGTTGTGTTCATTGGTTTATTGCTCAAATAAACAAAATGGAGATAACTTTTAAGAACAAAAGGGTTCTGGTAACCGGCGCTGGTCAAGGTATGTAAATAAATAAGACAGTCACGTATTTAATTTCTCATAATTCGTAGTTCAAATACATGATGGCTAACGACTTGACATGCCTCATTTCATTTGTAATGTAAAGGCACCTGTCACAATACATTTAGGAAAACATATAACTACATTATAAGATTAACACTTAGATAGAAGGACACTACCCTATAGGCGTCCAAATATTAACCACTAGCTTAACCACTCTTAATTTTGAAAGTACCTACTGTCCATCAATGTGTTAATTTTACTGTTTGAATGTTTCCTTAATTGCACCCCATATACCCCTTACTCATGCAAAAGTGCCAAATCTATTCCTCAAATAAATTAGGTAGAAAGGCTAGAATTAAATTTTTGTATGGAGTTGAAAAATAACTGAAAATAGGGTAAGTAATAGCCTATTTTCCTTTTCTTTCTTTTTTTTTTATTAATACTAATAGATAGGATTAATAGGACTTTGAAAAATATTTTTTACAAAATTGCGACTAGTACATGGATGGATTCAACTTCGATGTTATACCCTACCTACCTACACCGTGGCATGTACGGCAAATGCGCCTGAGTCGTAAGACAGAATTCTAACCCCTGAGAAATAAAAAAAATATATAAAACTCGGGTCTGTTATTAAACAATTTTAACTTTATTGTTTTTTCAAACAAAAAAAACTTAATAATTTCGAACATCAAGATATTATACCTAAAGCTGATGAATGGGCTGGCAACGCATTCGCAACGCATTTGTTATGGCGTTATCTCTGTTTGAAGTAAAGTAGACTTTTTACGATTAACATGGGCTGGCAACGCATTCGCAACGCATTTGTTATGGCGTTATCTCTGTTTGAAGTAAAGTAGACTTTTTACGATTAACGAGTGGCAACTTTGTTAATCATTGGGGTGTGTTGCAATGCAAAATTTTAAATCTAAGCCAAATCGACTGACTTTGTATAGTCAGCGTCATAATGACTCATGAATAAGTGATCACTTTTGTACCTTGTCGTTATTCCGTATAGCTTTTCAAACGTGACATTAAAGTGAAAAGATACAAAAGTGATCACTTATTTATGACTTTGACCCTACTTCATTTTTGTTTTGAAATAACCTGAAAAATCGGTTTTAATATGTCGGGTTACTCGTTGGCTAAGGTGTTTTTAATATAATAATATAATAAATAATAAAAGCAATTCTCCAACATTCACTAACGTAAAATTTAAAAATCGTTAGGAATCGGTAGAGGAATAGCAGTGGAATTATGGCGTGCCGGCGCCGAAGTGGTGGCTATCTCCAGAACCAAGTCTTACTTGGATTCCCTGCAGAAGGAGTACCCTTCTATTACCACGGTGACTTTGGACCTGGCCAACTGGGATGAGTCCCGCAAAGTACTGGAGACCCTAGGTCACTTCGACTGTCTCGTCAATAACGCTGCTCTAGGCCTCACAGAAGACTTCCTCACCACTACTCCGGAAAACTTTGATCTGTAAGTATTGTTTGCGAGTAGCACAGTTTAAGGAGTCCACTACATTGTGGCTTCGATTTGCCTACAAAGACAATCCTGTAAAACTATAAAGCAGAGTCTTGTTGGAGTTTCAATAAGTCATCAATGTAAAAATTACCTACCTACCTATCTATCTTTTTCACAGACAAGTTGTTGAAGCTCTGACAAGGCTTCCGTATAAGAGTCGTTTTCAAAAAATTTGTACACAATTACCCTTTTAACGCCACGCCTCGACAAAACGTAAACCTGCTTTGAATCTTATGTCATTGTGTCAAGATCACTTTGACACTGTACTTTGTGACATCTATATGTATCGTTGGCGTTGAAAGGGTTAAAAGATTAATTAAAAATATATATATTTTTGTGTAACGGAGTTACCCATATACTTTGTATGACTAACATTCGTTGCACAAAAATAGCGATCGAGATTTTTGTTTTGATTAAGCCGTTAACTACCTATGTACAATTTGTTTGAAAACGATCCATAAAGTATTAGCTTCCTACGGTTTTGGGCCTTTTTACTATGGCTGATTGAGGGGTATCCTCCTAAATTGCTGTTATTAGTTTTTTAATATTTAAATTCTTACAATACTTAGGTACTTGCTTTTTTACAGGTTAATGAATGTGAACGTAAAATCTGTGCTAAATGTGAGCCAAGTGATTGCAAAGAAAATGATCGACAGTAAATCTGGAGGGTCCATTGTCAACATATCTTCACAGGCGTCGAAGGTAAGCCTTTGTATTTAAAAACTATAATCCCGTAACACATGTGCTGCATGAACGCGTCCTCCTTTTTTCTTGAGCTGACTATATCTGCGATCGAGGAAATTTTTTCATAATCAATTTCACCATCATTACTTTTGCACATGTATGAAATTTCGATATGGCGTTAACAACGAAAAGGTTCCACTCTGGTACGCAATCCAGCTACTTAAGCAGCTCTAAAAACATCGTCTTGTTGATATACTTAGTGATCATAAACGATAGCGACTCGCTCGACTCATGGCAATGTAACGTGGTAGTTGGACGTGGCAGTGCGACGTGGTAGTAGGACATTGTAGTAGGACGTGGCAGTGCGACATGGCAGTGGGACGTGCCAGTGCAACATGGCGACTACTAGCATTCACAATGTACCTACAGAAAATAAAGCTCATAAGCACTGGTGATTGGTTGCCGGACTGATAGAAGTCGACAGTGCGTATTGGTCGCGACGACCGGTCAGCCACTTGTGTGTATTGTAATTGTCACTTAATAGCTCTAATACACAACTTAGACATGTGAAGCTGATCACGAGAACGTATACTTATGAGACATACACTGTTTGTAAAATAAACTAAGTGAAGCATTTTTTTTATATTACTTATATCATCATCATTTCAGCCGAAAGACGTCCACTGCTGAACATAGGCCTCCCCCAAGGATCGTCAAACAGATCGGCCCTGCACCATCCGCATCCATTGCGTTCCCGCCACCTTCACCAGGTCGTCCCCCCATCTTATTGGAGGCCTATCTACACTGCGTCTTCCGGTCCGCGGACGCCACTCGAGAACCTTTCGGCCCCATCGGCCGTCAGTTCTACGAGCGATTACTTATATAAATTTCTGTAAACAGGCGGCACTATGGGGACACGTCACGTACAGTGCGACCAAGGGAGCTATCGACGCGATGACTCGAGTCATGGCACTGGAGTTAGGCCCTCACAACATCCGCGTCAACGCCGTTAACCCCACCGTCATCATGACGGAGATGGGTCGCCTCGGGTGGTCTGATCCGCAGAAGGCCCAGGGCATGCTCTCGAAAATACCCCTTGGCAGGTAAATAGATCTTGTGAACATTTTTAAAGGCATAGATAACGTTACCTATTAAGCTAGACACACGGCAGCATGTCCAGTGTTGCCAACCCCAACTTAGTGAAAAACTACATAATATGGTTAGCAAAATCTGTGGAACACTGTAAATATTAATTTTTAATCAAATTATTAAAAAAAAAACAGAAATAAAACATTATGATAATTATGACATATTACATTTCTGAAATAATTAGGTTTCACGACGTCAGAAAAGAGTCATTATCATAAAGGGAGTAGGTTTTCCTGAGGCCGAGTTAATGTCTGGACGTATTAGATGACGCTAGCACCTTATTTCAAAAAACTGTAGATTTGGAGGCCTAAACTAAAAACTGGGAACATTTCCAAAAAACTATAAATCTACAGTTAAAACTGTAGAGTTGGCTACATTCAGTATATCAGCCAATAAGTATGCGAACAAATAATAGACCAGGGCCCAATTGCATAACAAATTACAACTAATATTACAAGCGGAACTCTCGCTTCAGGTATATTAACTAGAGAGGGAATTCCGCTTGTAATACTTATAAGTTGTAATTTTTTATGCAATTGGGCCGGTAGGTAGTTTCACCGACTTCTCTTTGGAATCGTTAACCCGAGCAAGAAAAAAAAACATTCTAAGTAGTTACAAGGATGATACTGACTGGATTAGCAATCGCCATAGTACAGATCATCCGCAGAAAAATAGTTCGATTATTAAATCTAGATAGCGCTGAAATATAGCCAATATGAAATATAGCTGAAATATGGACCATTGTTTTAGTCTGAAATAAATTTAATTCATTCATTCATTCATAGCCCGAGGCTTTGAAAGCAGAACAATAAGACTACAGATGTTTCATATTACTACAAATGTATTATTTTTCAAAAATATTGCATAATTATACATTTGCAGTAATATGAAATATCTGTAGTCTTATTGTTTTGCTTTCAAACCCTCGGGCTATATGTCAGCGCCATCTAGATTTAATAATCGAACTATTTTTCGCGGCCGATCTGTACTATGGCGATTGCTAATCCAGTCTATATATCATCCTTGGTAGCTATTAAAAAATGTATATTTGCATAACTTTACTTTATTAATTTTCCCGTCAATCAAACATCAATTAGGTTAAGAGAGCACTTAGTTTAACTGAATAATTTGGTAAAAGCTGAACCAAAATTCAGTCAAATGTTATCGTATTGAATCTGCTCATGTTTCATTTTTTTCAGATTCGGCGAGGTATCGGAAGTGGTGAATGCCGTATGCTTCTTACTCAGTGACAAGGCCAGCATGATCAACGGCGTCGAACTTCCCATCGACGGTGGATTCTTAGCTTGCTAATCTTTTACTGACATGCTACAAACTTACATGTATATGTATACAATGTACTACTGTTTTTACCTAAACAGAAATACAAATTGAATGGCTTGTTATTTTAGTTCGTTTCTATTGAAGATTGAAAATGCCCAACTTGCTGTGGCTGCACCTGTTGTTGTGCTGCTCAAGGAGATTTTTTAAAGATGTTAAAACGTCATGACCATCTCTATGTGGCAATTTAGAAAAAAATCGGTTCTTCGGTAGGTATTATCTTACAAAAAGATTAAGCACATAATAATAAACAACACTGTTCGATATTATTGCCTTTTTCTTGCCTTTTTCATTCTAGTTTTACAGAAGCGCTGCGCTAAGTCTGACTGAAACGAAACGCTGCCTACTGAAGCTTTGACGCTTTTTTGTTTTTAACGACCGCTTTAGCCTAGTTGGTAGTGACCCTGCCTACGAAGCAAGAGGTCCTGGGTTCAAATCCCGGTAAGGGCATTTATTTGTGTGATGAGCACGAATATTTGTTCCTGAGTTATGGATGTTTTCTATGTATTTAAGTATTTATTTATCTATATAAGTATGTTTATCGTCGTCTAGTACCCATAGTACAAGCTTTGCTTAGTATGGGACTAGGTCGATTTGTGTAAGATTGTCCCCTAATATTTATTTATTTATTTATTTTATTTGGCTATTGTCTGCGCGCGCAATTAGTAACAATTTGAATTTCGCGCCTAGAGCGTGCCGAACCACCATAAACCTACTATATCGAAAGAAGATTTTAGTTGTGATGTGCTACAGAATATTATTTTATGTGATCTGTGAGTACGTGTGACTTTTAAAGACATCTAGATTCTGACCTAAGCCTGGACAGCAGAAAACTTTATCGGGTTCGCTATCGTAAGGAAGGCAAGGTGAATCTATTGCGGCAGTATCAACCGAAAGCCCATCTTCCTGACTACAGTTCATAGCTCACTTAGCCAGTTTCATCCTATACAGTCCATTGTTTCAAAACTTCTTTTACGTGGTTCCGTGACGCCACAAGCACATTAAAAATTGGAGATTCGCTATGTAATACTCTAACTAACGGAACTTCGTCTGCGGGTTCAGCGTTGAGAATGACAGACAATCATAACTTTGATCCATTAACTCGTGGGCATTAAACGGAATCAGATACTTACCTTAGTTGCTGGTAGTGCGTTGATGTACTAACCAACATCGAGACACCTGATTTCATAAAATGCCTACTAGCAAACAGATCAGGTTATGAGTGTCTGTGAACGCAGCGTTGTATTTGCGAACGTGGTTTGTATAGAAAATAACACGGCTGTCTGTATGGGCTAGATGCCTTTACATTTGGTCCTTCTGGTTGAAGCCTAAATATAGTCCCATAACCTATTTTATCTTTTGTCACATTAAAATGTGTTCTGCGTCTTGAGGTGCGACCCCCATATACTAATTATAAATGGACGGGGCCTACAGTTCAGAGAACCCATCCATTGTAACAAAGCCGTTGCCCTAATTTATGAATGATGCGTGGAAAGAGCTAGAAAGGACAAAAAATTTACTAAGTATAAAACTATTTGACCCACAGAAATATATCGAGATAGAAGGAAAGAGTTTACGTACGTCGACTGGCCAAATGGAGTTTATAAGCCCCAATGCTCGCCGCGAACTTCAGTCTGCTCTCGACCGCGGTCTGCGTGCGACGTCAGGTTTTAATAATAAAATGACTCGTTGTTCAGTAATTAACAGTTCAAATACTACAGATAAAGTTGGAGCTGTTAGTCGAGGTATTTCCTTTCATTGGTAACTACTATTTGTCCTAAAATATCTGTTATTAATTAAAAAACGATTTATTTTATTATTTTCATCAGAACAGTAGCGGGCGATAGTGTGTCCACGCTAGCTTTCCATTGCGGCTTTAATTTGACGAGCCAGACATGGCGTGCGTTCAAAACCAGCAATGTAAAAATAAGCTATTCAAACTATCGAGTCGCGTCCAAGGTCAATTTATCATTTTTTCTGTCAAAAGTAAGAATAGTGATGTACAAGTACACTATCGCAGTTCTTACTCGATTAAAATCGATTTTGAAAGCAGAGGAAATGATAATTACGTTTTTATATTATTATGTAGCTATATAATGTACGTAGTGCAAAGCAAATATTATTAACAAACAGGTTATGGTTACTTCTATATTGCAATTTTATTTTAGTTTTCCGAATGATCCTCATATTAAAAATAAATGGATTGAAAACAACTGGTCGTAAAAAATGGTTTCCTACAAAAAACAGCAAGAATTGTTCTATACATTTCCACGAAGACACCTTTACTGGCTTTAGTACCGACGAGTAATCAGTACAGCTTATCCGACTATTGATGTAGTGATGATGTCATATGATGAAAAGGAACACATTTACATAAGGCTAAATATTATTTTAAAAAATGTGCGTGTGTGTGTGTGTGTGTGTGTGTAGTACTTACACGATTATAGGTACGATTATAATAACGAGCTATGGAGAGGACTGTGCTCAGAGTTTCTCTACGGGATCGAATCAGAAGCGAGGAGATCCGTAGAAGAACCGGGGTCACCGACGTAGCCAAACGGATTAGCTCGTTGAAATGGCAATGGACAGGCCATATAGCATGCAGAACATATGGTCGTTAGAGCCCAAAAGTTCTCGAATGGAGACCACAGACTGGCTAGCCCAGCGTGGGACGTCCACCAACGAGATGGACGGACGATTTGGTGAAGGCCGCACGTTCAGGGAGGATGCAAGTCACTTTCAACCGTAATGATTGGGCGTCAATGAGGGAGGTCTATGTCCAGCAGTGGACGTCCTACGGCTGAAATGATGATGATGATGATGAATAACTGCAGCGGCTATAGTAGGTACTGACAAATGTAAAGCAATTTATTGGTTAGGTAGGTACCTACCTACATTTATATTTTTCGATTTGAAATTCTGACCTTTCTCATTTCCTCTGTCGAAAATAATTATCATTTCCTCTGTGCATAAGAATCGGTTCCCTAATCGATCTGTGAATCGATGCTTTTGAATTGATTTCGCGCGGCTTATGTTTCCCATCACTAAATTACACTCGTGACGTCAAAGTACCTACGCAAGATGTTACAGGCTCGGTCTTGCTACAAATTGCCGAGCATTTTCCTTCTATCTCGATATATTTCTGTGATTTGACCTTTGAAAATGCACTCATAATTATGATTATATTAGAGACCCGTTTCACGGCAACTTCTAACTTTTATTAAAAGGTCTCTTTTTGTAAAGTAGAATGTTCTACTTGTATATTAAGGTCATCGTCAAACGTGCCTCATACCCGCAGCTGTATAGGCTTAGTGTCTTTTGCCTATGCGCCCGTCATGGATGAGTTTAAAAAATAATATGACATTGAGTGAGTTGACGTAACGTAACTAACATACACTTCAACGTTCAAACGTTCCTTCACTTCACTCACTCACATAATCAATCAATTCAATGGCAGTCTGAGTGTGATTGGAACAAAATATTATTGCAAAAAGTCTGCAAAGTTTATAGCTCATCTTAAGCATTAATTTTTACCTATAAGAGTTGTTCTCTGTATTTTAAGTGAATTTAATATCAAAATGGAAATAGCATTTAAGGGAAAAAGAATTTTAGTAACCGGTGCCGGACAAGGTTAGTACATAATACGTCATTTTTTTTTCATTTAACTGCACGTGTAATTTAAATAACTTTGGTTAAATTTACTAATTTTTCAGGCATTGGGAGAGGAATAGCGATAGAATTATGGCGTGCTGGAGCCAATATAGTTGCGGTGTCTCGCACCAAATCACATTTGGAGACATTACAAGGAGAATATCCTTCCATTGACATTGTGGAATTAGACGTAGCAGATTGGGATAAGACTAGAACAGTTATAGAGTCTCTGGGGCACTTCGATGCCCTGGTGAACAACGCAGCAGTCGCGATCTGCGAGCCATTTTTAGAATGCTCCCCAAATGATTTTGACAGGTATCTTTGCATATTCAAATAGGCCCACTAAATAGGTGTAAATTACACATTCAATATGCTTTACGTGATCCATGTCGCAACAGGATCATGATTTATTTGAGCCATGTACCTGGCCCAACAGTTCTAAAAATAATTTTAGTATACTTTTATTAAAGCTTAATACAACAGTATTAATTTTTATTTACACAAATCTAGTTAGTAGTGAGTTGAAAATCTTTTGAGTCTACAGGGTCATAGTCAATACTCTTACAAGTACAAAAGGTACCATACTAGATATGGATTTCAGTACAGCATAGTTTTTATAATACATATTGGCCATTGCATAGACCTTACATGTATTTGTGTATCCTGTTTTTAAATAGAAAGAGTTGATTCAACTCATGACCACGGCCACTGCAATGTGGCTGAAATGTTGACGTAAATAGTAAATGTTATTTGTGATAAGTTGTGTGAGTTATAGTTATTAGTGAAAATCATGAAAGTTCAAAATATTGTAATAAGATACTGGCACTGAATGATACAATGAGAATGTTACTGACCGAATTTGAATTATTCTCATTTCAAAACTAAACCTGTTTTTCTCTTTACTCAAAGTTTTTTTTTAAATTAAAATATATCAAATTGTGTCAGTCTCAATCTGAAGGTGCAAATTTTGTATTTCTTTTGTTGGTTTTGTTTTCAGAACATTTGACTTAAATGTGAAGGCTGTATTAAACATCAGTCAAGTAGTTGCTAAGAAAATGATTGAGAATAATATCCATGGATCAATAGTTAATATATCCTCACAAGCCTCTAAGGTAAGATCTCAATCTTTGTGGGTCCCGAGAGGTATATTTTTAGAGTGGACTTGCATTTAGAGCCTAAGCACAACCACTTTTCTACTAGCTTTTTGAGGATTTGCAGTGCCGCAAATGTGTTCATGAAACGCGCATCGACTGCTCCTAAATAATATGCTGTGTGCCCTTACAGAGGCTGCATGCATCCTTATAATTGAATTAGACTTTATGAATCTCTGTGTCATACCAGAGGTGTGCAAGTGCACTCTTTTCCACCCCCATTCCCCATGACCCCGTGCCCCATGATAATAAGGTAAATTATTTAATAAATATGTAAAATTAATAGAAATGTACTAAAACAATTACTTTGCTCACCCGCGACCTTACAATAGTTACGTTTATGCAAGAAATGTGTGTTCATGCAGTTCCTCCACCTCCACACTGTACAAACACACACAAATCACATAAACACAACCATCACCACCACCAAGCTACACTGACGCGTTTCGAACTCAACCAGAGCTCATCTTCGGAGTTAAAACAACCGTATGCTATGCTACCAAATGTTAAACTCCACACACAGTTTAACATTTGGTAGCATAGCATACGGTTGTTTTAACTCCGAAGATGAGCTCTGGTTGAGTTCGAAACGCGTCAGTGTAGCTTGGTGGTGGTGATGGTTGTGTTTATGTGATTTGTGTGTGTTTGTACAGTGTGGAGGTGGAGGAACAGCATGAACACACATTTCTTGCATAAACGTAACTATTGTAAGGTCGCGGGTGAGCAAAGTAATTGTTTTAGTTCATTAATATGGACCTCCGCAAAGTAACGCCTGATTCAATAAATTATAAAATTAATAGAATTTATTTATTAAATGGTCAACTTTGTTTTTTGTATTAATATGTTCAGCATATACCTAGTGGTTTAAATGTTTCTAAAGTGGTCCTATCTAAATCTCTTCAACACCAAATGAAGTGAAAATGAATGATCTAAGAGAAAATATTTAAAAACAATGAACTCTCTTCAGTGAAGGAAAGGTAATTTCATAAATATTTTAACAATATGTATATTCTTTGCAAATACTTTAAGATTCTCCTAATATCTTGTAATCCGACTTTTACTGGATTAACTAGGTTTATGAAGAAGATAAAATATACTGATACATTATCTCACTAGTATTGTTGGAATTACATATGTTCACCTTATCTGATGCCAATTAAATGTCATTGCAATGATGATATTGAGATTTTAAATACAATATTGTTTTTTTTTTCAGGCTGCCTTGAAAGATCATGCCATTTATAGTGCCTCAAAAGCAGCCCTGGATGCTCTGACAAGAGCCATGGCGTTGGAACTGGGACCCAAGGGTATCAGAGTGAACGCTGTTAATCCCACAGTTATTATGACAGAAATGGCAAAAGTTGGCTGGTCTGATCCAGCTCGGGCAAATGAAATGAAGGCAAAGATCCCGTTGGGAAGGTAATTGTCACACTTGTATGAATTTCAAAGATTTCAAGTTTGGTTTAAATTTTTCAATTTGTGGGTGAATCAACTTTTTACTGCCCCCCATTGCTATGGTTACATAAATTTTGTCCCTTGGACAACCCAAGCATTTTCCTATGAAACAGCATGAAGATGTTACTTGGACGGAGTAACAAAAAGTTGATTCACCCTCATACTAACTACATTCCACTAAACAGGTGGCTTTTCAGCCTTGAAAGGGTTGACAAATTACTGCCAGTTATGGAAATAGCTATGATTAGAAACAAGCATTTTTCTTACAGTGGTGGACTGTGTTTTATACCAAATTCATTCTTAAATACTGTATAGATTCATCTGACTTAGCGGAGTTCCATGTTAAAATAAATGGAATACTTATTATGCTGCTCGACAACAGCAACAATTCCTCAACATCAATTTTTGAATGTCATTCTTTGCAGCAGAACAACTTAAGTATTCCGTTCCATTTTTTCATTCTTAACTGGTTGGTATTAGGGTTATTTTTTACAAAGTTAACTTTAATGTAATAAGACTAATAAGTGGGTAAGTTAGTCTAAGTTTACAAATAGATAGCAGAACTTGGAAGTGATTAGTAACTAAATAACTGACTTTCTGTTTAAAATTACACCTAAATCAAGGTTGATTTCTATTCGGAAGGTAAGATGCCTCAGATGCACTCAAAATAACACTCCTCAGTTTTGTGTCAGGGTTTAAAAATATTACTGGATGTTGCATTGTAGTAAAATAATACGCAAAAACAACAACCTATAATTACTGATATAATAATGTAAAAAAAAAAACGTCAGCCTAATAATTAATTATACCTAGATATTTTCCTGGTACCAACAATGTGTGGTTAGTGTTTGACATGATCAAACTTTGTACCAGGAAACTATCTAGGTATACTTGTAATATATCAAATATATGATAGAACTTATCTTATATGATAATATAAGATATAATATATTATTATTTAATGACAATGTCTCCATCATATCAATTTATTTCACAAGCAAATGTTAGTTGCGAAGTCGAAATGAAGTAATGGGCAAATACTAGTTACATTTATACATATTTGGAAAACCTAATCTTATCTTAAACAATGGCTGAAACAATACAAAACTAAGGTTATCTTTGTGTCTTTTTATTACGTTATATTATTTAAATGGTATTATAATGATTTCACAAATGCGAATTTTAACGAAGTTTACATTATATATTATTGTTTTTAGGTTTGGAGAAGTATCGGAAGTCGTGAATGCAGTAGTATTTCTTCTAAGTGACAGGTCCAGCATGATAAGTGGTGTTGAATTGCCCATCGACGGGGGCTTCCTGGCCACATAGGTGCCACAGTTTTGTACAAAGAATCCAGTCTCATTTGCCAGTTAAATCTATTTTTATTAGGTACCAAAGAAAATATTTAATGATTGTTTCTTTATAGTGTTTTGTATAAGGCTTGTGATAAAATGCTATCTTATAATAACAAGAAGTAAGCGAATTCTTTATGAAGTAACCCTCAATTCAGAATTGTACTTGAATTAAGAATATCAACTTTAACATTTTGTTACTAAGATCAATTTTTCTACAATTTAGAACACTATTTGCTTTCACATTGGACTGGTATTCCAAAAACATAATAAACATAGGATCAATGTATATTTATTACATTAGATAAGACGCATTTCTTAACGTAGAGTTTTTAAAAACGAAGGATCATAGACCTACGCAAGCGTTTTAGTGGTGTTCTATTTTTTTAAACGCTACATTAAGTAATGGGTCATATATATTGTCTTTTATCAAAGATATTGGGCAAAGGGAACTAATACCCATCGAAGATCTTGGACGAACGAAGTTCCATTCTCAAATAATTTTTTTGTAATAATATTGTTTGTTTGTGGGTGGTCAATGGATCAATTTTGTTGATTCACAGTTCTGTAATTTTAACCATATCTCTTGTTAATAATATTGGCTGTTTACATAAATTTATTTATTTATCGTATGGGATACGTGTCACTGCAAAACTGTGAAGGAAATATAAATGAAATACGATCTAAGCGAAGCAAAATGCAGCGGTAACAGGCCATTTTGGCACAAATGTTCAAGGGTTCAAAATATCTCATTAAGTCATTATCAAAATGCACAACGGTTAAAAAGTATGTAAATATAAACATATTATAGTGAACAAAAGATAAGAATTAGATGCCACAAAAACCTAAGAGCCTAAATTTGTATGATAGAAAAAACGAACAGAAAAAATGGCCAAGATCCGAAAATGCTCAATGGGTTCGAAAATCCTTTTGTCAAATTGTACATGTGCTCATTTATCTGATCACTTTTTTTAAGAAATGGCAGAAGGTTCTGATACAGTTTCTAGTTATATGGTAGACGTACAGGACCTCTAATATACATATAACTGAAAGCCCCATTCGAATCTACAGCCTTTTCTTAAAACATACCAGATAAATGAGGCGGTTGAAACGCTCGAATAAACGCCCATTAATGTCAATGAGGCTCATTCAGTCAATCTCATTTTGTACATTTTGACCCCAGAGTATTCTGTCGTAAAAACTTCCATACACGAGGACTAATTTAGACCACAGTTAATGTTGCCTTGGAAACATTCTGACTTGAGGAATATGTTGGTCAAAGCATATTCTGCCCCTAAAATATTCAAACAAAACGAATTGGTGGCACAAACATTTTTTACTTTTTGACGTTACATCTAAACATTTTATGCATTTTGGCATTTGTACCAAAATTACCTGTTACCGACGCAGCCCATTGCTGGGCGTCCAGGTAGGTACTGCTTAAATATCTGAAATGTAAGGGTGAAGCCAGACGAGCGTAATTTTGTGAGTCGTGAGCGGCAGAATTTCGGTCGCGCCATACAATATGCAGGTCTTCACGTGACACAATGTATGGCGCTATCGAAATTCTGCCGCTCACGACTCACAAAATAGGGATGTTTCCTAGGTAAAAAAATAATAATTCTTATTAGTCCGTATTTTACATTATCAAAAAATATTAGACACGTAATTTTTCTTTTGACAATTAAACAAAAAATGACGAAGATATGGCGCGTTGAAGTTCCGCGTGACGAGGCGTGACGTCACTTGTTCCTAAAACGCTCATACAAAGTGTAGGAACAAGTGACGTCACGCGAAACTTCAATTGACAAAATAAAAAATACGTGTCCAATATTTTTTGATAATCTAAAAGACTGACTTGTTAGGAAAGCAGCCAATTGCGCTCGTCTGGCTCACCTTTAATATTATAATTTTGAATAATGATTAATGATGATGATATCTTCCATTACTGGTATTGTGGTTTCAAACGGCACCTATAGGAAATATGACATAGGTACAATTTAATTGTAACTACGTCCAATGTTTTTTTTTAACGTGGGCTTCTGTATGCATAAGATAATTAGGTGATTAAGTGCCTATAGTGACTGGTCTGCCATAAATATGTTATTAAAATTGTATTACAGTTTTTTGAATCTCTATTTTTTTTAACATTGTATTAGCAATAAATGCACTATCTGCTTATTTAATGAAACATACATTGTATAACAATTCAGCCACTTTAGGCGTATAATTCAAAAGGTAGTTTAAAATAAAAACAGCGAAAGTTTTGAAAGGCGTTCCCGTTTTTACACCAAAACAAAGAGTAAGAAAATTTGTCAAGGGTTAACGTTCCTACAACTCCACCGACTCGCACACTAACATTTTCATGCAAGTACATATTTATGCGATTAGAGAACTTATTAACTTTCCAGTTTAGGTTCTTAAGTTCCAATATTCGCCAAAAAAAGTATGTACTAGTTAGCGGCACCACCATATTTTTCAGAGAAGTGATAAGCACGTCTACGGAATTATAAGTAGTAGGTTTTATGCTCAAGTTCTATATTTGCCTTAAGGTGGCGACTGACGTGAGCATATGCTCGATGTGAGCAGGTTACAAGTCGAATATTCGGCGCGTCAGTACAGCGAGCGGAGCAGCTGCTCCAGAACAAATGCTTGATGCTATTCACATCGAGCAAATGCTCACGTCAGTCGCCACCTTTAATTGAAATTTATACGCGAACTCCCTCGAGACGTCTCATGAGGTATGCGGTAACATTATTGTAATAACATTCATAACTTATAATCTATCTATTCGAAGGTACAGTCGAACCATTTGATTTCTGACCCTTCGTAGAACGTTTTCACAGTAACCGTCATATCATAATGTTTTTCCCTTACCTCAGTGGTTTTTCCTTTTCAAGCAATATCACTGACATTTTCTGTGAAAAAGTTCCACAGTGGGTTAAGATTTAGATGGTTCGACTATACTTAATGTATACTCAATAAAAAAATCTCACGCCATATAAAATAACATTTTTCGACTGTACCGTTAATGTGTACTAATTGTTTTTGATTTTGATAATAAATGCAAAAGAGGTTTTGTATGTTTTATTTTGCATTACGGATAATTTTTGCACACAATAGATTAATTTAAAATACCATAATAGACAGACAGTCATCCCAGCCTAGGTATATACGTCCCACTGAAAAAAAAGTGTGAGCCGGGATTTGAACCCACGACCCTCTGCTTGAGAGGCCAAAGGTCAAAGGCACCACGGCTAGACAGAGAGTAGGCAAAATTATATCATATTAGTACTAATTAAGGGAAGGGGTATTAAGTAATTGTTTTACGTTAAATTACAAATAGGTATAAATAAAAAAACCGGTCAAGTGTGAGTAGGACTCGAATACATGGTGGGTTCCGTATCTTTGTACAGTAATGAATTCTAAGAACTAAAATCGCAAACTTATACTTAGGTCGGTTTTCGAAAAACATCCGGAAAGCATAGGGTCGCGGGCGCGTAAGCGCGCGGCCATGGCTACATATGGCTGTTAATCGTTGCTTAGCACTGTCAGCTGTCGCCTAACAACCAGCGCCGCAGTCAAAAACGCTGAAACAGACACGTTTCTTGTACGACGATGACGACTCCTTTTAATTTTTAACTTTATTCTATTTTTAGTACCTACTTGTTGGTATAGCGGCCACAGTAATAAATAATCGGTGAAAAATTCAAGTCATGCTATTACCGTTCAAGAGATAGAGCCCCGTGACAGACGGACGGACAAACAGACAGCGGTCTCGGTAATAGGGTCCCGTTGACACCCTTTGGGTACGGAACCCTAAAAAGGGACAATAACGATACCGTTATCGTTATCGCGTAGTGCGGAAATAATTAATAAGTATAGAGATCAACAGCGCAAAATTTATTACATCTTTATATACGACAGGCGTTTAAAATTTAGGAAGGTAGGTAAGTAAAAGTAAGAAAGTATCAAAAACAGAGCCAGTTATGAGCTGCCTTATCAGAAGCATTTACATATTTATACGTACTTTCGTCTACAAAGTGTGAGGCACAATCTATTTTCTTATAGTTCAATGAATTGACCTAAGATAACGAAGCTGCTTATATATTTTGAAGCTGATAAAAGGGTAATTTGTTATGACATGAGCAGTCGCTTACGTTACTTACAGGCTTGAACAATGGATTCATTCAAGGGAAGGAGAGTACTAGTGACCGGCGGTTCGCAAGGTATTTTTCACTCTTATTGTCGATACCAGACTTAAGTACTTATCTACTTATTTATTATGTTGTTTGGACTGTAAGTAATTCCTGTATCTTATATGTGACCTACTTAGGATAAATTTAAATAAACGCTTGTTTTTAAGATTTTGTTTTTTACATTTAATGTTTTGTGCTGATTAGAGTTGGCTTTTCTCATTTCTAGGGATCGGCAAAGGTATCGTCCTTGAACTATGGAGACAAGGGGCCGATGTTGTCACTATTTCAAATCAGCTAGAAGACCTGCAAAAGCTCCAAGCAGAATACCCTTCGATTGAAACGGCCTGCGTCGATCTACGCGACTGGGACTCTACTAGAAAGACAGTTGACTCTCTTGGTGTTTTCGACGGCTTGGTTAATAATGCTGGGGTCGCTATTACCGAACCTTTTCTAGAATGCACACCGACTAATTTTGATCAGTAAGTTATTTGTTTTCCTGACCGATTTACGAAGAGTCACAATAACATCCTTCGCGCGTTCATTAACGCCTTTTTTTAAATTACAGAACTATTTCGATAAATGTTCGAGCTGCCCTTAACGTTAGTCAGATCGTCGCGCAAAAAATGATAAATAACGGAATTAAGGGTTCCATAGTCAACATTTCTTCACAGGCTTCAAAGGTAAAGTCAAGTACCGTAGTAAAGTCAGGTATTTTTCGTCAAATTACAGGGATGGCTGGTTTACGTATTATTGTACCGAAGAACGAAAGACCGAATGTATTAAAAATATTGAATGGGTCAATATACCGAAAACTAAAACCGTGAAACTTGAGGTGAGAGTCCGGGCTTGATCCCACGACATCTACTTGAGAGGCCATAGGACAAACCACTAGGCTACCACGCTGTTGTTTATTGTGCTTGAAATAAGATTTAATTATATTTAGTTAAGTTTTGTTAAAAATTTCATTTTTAAAGCAAGCTTTTTAGCTGACTGTACTTTTTGTTGACTGTACTTGCATTGTCATCCAACCTACATAAAGTATACCAAATTTCAGGTGAATCCAACCACTGGAAGTGGGTCAAATTCGACTTGTAAGATTTGACCCAAGAATAAAACAAACGGGGTGAGCTAAATAAAAGCTTGTAAAAACAATCATTATTTTAACACCACGTCAAAAAGGATGTTTTGTTCCTGTAGTGCGGATTAGACTAACAATAGTATCCTGTGATAGCACTCTTGTAATAATCCATATCACAAAAGTATTGACGTGTGCAGCAGTATTGTAATAAAATTAAAGTGAATTTTTGGACGTTATGAAATCCGTTATATTATAATATTGTCAATAATAGTACCTATCACGATAATATTGATAGTCTAATCCGTGCCTGTAGCAAGCAATACTATAAGCAGACACGCTATACTCACCTATAAACTTACAGGCAGCTCTCATAGACCACGTCGCATACTGCGCGTCAAAAAGCGCTGTTGACTCGATGACGCGAGTGATGGCTCTGGAGCTGGGACCTCACGGCATCCGCGTCAATGCCGTCAACCCTACGGCCGTCATGTCGGAGTTAGGGCGCCAAGTGTGGGCAGACCCAGTCAAGGCAGGCAAAATGCTGTCTAAAATCCCTTTGGGACGGTAAATATTTTTACTAAGTAGGTACTTCTTCTAATGCCAGAAATTACTACCATATTATTGAGTAATTTTTCACCACGAACCTAATTTCCGCTCGTGTGAATTTCTTAAAAATCCTGTATTATACTCAAGGTGTACCAAATTTTAAGTCTACCTCCAGCATTGACCTCCAGTGATTGAATCTCGGTAGATACCTACTGTTTTATAGTTCAGATACATCTCGTCGATTAATCTCCTGCTTCGCCACCGTTTCTAGTGATTTTGTTCCACTGACCGGAAACGGCATCACAGATGTCCGACACATACAGTAACAAGAACTTAACAGAGAATGGTGAAACAGGCCCTTAGCCTAGTGGCGTAGCGTAGTTAGGGCGGCAACATTTCACAATAAATAACATCTTGTAAATTAAATATACTTACGTATTATTATTTTCCCTTTTAAATTGAAATACCTAGGGCAAATAAGAGGCAAGCAGAATTTTCTTCCGCCTCGGGCGGCTGACAATATTAATAAATAGTAAACACAGTTGTTGTTAGTTTAAATCGTGCTTTGCAGGTTTGGGGAGGTGGAGGACGTGGTAAACGCCGTAAAGTTTCTCCTCGGCGCCGGCGCAGGCATGGTCAGCGGAGTACAGCTGCCTATCGACGGAGGATTCTTAGCCACGTAGTGCACTTG
Organism: Archips xylosteana; assembly: GCA_947563465.1. Lineage (NCBI taxonomy): Eukaryota > Metazoa > Arthropoda > Insecta > Lepidoptera > Tortricidae > Archips > Archips xylosteana. Next base: position 11,034,201 of record OX387348.1, on the reverse strand, counting down.
ACGGCTTCATAATTAAACTACTTTGTTATTATTTACTGTTTATTGTGCCAAATGAATTAATACATACTGGACATTAGAAACAATGCAAGCATAACAATTTATATAGGTATATGTAATGCATATGCTAAGCTATACAGGCTAGCATAATTTATGTATTTATAAAGAAAAAATACACCACATTATACATATCATATAAATGAAAAACGGATACTACATGAATTATAAATTTGTGGATATTAGTTTTAATGAGATAGTGAAGGATTATTCGGTTCAAAAATTTTTTTGAGGCGTATTCGTGAATACGCCGTATTTAATTGCGTCAATGCTATACAGGTCCCACTGTATTGGCACATCATTACAAAATAATGCGCACACAGGCATCCTGATGCCAGAATATAGAACTTGGTAGAAAATACCTTCCTGTCGCGGCCGTCCAAGAAAGAACGGCATTGCGGCACGCTTTCGTCGTCTCGAATAATTTTGCTTCATATATACAACGGCCATCATTTGTTCCAAATTTGAAGTTACTCTGCACGCTTCGGCTGTAACGAGCGCTCATATATTTATAATAACGAATATAAATCAATAACATTTACATGCAGTACGTAACAGGCAACTACACAGAATTAGACGCAATCAAAGGTATGTGTACAATAACAGCAAAATAATCTGAAAGGCATTAATTATCGCTACAACAATTATGTATTTACCTCTATTACCTAAGATATTGTAAAAAACAGTGTGTCAGCTTATCTAAGTACCTTATATTATTATATACAAAATTAAGTCCAAGTCTTTCGTCTGTAAGAGCGTACACTATCGTTTGCCGTCGAGTTCGAGCGACGCGAGTCTCCGCACCTCGTCTCGCCGCGGTCCCGATGCCCTTGCCAATTATTGTACAGCAAATATTCTGAGCTAACATCCATTTTAACCAAGTTCATAAGAATCAGCAACACAATATCATCAAAAACTTACACGGATCTCTCAAATGATCTATAATAATGTACTAGAGTACCAAACAACAAAAATTCTGAGATTATAACATACCAAAGATGTACATGTCAACAAAATGAAGACGCGCTGGATAGTAGCTTCCGAAAGTTAAAACTTGCGCCCGTGGATTGTATCAAGGATGATATAGACTGGATTGGCAGTCGCCATAGTACGGATCGGCCGCGGTTTTTGTAGTTCGATTATTATATCTAGATGGCGCTGAAATATAGCCAGAGGCTTTGAAGGCAAAACAATAAGACTACAGATATTTCATATCACTGCAAATGAATTATTATGCAATATTTTTGAAAAATAATACAATTGTAGTAATATGAAACATCTGTAGTCTTATTGTTTTGCCTTCAAAGCCTCTGGCTATATTTCAGCGCCATCTAGATATAATAATCGAACTACAAAAACCGCGGCCGATCCGTACTATGGCGACTGCCAATCCAGTCTATATCATCCTTGATTGTATGTACAAATTTAAGCTATTTAATGATGTGTAAGTACTGTGAAATAATGATTCAAAACAAAGGGCACAATACATTTTTATCAATGCAACCAAATCGTTATTTTCATTTTTTTTGGCAGTGAAAATTGTTAATGTTTCTTGTCATTGTCAATGATATAGTTTAATTAAACCAAATGCTATTTACCCTGTCAAATGAAAAAAGACATACAAGCAGATGATAATGTGACACAAAATAAAAACTTAAGTGATTAGAGACTCAAGTGCTCAATTTTGAGATATCCACTATTATATGACTTAAAAAACTAATCATAATATCTTGAAACTTGAATGTTTTTTTTTTAAACCCAATACAACTCTTGACTAATAATTAAAATATTTACACAAAATTGAACCTAACTCTCAGTCAAATAAGAGGTTCCATCCGGATACACTCGTCTTTGCTGTATAGCTTTATGTGTCCCACTCAACATACTGAGAAATTCATACACTTTAACACACAGTCCTATGATATTTATTATATTATAATATATTTACAAGTTCGTCGACCGCACTGAAAATGCTACATAGTCATAACTCAAAACATTGCGCTAAAGTCGTAGCTCTTAGTGAAAAATTAATTTGATTGATTATACTACATTAATATTCACATGTTTTTGAGTCACAACTCAACGTAATTAATTCACGAACGTTTCGACATGAACAGGATAGCGAAGACGTCATTACGACTGGAGGCGTAACGACCTAGTCTGAGACTAGGATTCGCTGCAGCTGAGACCCGATAAAAGTGAAGGCGTAAGTAAGGCTTCGCTTTGAGCGCGCAAAATGCTTACGGTGTGGAGTTATTATGGTCGTGTCGTTTAATTTTATTTACACCCTACAGTATTACTAGCCTTGGTCTTGGAAGAAAGTAAAAACAAATATCCGAGCCAAGAACCATTGATAAAGACAATCATGTATTTTTACTTATTTAAATTACGATCATAGATTTGGTAACCGATATATGTGCAAGTAGATAAATCAAAGCAAAATGATAATTTTGGTAGTTTACATGAGATCACAGATCAAGACCTTTCTTGTATTTAATACGGCAATAGAATATTAAATTCTGGTACGTTTTTAGGGTTCCGTAACCAAAGGATAAAACGGGACTCTATTACTGAGACTTTGCTGTCCGTCCGTCTGTCACCAGGCTGTATCTCACAAACCGTGATAGCTAGACGGTTGCCGCTGTAACAACAAATCTAAAAAACAGAATAAAATAAATATTTAAGGGGGCTCCCATACAACAAACGTGATTTTTTTGCTCGTTTTTGCTCGATATTAATAACGGCAACCGGTAGACGCTTGAAATATTCACAGAATATTTAGTTATATATTCACTTTAAAAATAAATAATTAAATTAAAATAAAACAAATATTTAAGGGGCACTCCCATACAACAAACATGTTTTTTTTTGCCGTTTTTATTGATAATGGTACGGAACCCTTCGTGTTCGAGCCCGACTCGCACTTGGAAGGTTTTCTTAACACTTGTAATTATTGAAGATGTTGTTGGCTAATTTCAGTTTCCAGGTTTTTTAAATTGCCTTTCTGGTAAGGGTTTTTAATTATTTGTTTGAGATGAGCAATATCTCAATTTAGTATGATAATATTGATAATTAATGTTCTTTCATAGTCGCTTGCTTTTAGCAATTTATATTGATGAATATTTGTTCCATAGTATTGTAAAAGCTTTTGTAAGTAAATAATACCATGTGTAGTTACCATGTGGTTTAGTTACTACCACCATTATGTATACCTACATATTGCTGTGCCCTCACAGGGTAAATGTTGAAGCTGTACATTATTTTTAAGATCTTTACCCACAACATTTAAATGCAATAAAGAGTTTGAGTTTGAGATAGTGATTGAATACGCTTCTAAATTTGCTTATGAGAAAAGCAAACTAAAATAAGACAACATAGGTAACTTTGAACTTTTGCAACGTCAATACCGAATAATATGTTAGTGCGTACACTCTGATAGAGCGTACTACCCTAGCATTAGAGTCAGCACAAGTGAATAATCATTTCAAAGCAAGACTGCTCTACTCGTTTCTTGTCTATAATTTATTGTGTTATTGATGTGATATGGAAAATTCTAGACACATGTATCATTATCTTTATTCTCTCGTATCCCTGGCTCTTGGCAGTAAGGACACAAAATTAAACGCATCATTGCATCTAAACTAGCATCATAATACGTATCAATGTCATAAACCGTAATGATACAAGTGAACAGTATTTCTATTTTAGCAATAAACATTGGCAACTTTCGTATTCTAGCTGTCATCGATTTTTTTGTTATATTCCATACAGACAAAGATTATGTTTTCAACTAGAAATTATTTACTAGTCTTTACTTGTCATCAAGTGCAAAATGCAGCAGCTAAAATACAATGATAGCCCATACGAAGGTGAATGGGTAGCAAGTGGTAAAATAGAATCTCGACTCCTAAATGGCGTTCACATTGAAAAATTGGCTAGTCGAAAAAATTTAATTGAAAGGAAAGTAAGGAAACTTACAAAGTTAAACTATGGCAGTGGTGGATATTTATTAACTATAAACAAATTCATGATTGGAAAATTAGGGGGAAAACCTGCACAGTGGAAAGTCACTCAGTTCATTTGGTTAGTAGATTCAAAGTAAAAATACGAATAAATAAACGTGGAAGACAAGCTCAAACTAAGTACCGCAAAATCGAAACTCTATTCACCCTCAATTTAATGGTTAGCTCTCAAGAATTGTCACACGAGCAGGCACTTCAGTAGACGCCACCAGTCAGATACATCGGAGAAGGAAAATTGCGTCACCAACCTTACGTTCTTAATCCCTTTGGAAATGTTAGCAAGAAACGTGTCTGCTCCGAGATATATCTAACTACGCAAAATGAGATAGTTCATCCCAGAAAGCGAACTATTAAACACGGACGCACAGTCTCATAGAACTAAAAATACAAATTCTCAAAAAAACTTACCATATTGCACAATAATACTTAAAGAACTTGTTCTTTTTACAAGGAAAAAATATTATCAAGGTAATTTTAAAATATTCTGCTAAAATTCGAATGTGTCGAGCAAACAAGGATTAGAACTGTAAACTACCAATAAAAATGCACAATCGCATATCCAGGGCCCATTTATCTGGTAAATTTTTGATCCAATTCGTCTTACCAACTATATTATAACTGAGCATAGAATATAATGGATGCACATGGGTAGGCCTAAATAGCTATACTAAAATGAGAAATTCAGAACGACGACACGTTTTTTAAAATAATCCGCAGCTCACTCGTCTTAATTTTAATAATTTACAATATTATAACGTGAATGCATACAAAATCTTACTTTAATATAAAATCTGCATTCCGACAGAGCGTCGGCGGACGCTCACGCCGAGTCAATTCCTCCCGGGGCTCGCGTCGGCGACCGCGGCTGGAGCGAGGGGGCGAGGGGCGGGGGCGGGGGCGAGGGCGGGGCGCGGCGGAGCGGTTACGCCGTCATAAGTATGTTGCGGGGCTGCGGGCGGTCGCCGGCGCGCGGGCGGGGGCGCGGGCGGGGGCGCGGGGGCGGCGCCCCTCACCGCCACTCCGAGATGGCCGCCACGGTCGTGCTGGGCTGCCCCGCTGCGCCCGCCGCTGCAATCATTGCAATATCACATTATTACTCTACTCCACCACAACATTGGGTGTTGCGAGCTTCATACCACCAACCGACCAACCTGTCGACTACCGTTGACGACTTGATTTGTTTTGTATTTGGTAATTTACAGACAGATTATAGAATAATTCCAAGATACAGCTTTAAAAAAATATAAAATTTAAAAAACCGGCCAAGAGCGTGTCGGACATGCCTAAGATAGGGTCCGTAGCCATTACGAAAAGATCAAGTAATATTTTTCTAAGGATTTCGTATGTGTACGGAATCTTCCAAGTTTAGGTATGTTTTATACCTTAGGCTACTTATTTACTCTTAAACTACAAATAATTCCCAAGCAATCTTAGCAGCTATAATTTTCATTTTAAATTTAATTTAATATTTTGAATTTTTTCAAATTTTTCCACCCAACAGTTTAGATTTTAGAGGGGGGGAGACGGTCGATTTTAATGAAAATTTTCACTTTAAAGTTGAATATTTCGCAAACAGATCACTGAATAGAAAAATCATTTTAGCAACCCCGTAATGGTTTTAAAAGACCTATCCAACGATACCCCGCACTATAGGGTTAGTCGAGAAAAAAAAATCACCCCCACTTTACGTCTATGGGAGGTACCCTAAAAAAAATATTTTTTATTTTTTTAGTTTACCACTGTTGGCATAACTGATATGTATATTCATGCCAAATTACAGCTTTTTAGTACTAACAGTCTCTGAGCTTAGCCGTGGACAGACAGACAGACGGACAGACATGGCGAAACTATAAGGGTTCCTAGTTGACTACTTATTTATTTATTTATTTTTTTGGAGAACAAACAGAAATAAGTATACAGAAGAAAATACAGATAAATAACTACTAATTAACATGCACTTACTCCCTTAGCAGGTCTCACTAAGACACATATATGATAAATTTTAACCACACGGAACCCTAACCAGATTATTTTACTCAATTATCAGTAGAGAGCGTTCATGATGAGTATGAACTCATACCACAGAGGTGCGAAATATGCGATTAAGCAAGTTTTCAGGCTTCACTTTCGTAGCAATGTTAACAGTTCACGAAAAATATTTGCATGCAATGTACAATAAGCAATTAATTGACTTCCCAATTTATTGACGCGTTTGTGTAAAATTTTAGCGCATTATGTAGGTTTAACTTTATAACTTTTATTGACGATTTTGCATATTTTGACCAAGCAAGCAACCAGAACAAGCGAAGAGTCTCTGTGTCAGCTTGGGCAAAATTGTATTTGTATGGTATCTGGCTATTCTCCAGGTCGCATTTCTCAATCAATTTCCGTGAAATTTTGTAAGCAGGTTTGATAATTATATTCTAATTAGATTTTTTCCGATTCAGTTTTGGAAATCTTTCAAAATGTTGGATTTCGAAAAACTCGCAAGGTCACTCAATCTTACATTCATATTTCGATTTCGTGTATACTTAGTGTAGCTTTTATGTGTCCCGAGAGCAAAAGCTATCATACTTATCATAGCAAAGAGAATGTAAACTCACTAGTTTCTGGTTCATGAGTGGGCTCGTGGACACGGAGCGTGGTGCGTGGAGCTCCCGCTTGGTAGTTGCCACGCTGACCTCCTGAAAATATTAACATACAAATTATAATAATGCACACTAGGACCGGCTCCATTGTATTTTTCATAAAAAAAAACAAACTGCTAAGCAATGGAATTCACTTCAGTTGTCTATTTAAATATAATTTACGATGATGCCGTCTGGGCCCAATTGCATAACAAAACACAAGCAAATAGTATTAGTGGATTTCAATACAAAATAGCTAATTATTAGCTTGTAATTTGTTATGCGATTGGGCCCTAGATAATATAATTTAGGTCTATTCAAGGCTAGAGTAACTAGCCCTTTACCTACGGGCACAATCTGCATAAATATGAATTCTCAACCCAATGACAGTGACAGAAAGTCTATTTTTTACTAAACATACTGTCAACTATAGTTGACACCCGTTGGTAAAGGGCTAGGCTGTTACTCAACCAGAGAGCTACATCTTCAGCCTCATCTGCACTACCATCAGGTGAGATAAGCTCTGTCGCTGCTCAAGACAGTCTGTATGTGTATGAAGTAAAGTAACTGAGGTCTCATGTGTCAGGCTTCAAATTACATTAAACACATAGGTATTACTTTTATTTCATAAGTATGAACCCTAGTTACGCACGTAGTTACGAGTACTGCGTGAACTAGCTTATATTTAAAACTAGACCTTTGGCTTTACACTTATAAGGTCTGGCAATCGAATAGAAGTCCAGGGATTTATCAGAAATTCCCGAGGGAATTCCACAAAAATTGCACCATGCTCTTCAATAATGTTGAATAAAAACACCCATTCCAAATTTCATGTCTTTTAATCCAGTAATTGAGACTTCCGTGAGTTTTCCGTGGGATAATCGGGATAAATAGTACATTGTTGTAGAGGCTGGAAAGTAAGCAATAGATGGACGAGTTTGTTTGAGGGCCGACGCGTAGCGGAGGCCCTCGAAAGTACGAGTCCATCTATTGCACTTTTGGCCGAGACTAAACATTGTGCTTTTCACGACTAATGCGAGGAAATAAAAAACGTTTCTTATAATAAAAATAAATATTTAATTAAAGTTTATGTTAATGTTTGCATGGGGGCAGTTGTTAAAACTCATTGTGATGTTTTTCCCTGGAAAGCTGATTTTAGTGTTCTGCGTCATTTCAGTCGGTCGGGAACTTAATCAAACATAATTAGAGTTAATGTGAGCGGCCGTTGCGGCCGCTACGGCCGCTCACATAACTCGAACTATGTTTGATTTAGTCGCCGTCACGACGCGTCGCCGGTCGCCTTGCCGGCCTAGTGGCCAGTATCAAAAACCACATAATTAAAAAATAAAAACCTTAACCTTGCAGCGCTTAAAAAGTTTAATGCTGTGGCGTTTTTCATACTTAAAAAAATTAAAGCATTTTGTGCATATTATGCGTTTAAGGAAAAAAAACACCTCATTAAAGTCATGAATGACGCATTCTCATTGGTCAATTGAATTTCACATGCAGCAGACGATTACTTTTGATTGGTCGTTTCAGCACGCCGGGAATGAAATTCAGAAATTATCTTTGAAAAAGTCGTATCGTATTATGAAATACATATACTGATACGACCTGTTTTCGATTAGTGTAACATTGTTGTCGTGTTTGCGCGCCATAAATGAATCAGCTGTTAAATGTACATATATGGGCAGTTTTGTGTACTGGATTTAGGTTATCTATGGCCACATTTTCGAGCAGTGTCGTGAAAAAGTAGTTTGTGTTATTCCGTATTCCAAATGCCCGCCCAGCATAATACCAAATTTCATTCACATCCATCCAGCTGTTTTAACGTGAAGGAGTAATAAAAACATACACTTTCACATACGCACGCACACATATTCAACCTAAACGCATATATAATACCCTCCTGACTCCTGACTCTAACAGATGTAGTGCTTAAGACCTAAATGAGCGTCACCAGTTGTGTTATTATGGAAATTAATGTACTCATTTCTTAATTCATTAACCTTTTCAACGCTCTGTCAAATACAACAGCTCTCACTCATACGCCATGACATCGGAATGTCAAACGAAAAGTTCAACCCTACAGAAATGCATGTAGGTAGATATCGCTCTGCATGCCATGACTGATATATCAGTCGTTGGCGTAGAACCTGCGGTGCTGATATATGTGTCGTTGGCGTCGAAAAGGTTAAACAAATTGTTCTTCATATAGTACATTCAAAGTTTTTTCTTACTCTTGATTGGTTCTACATAAAGTACGCTAGGACTCACGAGGATATAGTAGGATGAACATTTAGTTTTTATGGTAGTCGGGAGTTACATACCAAACTTGAGCATGTTCCAGTCGAAGACGTAGTCGTAGGTGAACCCTTGCCGGTGGAACAGCGTGCGGAACAGCTGGCGCAGGTGGCTGTAGTCGGGCCGTTCCTCGAACCGCAGCCGCCGGCAGTACTTCAGGTACAGCTGGAACTCGATCGGGTGGTTCTGCGGAAACAAATTAAAATAATAACAACTCTTCATTTGAAATAGGTTTTTACAAGATAAAAACTTAAGTCTACAAACCAGGAAGATCCTGTGTTTCAGGTGAAAAAAGGAATTACATAACTATTCAAAGGAATTACTTAACTTTAACCTTCTGAGTCCCGGCCTTTTGTAACCAATGTAGAACTTAAGACCTAGATAAGAGTCATTATGTTTTGTAATTTTGGAATGTATTTAAACGTAAGTTCTTTATTCATTGAATAATAATTTGTACTTTATTTAGTACATTTGGCCGTTATGTTGACTGATGATTTGTTCTTTATCAAGTTTAGTACGCTGGGACTTATAGTGAAAAAATATGGATAAGGATAAAAATTAAATTGGACCATCGACAAATACAAAAATAGGATTTATATCCTACTCCTATCCTCCTATCCTATACTCTTATGAGTAGAAAATGAGAGAAAAGATGTAGTCTCCGATCCTTAACCTGATGTTAACCAAATATACATCTCAAACCCGCATGTCAGGGTGTGTTCAGGAATGACTACTTGAGGGAACAATGGTCAACAGGTGATACAGTTACAAAGTATCCCTAAATTATGAATCATACTAATATTATAAACGCAAAAAGATGTATGGATGTTTGTTACTCTTTCACGCTAAAACGTTTTGACGAATTCTGATGAAACTTGGCCCTCAGATTCGCGTTCCACATATCGCTTCGGTCGTAACTAGTAGCAGCGTTTTTCCACTTTGTACGAGAACTGTCTATGAACACAGGCAAGTTTTTGGCACTGAAAGTACTAACATATGTGTAGGATACTTTTTATCCTGGAAAATTGCGTAGTTCCCGCAGGACAGCGATAAACGAATTCTTCGCAGACAGAGTCACGGGCAACAGCTAGTATTTACGAACACAGTAATAAAATTAGCACTGTAAGTACTGGGAAGAATCTGTCCCATTCCGTGACATACTTCTAATAACTTATGAACAGAAGAGCTGACAACACTTGCAACAAAAGGACTGGCAGCTTTCACTTGACACACTTCACAAAAATTGGTTTTCATCACACTTGCTCGTCAATGGTCTTATTCCATGCTTGAATACTAAATGACAAAGGCCTAAATTGTTCTTAAGGGAGTTATGGATTTGCGTACAGTTTTTGTAGCCAAGGGAGTTCTAACTTTAGTTTTAAAATTTGCAAACAAGTCATTTCAGACTAAGGAGGTTTCAAGTCAGCCAACGTTTTTTTTATTATCTTCTTTGATCAATTATAACTGTAGATCCACAGTCGCGCGCCCGAAAATGTCCGAGCCAAATGAGCGCCACTTTGATAAAAGTGGCCTTCTTTTTTCTCAGTACGTTGCGTGAAATTGTCAAGTTTAGCTGTCAAGTGTCAACCGAAATTCGACTGTAATGAAGTAAAGACTAGCTTCAAATTTCTGTGTAGGTGATGATTTTAATTGTTATGCAAACAAATAAAAAAGTTCGGACATTCTTTGAAGGGGATTTTGTTCGGCAATGTGTATCTTCAGTTATAATTGATCAAAGATTATCTTAAAAACTTAGCTATAACCCAAATTTTACAACACAAAACTTATCTACGCTTCATGAGAATTCGTTATTTTTATATTTTAAATTTTTATCAAATAGTTTTGCAATAATTTTAGTAAAAATATTTTTTTAAACATGTTGGCAGAATCTGGCCGTATGAACTTTTCGAATTCTAAACTAAACACAGTTTACATTATCTATGGTAGATGACTTGAAAAAAGTGACAATCTGTATTGGCGGGTAGCTATTATTTTATTCAATTTAAGTGTTTAGAGACAAAATAATTTTATTTTCGGATTTTTTTTCTCGCAATGTGATGAAAATCATTGTGTGTATCACGGGCAGTAAGGGAATTACAAACTCGAGTCATAAAAAGCCCTCCGCCTTCGGCGTCGGGCTTCTAATTGATGCCGCTGCCTCGCTTAGTCAGTATGTACCCAGTAACTTACTTTACAGAGTTCGTCAAAGGGCGTGGAGAGTTTCTTCTCGGATATTCTCTCGTATTTCTGCCGCTTGGTGGCGGCCTTGAGTCCCTGCCAAGGCAGGCTGCCGCGGTTGAAGTACATGAGCACATAGCCCAGGGACTCCAAATCGTCGCGCCGAGACTGTTCGATGCCCAGGTGGGTGTTTATAGATGCATACCTCGCGGTACCTGTGATGGTGAAATATTTTTGAGAATAAACATAATTTCTCCAACATTTAATTAGTAAAAGAAAGTATATCACAGTCTTCTTTTGATAGATATGGTCATAAACGAGAATAAAATCTCTTTATAATCAGTTGTTTGCAAAAAAGGATGCATGCTTATTTCCATGACAAATGCTAGTGAGCTATGGGTGCCAGTATCATTAAAGATCTAATAATGTGAGCAAAGAGTAGTTAGTGATGCTGTTTTATTATTATTATTTCTAATACAAAATACAAAAATATTTATCCGTTTCCACACTAATTGATAAAACAATTACGTCCAGCCCCTCCCGGTAAGTATAACAATACTTGGGTTGCGAGGGACCGCTCCTTCCAACCAGACTATTACATTAAATTAAAATTAGTGGATACAATACATACATAATTTCTTAAAAACTATAATAATTATAAATAAGTAATTAGTAAGTTGTGTGTGTATATGTGTGTGTGTGTGTGTGTGCGTGTGTGTGCGTGTGTGTGTATGCGTGTGTGTGTATGTATGCATGTGTGTGTATGTGTGCGTGTATGCGTGTGTGTGTATGTATGCGTGTGTGTATGTGTAGTGCTTTCGAAAAGTAAAAACTTGCAAAGATACTATGTATAAGAATCACGGGAGAAGTGATTCAGTGTCATCATAAGTCAGCGTGCAAAGCCACTGCACCAATGCCTTACTACAATCTAGTTGATTCAATGGGTACATATTAAGGATTTTGTTTATTTTATTGTACAGGTAGGATGATAAGGCAGTGTATTGTCTCTTAGCAATACACTGCTTTAATAGTTTACTCAATCTTGGTTTAACATGGCCCTGAAAATAGATTTCTGGCATATCTTACTATTTTTATGCCACTTTAATCTTTTTTAAATTTGTTCCAAATTAAACATTGGTTACTATTTAGTGTTAATTATGGAAACTATAGGTAACAAAAAACAACAACATACCTGTTAAATTCTTGTTTTCTCTGTAAGAAATGTGCTGTAGAGTGCGTGGATCTTTGTACTTCTTTGCTAATCCAAAATCTATTATGTACACTAAATTCCCTTTTTTACCTAGTCCCATCAGAAAATTATCTGGTTTGATATCTCTGAAAAAAAAAATTAAAATTTCAGCTTTATCAAAGTTAAGCGGGCTTGCGGACCTGGGTTCCAAGTTAACTGCTAACCCAGGGATAAAAAGTGTCAAAATCTATGGAACTGTCATTCTTAACCCAGGGTTACCAATTTAATTTTTTAACCCTGAACTCTGCAATTGGCCCTTAGAGAATAAACTCGTAAGCAGAGTCATCATTATAAGTCATTCAATTTGTGGATTGTTACATTATATCTAGTGATGGTGTGTTATTGAAGGTTCATTATATGGAGCTTCTTGATCGGTATTTAAAGACTATTATTGTCTAATAATCATCAATTCATCATCCATCACAAGCACATGCACCATCTTATCTAGTTTGATAGAAATATTATAATGAATGCAGTTGTAATGGTGCACAAATCAAACAATAAAGCTACAGGTCTCAGTAATCTACCAATAACAATAACAAACTTTTATTGTTGGATTTCATCTCCTAGGCATATATAGTTCTATTTGTTTTCATTATTCTTGATCTGATGACTGATGCTGATCAGTGTAATTTTTTTTGCATTCAGTAAACAAAAGGAGGATATTCTCAAGACATGGAAAATTAGCATTATATTATAATGCCAACTCTTTGAGTATCCAGACAAGACAGTAAAGGACGTACATGTAAAACCAGTCAATTACAATTGATAAGAGTAGGAAATCAAATTATCAGTAGACCCCTAAGGTGACGTGACCTGCAACCTGCATCAGTGCATTACTATTCCTAAGAGATAATTTCAAAAAACATAATATGCGCCTTATTTAATTCACATCCAAGATTAAAATTACCTTACTCAGTAGGTACAGGCTGGAAATTTAATTTCAGATAGTGATAGACAATCAAGCATACTAAAACCTACAACAGTTAAAGAGCAGGGCTTTTGTAGCCAAAGTCAACAATTAGCTATATGGAATAAAGTATAGGCTGTTACTGAACCAGTACACCAGTAACTAGATACACCTTTAGCCTCATCTGCATTTTTCATCAAGTGAATTAGAGGTCAATCATGGGTGTTTTACGTAAAAAAAAAAAGTAATTTTTAAGTGCATTGAGACATACTCTGAGGGTGATTACTAGAGATGGGCCGAGGTACTCGGCCAAATAACTCGGTTCCAATGATGAATATACTCTTGTCTAAATTAATTTATTATTTAAGAGGAATCATGTGTATTAAAATAAAACGGGCTAGTAAAACATCCGAATTCGCGATATTTTGCGTATACTCATTGTGTCAACAGTCACTGTACACAATCGCCTATTTCTGTGCAGGAACAACGTTTTTAAAATATTTAAGCAATTAAGAGGGTTTATACCTGCTGAGCTGGCAACGTTACATTTTTGTTAGTTTTTCTCTATTATTCCATAAAAATTGAATGAAAATTAAAAATTTTTTGTTTACAAAACAAAATTGTTCTAATATATTAGAACAATTTGTATAAAACCTCTTAATGACTAATTTGCGGGGGAGATGGCGGGGATCCCCGCGACGTTCGCTCGCGGTGGCTGGTAGCGCCGCTCGAACCTGTCTAAACCTGTTTTTGCGCCTCTAAACTGAACCGAGTAACTCGGCCGAGTACTTGGTTTGAGAAACTTTGAACCGAGTATACTCGGTTACTCAGTAAAAGTTGTACTCGGGGCATCTCTAGTGATTACTAACAGTGTGCTTGCATTTTGAACTGTATTTCTTGGTTGAGCTGGTTCTATGTGTTTTTTTTTTTTTTTTTTTATAGTATCGCCAGACGGATCGCCTGATGGTAAGCAATTACCGTCGCCCATGGACACCTGCGACACCAGAAGAGTCACAAGTGCGTTGCCGGCCTTTTAGGTAGGAGTACGCTCTTTTTTTGAAAGCTTGCAGGTCATATCGGTCCGGGAATACCGCAGCAGGTACTTCATTCCAGAGCTTTACTGTGCGAGGCAGGAAATTTCTGGAAAAACGCACAGCAGAAGACTGCCAACCATCCAGATGGTAAGGATGGAAGTGTTGTCGCGTAGGGCGGTGGCGGAAGGATGCGGCAGGGATCAACCCGAATAACTCCTCGGAGCACTCTCCGTTGTACATGCGATAGAAGATGCACAATGAAGCTAAATCTCTACGCAGCGCCAAGGGGTCAAGTCGATCAGAAATTCGTTGGCAGCCGACTATTCGAGTCGCCCTCCGCTGTAAGCGATCCAGAGGGAGAAGCTGGTACTGGGGAGCCCCCGCCCACAGATGAGAACAGTATTCCATATGAGGGCGAACCTGCGCCTTATAAAGCTGGAGGCGGTGGGCTGGAGTGAAATACCGTCTCGATCTGTTGAGCACGCCGAGCTTCTTCGAGGCTAATTTAGCCTTACCCTCCAAATGGTCGCGGAACTGGACTTCACTCGAGATGTCAATACCAAGGATTCCGATACTGGCTGTGGTCGCAAGGGGAGGGCCTTCGAAAAGAGGAGACGCGATAAACGCAGACTTTTTTGCGGTAAACGAGCAAACCTGTGTCTTAGTGGGGTTAAAACGGACTAAATTAAGTCGACCCCATTCTGAAACTTCTTTTAGGGAAGTTTCAATTTCAGACACAAGTTTGTTTCGGCACTCCATGACGTTTTCCCGAGAAATACCGGCGCGGCCGGAGTAAGAGGCATCCACCGTACTATCATCCGCATAACAGTGAATGCCGCCGGTAGGCAGCATATCATTAACATGCAGAAGGAAAAGCGTAGGCGATAGCACACAGCCTTGAGGGACACCAGCATTCACAGACATGGAATCAGAGCATGCACCGTCAAATACGACCTTTATGCTTCTGTCCGATAGAAAGCTGCCGATCCATCCACATAATTTCTCAGGAAGCCCAAAAGACGGAAGTTTAGAGAGGAGTGCTTTGTGCCAAACCCGATCGAAGGCCTTCGCTACATCTAAACTAACAGCCAATGCTTCACCCTTCGTCTCAATCGCCTGTGCCCAACGATGTGTCAGGTAAACCAGAAGATCGCCTGCCGAGCGGCCGCTACGGAAACCGTATTGTCGGTCACTGAGCAATTGACGATCCTCTAGGTACCGAAGGAGCTGGCAGTAAATAACGGACTCCATTATCTTTGAGAACAGGGGAGTTATGGCTATTGGCCTATAGGTAGATGGATTTGAGCGGTCACCTTTTTTAGGGATCGGGTGCACCAGAGCAGACTTCCAAGAGATCGGGACTACGCCAGAAGAGTAGGATAGACGAAAAAGACGCGTTAAAACCGGAGCCAACTCAGGAGCGCACATTTTCAACACCACCGGAGGGATTCCATCAGGCCCAGTAGACTTATGGATATCGAGGGAGAGAAGTGCTTAACGCACTGAGCTTTGGTGGAACCGGATATCTGGCATACAGCTCTCACAACGCGGTATGGTCGGCGGCATGCGTCCCCCGTCATCCAAAGTCGAGTTGGACGCAAAGAATTTACCAAGAAGATCGGCTTTTTCCTTTGCGTCGTAGGCCAAAGAATCGTTACCCGCGCGTAGAGGCGGAAAAGACGGCGTGCAGAAATTCCCCTGGATAGCTTTGGCAAGAGACCAGAACGCACGAGTTCCCGAAGGGAGGCGCTGTAGTCTCTCGCCAATTCTACCAATGTGCAACGACTTAGCTCTGGCAATGTCTCTTTTAAGGGACCTGGAGGCAAAGTTAAACTCCCTTTTAAATGCACTGGTCTTTACATCCCGTACCTTTGCCGCATTTACCCAGGCTTGATAACACTCCTGCTTTCGGCGAGAAGCCATTTTACATGATCGACCAAACCAAGGTTGGGATCTGCCACCAACGGGGACCGCTGAGGATGGAACAAAGAGTTCCATTCCTTGCAGCACCACGTCAGTAACAGAGTCAGCAGCGACGTTGGGATCATCCAGCGAGAAGCAAACCTGCCGCCAAGGGTAGGACGCAAAGAAGGACCGCATCCCATCCCAATCTGCTGACTTGTAATGCCACACACGACGGCTACAAGCAACTCGCCGACGCAGTGGGCACGTGAGTGGCACCTTACTCCGGATCAGGCAATGATCCGAGGAGCCAAGAGGGGGCTCAACGGAGATTTGGTAACCTGCCGGATGAGAAGTCAGCAAAAGGTCCAGCAAAGAAGGCTCCTGGTTCTCCACATCTGGTATTCGCGTAGGCGCAGTAACCAGTTGTCTCTACATTTTTTGTTTGTCTTGATAATTAAAAAGAAGAGTTGACTGAACACAGGTAAAGTTGTAGTGAATATTTCTCATAAATGTGTTGTTCTTACCTATGGATGAAATTCCTGTAATGTATATCTTCTATGCGAGTAATCAGCTGGTCAGCGAGCAGGAGAACAGTCTTGAGGGAGAAGCGACGAGAGCAGAAGTTAAACAAGTCTTCCAAGGAAGGACCGAGTAGTTCCATTACCATTACATTGTAGTCTCCTTCTGAACCACACCATTTGATAGCAGGAATACCAACTGTTGACAGAAATCATGAATTTGAGTTGGATTGGATTTTCTAAATTTACATTGGAGTGCATAAAAATTATCTTGTGCTCTTCATTTGTCTGTATGACTGTATGTCATACAGGCAAACACCCATGCAAAATTTCATGTCTCTAAACTTAGTAGCCCTTTCGAACCCAAGTGAGTATGAAAAGTGTTACAATAATGGGCTTTGTGAAATGTACTAATATTATCTTTAAATTTGGAACCCCCAAAATGATGTAAAGTTCAATTTTAATTGCCATTAAACGTCACAATTGTATTGGCCGGGTCTGTAAGGGGTAGTTGAGATTTTGGGATTTTACAATGCCTTTTAGTATGGTCTATATGTATTCATGACCTGTGCCTAGTACTCTTTTATTTTTTAGACAGATAGGTAACTTGCACTACAAATGCTGCCAATATTATAATAATCTATTAATATTGAGAAATATAGTTAAAAAAAGAATAGGTTGTAGCTAGTGTAAATAGGTAAAGTAAATTACAATTTTAGATCTACTGATATCTTTGAATTATTATCAGTAAAGACAAGGTTTCTAATTTCAGATCATATCTCAAAATACCAAATTTAAGAAAAAGGTGCTCAAACCTTCAAGTAATTGCTGTAAAGGTTGAAAATTATGTGGTTGTGTATTATTGTTGTTCATTCCGGGTTGATGTATATGGGCTCAAACACTAACTGCAGCCATTCTAGCAAACTGTTCTGAATATTGTAACAAAAAAAGAGAAAACTGCAAACAGTTGCAGAACCAACCATACCCAATTTTTTATTTATCACATGACATAATTCACAAAATTAAGACAGTCAATACTATAGTAATACTTGACAATTTTGATTACTAATAGTTAGAAGTTTGCTTTTACTTACTTCCTCCTTGCATTAGTTTATAAAATTTGCTCTCTATGTGTAACTGTGGGTGCCTTGTCTTGATGCATTCTAATTTGATAGCTACCTCTTCTCTAGTTACAATGTTGGTACCTGAAAGCAGTTAGAAATTTGTAGTCACTTAGTAAAGCCTCTTCTTGTTACATTCAACACATCAGGGTACAGTTTACATAGCAATCTATGTAAATCTTTAGTTGGAAAAAAGAAAACAGATTGATTAGAGATTCAGCTGGGTAAAGATTTAACATCATCAAGTGGATCACACCTATACCAATGTCAGAAAAGTATATTCACAAGTAAGCTTTAGCGATGACCTCAAGATAACCAGGTTTCTAACAGAAACTGAAACGCCTAGTTATTTCGAAACAAAAAAAAATCGCAGCTGGCCCTCAATCATCCGTTTTTCTTTGTTTACAATTATCCACCACCAGACTCACCAAGGTAAATGTCTCCAAAAGACCCTGAACCGATCTTACGACCCAGTCGGTATTTATTACCGACTCGAAGTTCCATTTTGCTCGTGTGTAGGAGATGAAATCACAATAATATCACTGACCACCGAATCATTACAGGACGGCCATATTGCGACAGACGCAGATCTGTGTTCAAATGAACACTGATAACTTGGGTGGAATATGTTGCAGACTATATTCATGCACTATCCTCAATAAAAATATTGAATATCGTATCAATAGAGTCAAATCTTTTCTTAATTCACAAATTATTTATGAAATTGAGATTGAACCTATTCTACCTACACACGCACATGAGGAATTTAATTTTTATATCTACGCTCTCTCTAGCACTGGCAACATTGTTAGCAAGAACAGTTAAGCAATTATTTAATTTAAGTTTAAGTATAATTAATAATTTTAAGATTTCAAATTGCAATAAAAAATATGCGTGTAAAAAGTAAGAAATATTTTGAATTGATAAATAAAACTTCAATCAGCCCAAAAGCAATAAAAACACAAACAATGGCAACAATAATGCAAAATGACATCCAACATGGCAATGTTGCCAGCTGTAAAATTATTACATGCTAGAATAATTTTATACTTCTTTATAATTAATTTATCCTTCTTTATTTCATTACTAGCCAAGTTACTAGCTGATGTCCGCGGCTTCGCCCCCGTTGTGTGGTGTGGCGCCATCTGTCGAAAATTGGTCACCGACTCAGAAACCTTCTTTGGCTCATGCATAACAACTTTGCTAAAGATCATCACATGATCAAATGCATAGTTTACGATAATTACGATTCTATAAAGGACATGCAGACAAACATTCATTTTTATATATATAGATGACATCCAACATGGCAATGTTGCCAGCTGTAAAATTTTTACATGCTAGAATAATTTTATCCCTTTATATACAGGGTAATTTTTTTTTTAATCAGTGCACAAATTTTGATACGTGATTCAGTATCGTTGATAGATCACGATTATCTGTTCAAGTTTTTTTTTATAAATTTTGAAATTTGGGTTGTTCATAGAAATTCATCCAATAAATGGTCGAGTTACTATGAAAAGCAAAAAAAATAAGTGATTCATTAATATTAATAAAAAATACTGAAATTTGTTATTTTAATGACACTGAATACACTACACTATATTAAAATTTGTGCACTTAATGAAAAATTACCCTGTATAAACCCTTCAGTACCTGGGCGACCGAGCTCTGCTCGGGCAGAAACTCGGTACCAAGCGTTTTCCCAGAGATAAGACCAAGCTAGATCAATTTTTCATCCCCGAAAACCCCCAAATACCAAATTTCATCGAAATCGTTGGAGCCGTTTCCGAGATCAAAACACCGGAGGGGTGGGGGGGGTCAGAGGGGGGGAGAGGATGCGGGGGAGGGAGCGCGGAGGTATTAAAGGGGGGATGAAAATTTCATTGATTTTGCCGTAGGATGCACCGTTTTCAAGATATTTGACGAAAACACCGGAGGGGGTGGGGGGGGGGGGTGGTGAGTCACGTTAAACTATCGTCCGTAAACCGACTTTACAGACAACCGGCTTTTCCTGTTCTGTGCTCCCAATAGGGAACGTGCACATAGACGGTGCTGCCAACTGGTGCCATAAGGGTGCCATCAATTTGAATGTTTTACCTTGATAAGTTTGTTTTACTGTCCGCATAGTGTCTCTTCTGTCGCATTAGTGCTGCCGCCTATAGTTACTGCACGTTCCCTATAATACTTTTTCTAACAAAAAAGTAACTTTTTCTCACAAAAGAAGAAACTTGACGTTTTCTCATGAAAAATAAACTTAAAAAAAAAAAAAACAAAAAATCTTGAAAAAAACGTGGAATCGAAACGTGGTCGGCTGGATCCGCGACCACCCGATTCCTAATGTGCCATTATGATCTGCTCGAAGTCTTTGAAGGAGGTTTTATTTTTTAGTTAAAATTTTTTATTTTTTGCTTTTTAGTTGTTTCTGTATAAAATAGATGCGTAGGATAAAATCATCAGTTTGACTTCGAAATAAGTTTATGTTGAAAATTTTATTTTTAAAAATCGACAGGGTTATGTCGTTTTATTACAGAGTTCCATGATACTTTCTGAATGCAAATGCTCGACTTGTCACTGAAAATACTAAAATCGCTATACGTTTCTCTTGAATTTTTGAGGAGTTTCTTCAATTCCTCATGGATCCCATCATCAGAACTGGATTTAGGTAACAACGGGACCAACCTTGAAGCACATGCTTTCAAACAACGAAAAATTTTTCCAAATCGGTTCATAAATGACGGAGTTCTGAGGTAACACACGTTAAAAAAAAAAAAAAAAGGAACATACAACCGAATTGAGAACCTCCTCCTTTTTTTGAAGTCGGTTAAAAATAATGGCGATTTTCATAGTAATAAGTGTGACAAGGGGGGGGGGGGGTCCAAATTGATCGAAATTGGTGTGATTCAATTTATGGATGGCCCCTTCTGAGAGGAGGCCTGTGCCCTGCGGTGGGGCGTATATGGCTGGGATGATAAGTGAAATGAAAACACACGGCTATTACTTATAATGTGTGTGAGAATCGGCCTTGTTCCTAAATTTCATTCTTACAAATTTGACACTGGTAATTAATTTTGTAGCCGTCACGTCAAAATTATCGCGGCGGTTTCTTTAAACGTCGCTCCCGGAGTATACTTACAAGATTCCATGTTCCTGTGGCAAAAGTTATATCGGGAGACGGATGAGTTATCCGTACCTTTTCACTATGAGTGAGTCACACGGTAGTTTTATGTTAAAAATTCGCCAAAATTGGCATACTTATTTGCAGCTTTTTCTTATTAGGCCGTTGCAGCCACCGCATACGCCCGTATCTCAAGAAGAATACCGAGAACTTAGTAATCATATAAAATACTGCGGCCATTGTTAGTCGGTAGGTCTCTAAGCCCCAGTTTAGACCTGCGTGAAAAAAATGTCCAACTTGCATTACATCACGGGGCTCGGTTGACCAAATCAAACTCTTTCGCTTTCTTGCAAATTTAATCTGAGTTTTAAGGTGGAATTTATAGGAAGTCTTGGTCAGTGTTGAATAAAACAATCTTTACTCATTTTAATTATGCACGTTTGCATTTCATTGTAAATATAACTTATATTGAATAAACTTTATCAGGAACGATATTCAAAGTTGTGGACGATTTTCACGAATGTCCGCAGATTTTACTGGTACGTACAGCGTACGTAAGTCCATCAATGCTTGTAGATAAAATGCCATTCCAATCATGGTAAGTACTGTACAGTACAACGGCGTACGAATAAATTAAATTATGAGCTAGTAAGTATATAAAACAAAAATATATTAAGTAACATTTTAAAAATTAATAAATTTGAATAGAGACTTAAATTTTATTAAAATCTCGATTTTAATTATCACAGCTCATACTTTAATTTATTCATATGTCATGGAACACATGAAGTACTTTTAAATGACGTCTTAAAGCATTTTGATATTTTCTACCGGTCAACGATAGAGAGAATGCATTTGTATTCATATTAATATTATGCAACACAATCAGTAAGTAAGTACATACCTATTCACAAAACATATTTCTCATTCCTATCAAAAAAATACTTTTTAAAATACTAAAAATGCAATAACTCTTAACCTAAGGAAATTATAATAATTTACTAGACTTATTATTATTACAATGGTAACTATTTAATGAGATTGAACAAAAGTAATCACAAAAAAGTATAGTAATTTTTACAGGCGCCTTACTTCTTAGTACAAAAAATCGTCTCTACAATGTTATTTCATTCACCCTCCCCACTAAATTTATTCGTGATTCATATAAAGAAAATTAATTGACTTAAGTACCTGTTTTTTAGATTACGTAATTGAAAAAAACTGATGTCAGTTCGAACGGGTAACAATGTACATAACGATAACATCGATGTGTGTGCATCATCAGGGCTGCAAGTTATTGGCACTGCAAGGGAGAATTTTTCATCAAAGTGAAAGTTTTTCATCTATTTAATTTTAGTTCAGATCACAAGTTACGAATGCAACTTAGTAAATTGCAAACACCCTCATTAAAGAGTGCTCGTTCGTTATTTTTCTTCACTGATAGCTTGTAAGTGTGAAAGTATCTAATAGGGCGACGCGGTTACTCAAGGGAGATCAGATTTCAAATTCCCGGCACTCCAGTGAGCGCAGTTAGTTCCTCTTACACGCATATTGGAGGCCTTTTCTAAAACACCTTGCACAAAAAATAATAATATTATACTTCCTTCAAATGCTAATGGGTTCAAACTTCAATTATTTTTTTCGAAGAGCTGAAAATATAAGGACCTCAACTTGATAGACAGTCAGTCAGACTAGATACATTGTGCAAAGTGGTCCTACTTTGCTAAATATTTTAATTTTATCTTGGTTTGGCGTTACAAAAAATATCCAACTTCTAAATCTTTCTGTTCAAAACATAGGTAAGTACGTATTTACAATAAAAAAAAAACCAAAAACCCTTACTCAAAATTTGGTAGGTAGGTACTTTAAGAATGGAACATGCGCAGGGGACGAGCTAAGGTAAGGTAAATGAAGAGGCTAATAAGGTATCGCCAAAGAAGTGTGAGAAATGTATTGAAATTTGCGGGTTGAGTAACACTTGTCCTTTGCATAGCATTACCTACCATACAGACAACCGATTTGATTCCTGGGTCACCATGGAACCGTATCGTAGTAAATATGTTATTTATCTAAAATAATGCATGAAGTAAATTTCACGATGAAAAGGCTCGATGGTTGCCCAGGAATCAAATTGGTTGACTGTAATCTTTCCTTGTGGGTAAGACAGATAGAGTCTCACGCTCGTGTTAATCGCGCAGAACTTTAGCTCGTTCCCATTTTGTAATATGTAATTTAATCGAGAGCATTAGTGGAGTCAGGTAAGGCATTGTTTGGCGGACGAGCGAGATGGAGGGTACGCTGTGCAGGTCAAAGGCATTCCCGGACGCTTGATGTCGCTTCTTCGGGCTCTGGATCGCTTGGCTCGTTGTTGTTCTGCTCCTCTCGGTTTAACACGAAGGCTGGTTCCACGTTTTCATCGTCGCCGTTAAACCTGATAAAAATAAAAATACCTGCATGAACAGAAACGCTAACGGTACGGGTAAGATTGAGTTGATCTGTGGGCATGAAACCATGATATCGAAATGTAAGAACTATAATTTCGCGGTAAGTACAGTCGACCAAGTAATTCCTTTAAAACCCTAAGGTTCAATGTCAGTTGTACAGCTTAAAACATCAAAGGCTGTTTTCACTTAGGTACCTGGATTACTAATGTTTGGCAAAAACTGTTTACCAAAGTATCACATCGCAAACTTTTTTTCCCAAATTTTTATTTGGCAAAAACTGAATTGTCAAAACTACTTATCGCAATTTTACAGTCAGCAAACCTCTTTTTTGGCAAGTGATTGTTTAGCAAATAATTACATGGTCATGTTCTATTTTCCCAAATTTTTTTTGGCAAATGTATCGTTTGGCATAACATACCAATCCCAAAACATTGCATGGCATACGGTTTATATCCCAATTTGGGTAGTGCGTAGGATAAAAATTAATAATACCTACTGGTATTGTGAATTACGGCGGGATAAAGTGAAGAAGTGTACTGTATCTATGACTACTACATTAAAGCATGAAAAACATTCAATGTCATGGTTTCATAATATCAAAGGTAATAATCCTTTTCTGTGCTATCATAAAAAAATACCTAACATCGAAGGCTAGCCTTCTGAACCTAACCTGTCCGAGTCGCTTCTGCCCTGCCCTGAAAGGTCTTGCTCGCTCGCTTCGCTCGTTCGCTGCCAGCGATATGCCTAACAATGTTACCTACTATTATATATCTGCAACAAAATATTGCATTTCATACGACAGGGGTCACCAATTATTTCTGCCATTTGTTTGTTTTATACTTGAAATTCCTGTTTAGATACCTACTATTGTATTTCTGCAACAGTAAAAATTAATTATCATTTGCCGAACTTTTGCTATAAGTTGAGCATGGGAAGTAACAAATTTGGCAAACATTTTTTTGGCATATAATTTATGACAAAATAAAACATTTGCTTAGTAAGCATTTGCTTAATAAAATCTTGACGAAGTGAAACTTTGCCAAATGATGATTTCACCAAATGAATAAAATGCGAAATGTAACTTTGCTAAACATTCGTTTGGGAAATGAAACTATTGCGATAAGTTATTTGGGAAGTCATATTTGGGAAAAATAATTTGCCAAACGGCAGTACACCCATAAGGTGAGTTGGAGTTAAGCAAAACCGGAATACAAATAGTAAAGAATAATTCTAACATAACATGCATAACAATCAGTTCACAAAATAGTTAAATTATTCATAAATATAGTAGTGAAACGTAAAAAGTTTCAATTAAATTAAAATCCACGACTATTTAATAGATTATTGAACGTGTTAATGCGATACCTACATACGTATATTTGTACGAAACGCGAAATCTCTCTTTTGAGATATATTAACTCACATTATTCTATTACTATATGGTGGTGTATTTTGGAAATTTCACTCAAAATCCAACGGCATCGTGTGTGGTCTTTTAATATTGTTATATTACTTTCTCTTGTATTGTAGTTATTTACCAACTAATTAAGTACCTAACCATGGCGACAAAAACTTATTTCACGCTAACTGTTATAGCTCGTAAGGTCCAGCTCGCAATACCCAGCTCTTATACTGACTAAATTAGAATAGTAAGAATCCTGATAACTTACTGGTATCGTGGGACTTCGCCTCTCATAGAGCAAATCGCATTAGTAAGAGCCTTCACATAATTTTTGGCAAGAGTTAATGTCTCTATTTTTGATAGACTCCTGTTGTCTTTTTTAACGTGTGGTATTACCCGTCGGAGGTCCTGAAACATAAAAAAATATAAATCGTAATAAATTCATTTTAATCAGTGGGGTTATAAAAAAAAAATTCTTAAAAATCACCATATAATATCACTACATAGTGTAAAACAAAGTCGCTTCCCGCTGTCTGTCTGTCTGTCCCTATGTATGCTTAGATCTTTAAAACTACGCAACGGATTTAGATGCGGTTTTTTTAATAATAGAGTGATTCAAGAGGAAGGTTTATATGTATAATACATCCATAATTGCACCCGTGCGAAGCCGGGGCGGGTCGCTAGTACATTATAAAGCGCGAATACGAGATTAGCATTACAAAATATAATCATTCACACTGTGTGCGTGAAAGCGTGAATTGGCACTAAGACTAAGGGCCTTTAAAAGTTGAATGACTTGGTTTGGTTCAACAACTAGAAGACTGGCCAAATTGGTCAAAATAATTAAGGGAGGTCTTACCCTCTCACTTCCGATTCTTTTTAATGTTCATTCAATTTTTCTTAATTTACAATTCTAATCCTGGACGTGTGCACTACCCAATAATCATAATAATAGATATATAACTATAAGGCTTACCTCAAACGCACGGTTAAGTGAATGCATGCGCATACGCTCCCGCTCATTGCTCTCCAGACGCCGTAGATTCCGCTCTCGCGCGGACACACCGCAACGCCGGCGCCGGACGGTACCGGTGCTGCTCACGGTGCCGGATGCCGTGCCGGACGACGAAGAACCGGCTGCCGCACGCCGCGTCCGACAGCCACGTCGAACCGCTACTTCATCGCTACCACTACCGCTGTCGTAGAATTCTGAAAACATAGTAAATCCACGGTTAACTTACATACTCGTACGATCATGCATGATCAAAATCAGTTTTGCAAAGAAACAATGATGCTGCTGCCAATTGTAGTAAGTACTAAGTACACTGTTTTTTTCCGTTTTGTTAAGGGGGAGTAAGCAAGCGCGGCGGAATGATATCTAACAAGATCAGATCAATCACAAAGAGGACTTTAAACAAGGTAGAGTCGTTTTGATTCAGAAATACGATGTTTAAAAGGTACTGTTACTGTATTTTACTGTTTGGTCGAAAGTATGTCACATTTGTAAATTACAAACCAAAATTGAATTGTACCTGTAAGTAGGTACCATAACTTCTTAAGTCCCAAATTTTTATGACAAGAATTTCCAGTTTTATGATATTGGTAATTAGTTATTTAAAGACATTATACCTAGAGATCTTATTTCATTAAAAAAATTGTACCTCATATTGTACGTTGAGCATTTATACAATTAATTTGTACCTTATAAAGTAAGTACTTACGTATTCTGGGACTTACTACGACGACCTATACGAGGTAGAATAATATTGATTTTCATTTAGTTTAATTGAATTCTTAACTAGTTAGGTAAATTTTCGAAAACTAAGTCAAAATGAGGGTTAAATAGTCCGTCATTGTAATTATATGTAATCATGAAAATTACAATGTTGCAAATTAAGTACTTAATTATAAGTGCCTATCGGTGTATGCACCGGTTATGTTTACTATTTTTTGCAGCCTGGCGTGCGTTTGTATAATTAAGTAGGTATTAACCTTCTGATTACTAAAGAAGGTATTGTACGAGTACGAACGATCGAATAAACATCGATTTAATTTAATCCATCGTGGTTACTATTAGTGCAACGTGTGATGTTACTATAGATACTCTAGCTAGAGTTACCAACTAGATAACTTGACACTAAATGACAGTAGGTATAGTAAGGACGGAGTACACAGCCATCTTCTAAATATCTGTTTAAGTATCTAATACTATCACGCTTAGTTGGCATTGGTGCAGAGATAAAATTTACATGCTGCCTATTGATGTAGATGTAATGACATACCGTCATACCCTTAACTCTATCAATTAAACTTAAGTTCCTACGCAGGCAGAGCGACCGAGATTCACTTAGCCAAAACTCGAAAAGACGCGATTTTTAGAGAAAGATATAACTAAGCTACAATATCGATTGTTAGAGCTGTTTCCGATATCCCCGAAATAAATAAATATGAAGGTTAGAAATTAGAAGAAAAGTTAGAAATTGATACATTAGACCTGTGCCCATACGAAAAGTAAAGTTTTGATTGACTTGCAACCTTTCGACCAACAAAGTTAAAATTTTGCATAGAATTATCTTTGTGAAGAAGACAAGGAGAAGGGTGGCTATTACGAATTTCCCACGGGACTTGGATTTATGTGGCAGGAGCGTTTGCTTGTAGTGAACAAATTATAGCAACTATAGACAACTAGCACATGACTAACCGTAACCGCGAATCGCTTGGTCCATCAGTTCGACCTAGGTATTCTAGTACCAATAGATAATAATCGAGAATCTGCCACGCAAGCTAGCCGTACTGTACATATTATAATCTTTAAACAAGGTTTTGACATGTACCTATAAAAATATAATTACTTTAACCTTTAAGTTGAAAAGCATCATATCAATATCGATAAGCTGGATTTGGCGTATCATCAATCTGCCTGCAGCTGATGTCATGGATCACGGGCTACGTCACACAGTTTTCGAGGCCACGAACAACCGTGACACTACGTATAGCGTATACGCATGCTATACAATACGTACTTGAACGGTCCATTTATTTTACTACCTAATGCCTATGCAGTTTTGTTAGCCGGATGTATAATAATATATCTAGAGTCGGATCAATTCACCCAAACGCATATGTAAAACAAAGATACACATAATTCTACGAATTTTAAGATTGATGCAAACAGTACCTGTTTATTTGTGTACAGATTGGCTCAGTCCACCAATTTGTTAACTGTACCTATCACAGGTAACTTATTTTATTGATTTTACGAGATTACGCATGGCCATGACGTCATTGGATTAACTTGAATAAGGCTGCGTTTCCACCAGAGATGTGCAAGGATGCGTTGCGAGGGATGTGTTTGTCATGAACCAATAGAAACATTTCATTCACTTAGGACCTTTTAAATGAAGTGTTTCTAATAGTTCATGACAAACACATCCCTCGCAACGCATCCTTGCTCAGCTCTGGTGGATACGCAGCCTAATTCAACTACGCTTAACGCATCATGATTACGCACAGATAAAAATTATGCTATACAAATACTAGAAGAAGGAGGTAGGAATAGGGACGACAAGTAGGTATATCGCTTATAATCTCGTTCTACAATACGCAATTTCCTGGTTATCATGGCAAAAACAGCCAAATGCAAGTCGGACTCGCACATCGAGGGTTGCGTACAGGCAAAGCAAAACATTACTATACTTACTTACTTATTCGTTACAAAATTGAAAAGAATTCAAAATGACAAACATGTTTGAATTTGGAATTTGGCAACTTCAAATAGAATAGTAGAAAGATATTTTCATGCTAAAAAGCTACAAAAGTAGTCTGTTAAATTTTTATTTAATTTTTTTTGCTTATATAATCTGGGTGTTTTTTGAAGCTGTTTTTTTTTGTATTGTATTTTGTTGTAGCGGCAATTACACATTATGTACACATTTCAGCTATCATTATCAATCTATTATGGTTCTTGAGATACAGCCCTGTGACAGACAGACAGCGCTGCGACAATAATGAAATGAGGTTCCGTTTTTCCTATAAAAAAGGAGTGCAATGGCAAGTGGCCAATCCTAAAAACACTTTCTGCAACGATCAGATGTTCCTCAAACCTTGGTATTACGTGACACGACTGCACGCTTGATAAAGTATTTGCGTAAGAGCACGAGTGCAGACTAATCGATTTGTACGCACGGCTATGGGCGATTTTCGTAATACCCTTATCTACTTCGTGCCGTTCGACTTCTACAGAAACATTAAAATGTTGACTTTAAACGTTTAATAGTCGGACTCAAACTACTATCGAAAGATCACGTGATCACATTTAGTATAAATATATCACATTTTAGTATAAGCAGAGAACGTAGCAGCTTGTAGGCATATATAGTGCAAATGCAGACTGTTTGATATTATCTATCGATATGATTCTATTTGGATGAATTAAATAAGCTTAAGATAGACTGGTCTCACAATTGGCTAAGTAAAGTTTTTTGAAGAGGTGCTAAATATATTTTTTTTCGACAGTAGTCTTCTTCTAGACCGAGAAACTGCAGCTGTTTTATTTTTATCTCCTATTGTTTACTGGAAATATTTTTTTAAGTGTTCGAGATGACATTTGTGAGATTTAATGGCTGACAAGCGGTTCGTGCTCAGTACTTAGCAGAAATAGAAAAAAAAACGAAGTCAATTGTCAATGTCAAATGAAATCTAACCGTTTGCGTTTCGTTTACTTTGCATTGTCCAAAAAGCAGTTCCAAAATAATGATCAAAAATATTCAATCGTGATTCAATTATCGTGCATAAGTCGTGGAGAAATGCGGTAAAATTGTAAATCCGGATTTTGTGAGGAGGTTGTTAAAAATAGTCCAAAAATCACACCAAAACGCAAAGCAAACGAAACGCAGACGGTTTGACATGGACAAAAGTGACAGATGACTTAGTTTTTTTTCTGTTTCTACTAAGTACTGAGCACGAACCGCTTGTCAGCCATTAAATCTCACAAATGTCAACTCGAACACTTAAAAAAATATTTCCAGTAAACAATAGGAGATAAAAATAAAACAGCTGCAGTTTCTCGATCTTCAGAACGCCGACTGTCGAAAAAAAATATAATTAGCACTTCTTAAAAAAACTTTACTTAGCCAATTGTATCATCGATAACAATTTCTGCAGCCTTGAGAAAGTAACGAACGCGCCCTCGACGGTAGAGACGTCTAATGTGAATTTCAGAATTAACAAAGGAAATCTTCAGTTTAATATTCGATGAACATAAATTGTCAGATGTGTGTTATAGTTATAGTTACTTAACTATTCATGATTATCCAATTACTTACAAGCTAAAGTAATATGCTAAAATACATTTGGTAAATGACGTTTCTGCCTACCCCAAAGGAAAATATTCGAACGTTTAGAAAGCGGTAGGTTAGTATACGTATTTAAAAAGAGGTCTACAATAGTATTTCGTAATACCTACTCACCACCAGCTTGTTCTATCTTCACGTCGCTGTCGGGCTTGTTCTCGTAATATTCGGACGTCTCATCATCGTAGCACAGCATCATCTGGTCCGGTGACTCAGCCTCGGAGCCTCCACCCTCCGCGCTGGCCCACTGGGGCATTTTGAGATCTGTAAATAAATAAAACATAAATTTTCCTGTACTTATGACTAAAAGTATATTTTTTATAAGGCCCTCTTTAAATTATTCCAGTAAAATCATTCTAGTTAGTAGCATTAAGTAGATTGCGACCGCGATGTTAACGAGTTACAAGAGATCGATCGAGCACCGCAATGTCATGCTCCTAGAATAGTTTAAACAGGGCCTAAGCGCTCTGTAAAAAAGCAGATGATAGGGGTATAATACAGACTAGGAGTCGTAACCGTACCGTTTAACTTGTCATGCTTCCTTTGTTTGAATTTCGCGAAAGTAAGTTTTAAGAAATTATTATATTTTTTAGAAAGGTTGTACGAGTGTATTCATACAAGTTCACAATATAATCTGGGTAGTTTGGGGTTTTTTTTTACATGTTTACTTACTGGTTAGATGACATTCTTTTTTTACCGGCTACGGATATGTACTCTTATGTGCTCGGGTATTTGTAGCTTTGAGAATTAACTCTTAAAGAGTTCAAATCACGTTAGCAATTTGTGTGGTGTGTATTCTGTATGACATACGAGTATGTATCTATTTGTTGTAATCCCTTGGTCCATAGGGCCCTGGTGCTCTGAGTCTCTTCAAAGACTTGTCAAAGAAACTCAGAGATACCACAGGAGACCGAAGAGCTGGCAGTTTCCTCGCTCAACGCATCAGTAGCTTACGATCCAGCGAGGAAATGCTGCCAGCATCTTCGGTGCCATGCCGCAGGGGCCATTTTTAGATTTAATGTAGTTTTAGTTTATTTTATTTTAATATAGGTAGGTAGTTAGTTTTAATTTTTATAGATTGTTAGTGTAAATATATGAGATATTATTGTGAGTTTTATGAATAAATAGGTAATGTTTTGATGTTTTAAATAGAAGAGGTGGAAATCGGGTTATGCATGTTAATATATACATATATGTCGCGCAGACGCCACTGTACTAGTGCATGGTCGGTAGCGGAGAAGGAGAGAAAAATATAAATATATAGTTCATTCCTTTTTCTGTACTCAAAGAAAGTAGGTACTTATTACATAAAGTTTCGCTATTTTGCCGTTTTTCTGTATACGTTGTAGCATACGTTATAATTATTCTAGTTACGCTAGGAATAAGTAGGTATACTCGCGTAGTCTGCGCCTCAGCAACCCATGTTATCGTTTTACTGTTAAAACCCGTGACTATAATAACGATTTAATGTGCCCCTTGACAGGCGTGTCGTGAAAAAATGAATTACATTTTTTATCATGTACTTAATCAATTGTACTATGTAGAGTCATATTCCATACTTGTTCGAAGTTTATTTATTG
Organism: Archips xylosteana; assembly: GCA_947563465.1. NCBI lineage: Eukaryota > Metazoa > Arthropoda > Insecta > Lepidoptera > Tortricidae > Archips > Archips xylosteana. The sequence goes on along the minus strand of OX387348.1, from coordinate 11,002,384 downwards.
TACATTAAGATAACTTTAAATCGCGTGTTTAAAAATTTGCTTAAATTTTACCTACTGTTTTTTTAGAATTGAAAAACTTGAGACGAATCAAATTCTGGCGAAAAAAACAGGCGATGTTTTTGTTCAGGGTAAAGGCAAAATAAAAAAAAATTAGTACCTAGTTTTTGATGTTAGCAGTACCATTTTATCTTTCTTTTACTTAGCTTAGCTGTATATAGATTGAAAAAAAAGTTTGTATCTATTAACTTTGAAAAACCTACTACTCCGATTCTTTCGTAATAGGAATCAAAAAATCTTAAGAAATTAATTTTTTTATTAAAAATATACCTTTATTAACCTAGCTGTTACCTGCGACTTCGTCTGCGAAAAATTTGGTTATTGCTATCCCGCGGGAATTTGCAATTTTCCAGGATAAAACTATCCTACTATAATGTTAATCAAGATTTTAAACAATCTGTGTGGCAAATTTCAACATCCACGTCCATACATCCATCCGTACAAACTTTCACATTTATAATATTACATACATACATACATATAATCACGCCTCCTTCCCAGCAAAGGGATAGGCAGAGACCATTTGTTTCCACCTGCTACGATCCTGACATACATACATTTTTCGCTTCAGCAACACTCATTAGTCTTTTCATACATGCTCGCCGATTTTGGGTACTCTTGACCTACCCTTCTTCAAGATTTCCCCAATCTGACCATAGAATAACATTAATAAATAAATAAATAAATATCACGGGACAATTCACACCAATTGACCTAGTCCCAAAGTAAGCTTAGCAAAGCTTGTGTTATGGGTACTAGGCAACGGATAAACATACTTATATAGATAGATACATACTTAAATACATATTACACATCCAAGACCCGAGAACAAACATTCGTATTTTTCATACAAATATCTGCCCCGACACGGGAATCGAACCCGGGACCTCAAGCTTCATAGTCAGGGTAATAAAAAGTAATAGCAAATAAAAATTAGTTTATTATTTTATATGTAAAACTATGAACTCTCCTATGACCCGACACCTTAATTCGACGACGTAAGAGCTATTGGGCATATTTATGAGCAAATTGTATGCACCTATATTTTTACACTTGTCTGTACCAGGAATTATGTTTGAAAACGTTTTTCAATAAAAATAAGTACAGTTCTGGGGCTAAATTCAGGAACACGGTTTGCGAGCGGTAATTCAATCGTTTGGAAGAGGATAGGAATGGGTTGAGCTTGGGATGAGCCTTATTTTCCTGTTAATTCGCTTTGTAAATAAATAAACAAATAAATAAGGTTCATCCCAAACTTAGCCCAAACCTCTCGCAAAACAGTCATTTTGGCGTTCCTGAATAGCAGTTCAAACCAAACCCAACCCAAACGATTGAATTACCGCTACCAAACCCGTGAAGGCCCGTTCCTGAATTTAGCCCCTGATCAAGATTGTTAATAGAAGTTTTATTGCTACAACAAACGAAGTAAAATATACGTAAGGCAAATATACTATACCTACCTAATCCTAAGTCATTTAGCCTAGCGCAAAGCCTATCCGTGTTATGCTTAGCCGAGTTCCCGAGGCGACTAATGACAGGCTGGCAGCGCCACGGAGGCGCCGCCACGCGCCTGGCGACACCACCCCTCCCCGCAGCCTATATCCCCCTACATTTTTAAACAAATACACTCATAGGAAAACGAGCCTTAAAAATATGCTTAAAATACGTGTAACGTATGTTTTTTGTATGTTAGGTGGTTTGCTTAGGTCAAATCTTGCAAGTCGATTTTCACCCGCTTGTAGTGATCAGGACCTCTACCATGAGATACACTAGTTTACAGTGACCGTACTCGCTAGCGACGGCGTAAATGATTTGTATGGAGAATTGTACTTCCGTAAGTGACCGCTAGAGGCGCTGTACACAATTCTCCATACAAATCATTTACGCCGTCGCTAGCGAGTACGGTCACTGTAAACTAGTGTAACTCATGGTAGAGGTACAGGTTGACTTGAAATTGACAATGCAAGGAAAAAAGCCTGTATTAGAAATGTTTTTTTAACTTGTAAATATTTTGACCAAACATTGTAATTTAGGCCGTACCTAGAACCCTAGAACGGGAATTGTTGTTATAAGTAATTACTTTAATTAAACATTGGTTTACTAACTACTTACACTCCTTTACTTTTGTAACTTTTGCAACAATATTATGTTATTCCTAACTAATGTAAATAAATAATGGGAAAGGATTAATCATCCAAATTAGGCTATTAAAGTCACATCTGATCTACGTGTAAGTGATTCGCGGGTGATTACAATAGTAAAAGTTTAATAAATCTATGCCACTATGGAATGGGAATAAAATGAAATAATGACGAGGACGATCGTGTCCGCCTTACGTGTGCCACGTGATATGTTAGCTGAGCGTGCTACGTGGCAGTGCTACGCGGCAAGTGCTACGACCGTTTATATAAAGCCGAACTAAACCTTCATTCTCTCATACTGAGAGGAGGCCTGTGAACTACAGTGGGACGTATATGGGCTTGAATGGTGAGATGACCCCCACGGGGTTGAGTGACAAACGAGAATAAGACGTAAGTTTTAATGTCACTTATGTCCGCTAAACAAATAGAGAAAAATAGGATTTGAAAAACTAGGCTAGAGGTGTTTTGTCAAAAATAAATTATGCCCATCGCAAATATAAATTTGTGGTTTTAGCTAGCTAAAGGCAAACCAACGTGGCCACACACTATAATTACGTTGGAGGGGTGCTTACTTGCGGCGAGTGTGAAGGACATTCGCTGAAAAATTGGCTACGTCAGCAACTTTAGAGGGCATCAGCGACACTCTCAATGATAATAATATGTCATACACAGGGTAAGAAACACAAATTGTTCCTCCTATGGTCATAAAATTAGCAACTTCGAGTCAGCAAACTTAGATTTGTTTAAATGGGCTGAAAGTTGGCATACGCCGATGTAGACTTGACTGAAAACTATTGGCTATAGACCCTTAACTATTGGCTATAGACCCTTAACTATTGGCTATAGACCCTTAACTATTGGCTATAGACCCTTAACTTTTGGCTATAGACCCTTAACTATTGGCTATAGACCCTTAACTATTGGCTATAGACCCTTAACTATTGGCTATAGACCCTTAACTATTGGCTATAGACCCTTAACTATTGGCTATAGACCCTTAACTATTGGCTATAGACCCTTAACTATTGGCTATAGACTCTTAACTATTGGCTATAGACCCTTAACTTTTGCCATATCCACAGGAGCGACGCAAACAAAAAAAGGAATACAACCCTGATAGAAAATTGTGGCTGTAGCCAAACACGAACAGGAGAAGATAACTGATAGCTTGTATTTCGTAATGTGTTTAATTTAGTTTTCTTTGTTAAAGTTCTCTTTTTATAACTCCTTATAAATAATCCTCTTTAATGTTACCGGCGCATGATGGCGAGACAACCTGGACGCAGAATTAAACGATTGGCCAGATTTCGCTCTGGACAGGGAGCTGTGAAGGACCAGAGGGGAGGCCTTTGCCCAGCAGTGGGACACAATAATAGGCTAGTAAAAAAAATAAAAATTATCCTATTTAAGCTGATGGCCCTGGTAGCCAAACCTAAAAAAACCGGTCAAGTGCAAATCGGAATATTACATGAAGGGTAGCACTAAAATCGCAAACTTTTAGCAGGTAAACATCCGAATAGCACAGAGTCGCTCGCGTTGCCTAGCGACTGCCGGCTGTCGCCTATCAACCGTGGCTGGAATTAAAAACCCTTACAAAACACGCTTCTTGTATGACGACCCTCTTTAATTTAGAACTTTATTTAATTTTTAGTATTTGTTGTTAAAGCGGTCTCAGTAATACATAACCGGTGAAAATTTCAGGAGTATCGCTATTACGGTTCAAAAAATTGAGCCCTGTGACAGACAGACAGGCAGACAGCGGAGTCTCAGTAATAGGGTCCCGTTGGCACCCTTTGGGTGCGGAACGCTAAAAAGGTTAGAGGTGGCACATTTCGTTCATTTCGGTTCGTCACTTTTCGACTCTATGTCAACGAGTAAAGGTAGAAAAGTGACAAACCTTTTCATTCCGCTACTGAACCTCTTGCCGAATGTAATATTTAATATACCTAAACAATAAATTTAAATGATGATTTTGTAGACTATACGATACGCAGTTATGCTTGAATATCTTGATTTTCTAAAGTCCTAAAATTTCAAATTATACCTCATTCAATAGAATATATATGTACTAAATGAACGATAGATAAGTATTTGGGTACTTACTAAACCAGTCACTAAGCGGTATCTATACGGCACTTCGACACGAGTCGTGGCTCGCAAAAAGCACGTGTTTAATTATCAGTGCCAGATCGCTACTATCTAATTTAGCTCGTATCATTAAAACACAAGGTGCAGCAACTGCGGAATGAACTTTCGAAATATAATGTGTACTTATGTTACCTACAGAGCGAGTGGTAGAGTTATTATAGTGCCTCGCTACAATGTAACCAGAACCAGTAACGAAGTATGATTTAAGAAATGAGGCCAAACTGTGTTGGGCTGTTCCCAGTTGCCCACACTTTGTTCGCACTGCAAACTACTAGGATTTGTTCTCCGGTGGCTACTACGAAATTCGAAGTTCATATCGTACCGTCTCTTTCACTCTTCTGTTTAATACTTATTAGTGTGAAAGAACGGCACGATACGAAGTTCGAAAATACTTCGTTGTATAGGGCCAGTCCAGTCCGTAGCATAACCACTTGTCCGTTAGAGCATTAGTACATACCTATCTATACTATAATATTATAAAGAGGAAAGATTTAATTGTTTGTTTGTTTGCATTGAATATGCTCCGAAACTACTGGACCGATTTCAAAAATTCTTTCGCCGTTAGAAAGTTACATTATCACTGAGTGACATAGGCTACTTTTTACCGCGGGAAAATACCTTTTCCTACGGGAAAATTAATTTATCGCGGGAGAAGCTGCGGACGGAAGGCTAGTATTGTATAACGCACGGCCGCTCATAATCGCAATCACCATCTCTTTCTGACACCATCTCATACCGTATGACAGAAATAAATAGTGAATGCGATAGCAAGCGCCCGCGCGTTAGACAATAAGCGTACAACTTTACTATTCCAGGCTATTGGTTTCAACGATTAGTTAACTTAATAACTCGTAGGTATCGACGCAAGAGGCCTTTACTTTATACATTATGTTGAAACAACCACCTGTAAAGTATTGCAACGTTATAATTACATATAAAAATAACAATTGAAGGAGTGACTCTCATTTATTAATAAAGTTTGAAGAAAACATACATTTTATTTCTATTTTGTCCTCGGGGCATAAGTGTAAACTTTTACAGTTATAATATTTCCAGTTCAAAATGTAGCATAATCTGACTAGATTATTAAAAGATATAACAATAAAATGAAAACCACCACGTAACAAAACTGCAAATCCGCATGTATTAGATGTTGCGTAAACGAATATCTCGACTCCGACTTAGAGATCATTAAAACGATGAATACGGAGCTATTATGTAAAATTTGTGAATAATACGAATCATATTTTCATATTTGGGGCCGTCCATTAATAACGTGACGTTTTTAGAAACTATTTAACCCCCCTCCCCCCTCCCCACTGGTGATACGCGGTGAGGGTTAAGACTATACCCCCCACAACCCAAAATCACGTGTATTTATGTAGTTTGCCTAACGGCGACCCCTCCCCCTTTGTGATATTTCGTGTTTTTTTCCGAAATACCTCCCCCCTTTCGAACCTCACGTGATTAATTGATGGCCCCTTTGTTTCTCTATTGCAAGTAATTAATGTTGCCAAATAGCTAGCCTTTTACCACGACTTGTTTTATCGCTGCTTTCAGAGCTTTGCAGAATAGGAAAGAAAACAGAGCGTTAAGTTGAGAAGCAAGGGTAAATGTGAAGCAAGTTTACCTATATTACTTAACAATAAGGGTCACATTCTGTCAGAGTCAGTGCTTTAAGTTTACATTAAACGATAATGTAAACGTTAATACGATTTAACTGTAAGGAATCCCTTTCTTGTTCTACATATTATTTACATCTTAGTCGTTTCCAACCAGTTAGAAGGAAGTACAGAGCAACTAAATATGTACGTTAAAACCACTTTGTTCTAAATAAGCTGAGACAGTCAGTTAATTATTACATCGTCCAAAAATCTAAAACTGTCCGATTGATAAAGTGAATTTCCTGAAATGTCCGTGAATACGAAGAAACTATGGCTTTGTATACGAAATCGCGTGAGGCGCATCCGCATAGCCTCGATACGGTAATTCAGGAACTGTCTACTTACTGTTTATAGGCTAATCATGGTTTGTTTTAAATACCAGTAAGTATATCAATCTTCTTGCAAAAAAAAAGTTAACGTATTCAAGATGATTGATTAAAAAATCATACATATATCATAATATATAACATGATGACCTCCTCCTTTTTTTGAAGTCGGTTAAAAAATGCATTATGGTAAGTAAAATAACTATTCATTATGGCTCTTATTGTTGAACACGAATTATTTACTTAGGTTTCCAACAATCGTTATTGTTTTAAACCAAACATAAAATGCTTGCGTCAGACGGCCGACTAAACACCTGATTTAATACAACTCGTTGATGCCTTTTAATTACAAAACATTGGTACAAATTTAAGCGCAACAAAATATTAATTAATATCACATTTCTCTCCAGGATTAATTTAATCGATAGGAGCACAACACGAAAATATTTTATTTTTTATTTTTAACAGTTTAATTAACTAAATTATTATTATGTTATTAATTTTTACAGAGGAAGATTTTTTTCTAGTCAGCCATAGCATTTTCAATTGTAACGGTTTCCACGCAACAAAACACGCTTGAGGAGGGGTGGGGTATTTTTGAAAATGGTAATAAGTCTGAGCTGATTAAATTAACTAAGTACACCCATAATTATGTACTCCTTATCTATTCGTATTTCAAATAGAACACGAATTCGGCCCCTTTTTAAAAAGTAGGTAGTTATGTTTATCACCAGAAATCAACAAAACTATCAATACAACATAATCACTACTGTACTGACTGAGCTTATAATAAACACAAGGATCATACGTTTGGCATTTGGTTGACATTTAACGGTAATGTCAGTGACGCTGGCCGTACGTCAGTGGGCCTGGTCACCAGCGACCTTCGCAGAACTGGCCCAGACACTTTCACCTTGCTCACCATTCTTAGCCCACTTACGGTAATCACCGCCATTGTTGAACTAACAGCTCTAGAGCAGACGTTACATAAGAAATTAAGCTGAAAAATGGATCGTTTTCAAAAAAATTGTACATAACTATGTATTTTTGTTTATGTGATTTTTGTTTTGATTAAGCCGTTAACTAACGGTTTAATCAAAAGAAAAATCACGATCGCTATTTTTGTGTAACGAAAGTTAATCATACAAAGTTTAAAATTCGAACTGTGCGTTCAGTGCTGTGCAGTAGTTTGTAACAAATACCACTTACTTATATGTTTTAGTGGGAGCTGTTTAGGGAGTAAGTGCATGTTAGTCAGTGATTTATTTATAAGTAAATTTATACATAAATAAATAAATAAATAAAGTATATGGGTAACTCCGTTGCACAAAAATAATTAATTGTGTACAATTTTTTTGAAAACGACTCAAATGTGGATTAAGTATTGGCATTGTTATGATGATGATTTATAGCTTCAGCCCAACTTATATTAAAAGCTGAGATAGCTAAAATAAAAAAACAACCTTCTAACATAACAAAAACTAAAATTTGTAGCTATTTATTCACACCCAGTACTTAAGGTAACGGCGCCTGTTAACGCGGGTATCAAAATCGGTGGCCATCACCGCGGTATTTTGAAATATGCATTTTATAATTAAACCAATCGATTTACTAAAAAACGAATTTTCTGCGAATGAAGCTCATTTAATTGACTAACAAACTTATTAGCGCTAGTATGTGTGAATGAAACAAAGAGCTCGCAATTCATCAATTTCCGCGACGGCACCGCAGGAAGAGGTCTTGCCATACAAACGTGTGACGCCACATGTAAGTTAACTCGAATCTTATTTAGTATTTTACGCAATAGTTACGGCAATTGAATTAATGTTATGGTTTTTAAACGATTGTTTACAGTTTTCTGCACGAATTAAGAATACTATTTTTATATTTTTTATCCTGGCAATAAGTTTAAAATTGAAAATAAAATACAGCGGTGATAGGCGTCGTTTTTTCACGTGGATTCTAATATCGTGGTATACCACGGTAATAGGTAAAATGGTAATTTTGGTTCTTTATGCTTTATTTTTGGTATATGTGATCTGTTATATACTTTCTTACAGATATTCCAATCTTGATCTATTCACATCACACTACTAAAGAACTATTTCCGTGGTATGGAAACTTTCATCAAACCCTTAATTTTTAACAAAAACATCAGTATCGAATTTGTAGTTTCTATAGAAACCGTTATTTTGTCAAGTTGTTTAAATATTGAGATAAAATCATATTTATACTTATCAGTTATATAATTTTGGTTTTATACCAAGGTGATAACTAATATTTTTGGTTTGTGATGAAAATACAACTGTATCTTATTGTTTTTATGGGACGAAATTAGATTTTATAACACTACAAATTAATCCTATTACCGATGGTACGACCACATAACCCTCGGTAATAGAATATATGGGAATCTATTACCGACCCATTCAATGTTTGTTTGGGTCGGTGATAGTTTCTTAAGGAAGTATCTATTACCGAGTGACATTTTATTCTTGTATTAAAATAGATCACATTTAGGGTACCGTAAGTGCATTTTTTTTTGATAAAGTTGTGACTTTTACTCATCAGTCAGAAATACTCATAAGTACTTAATTTAATAATTTGCAATATTGTGACAAATTACAAAAGAAAATATATAATCATGTAAATATATAATCACAAAATTCTATATTGCTTTCGTTTCTGACATTTTTTAATGCGCAAGTTGTCTCCACGTGGTTTTTGGAATTTTACTATCATGTTGCAAAAACTACAATCACCGTACAACGTCGCTCCTAAAGTGAGCAATTAACTGACATTGGCACAAGCCTAGTGGCCACCATTAAGGAAGAAGAAGAACTTCAGCAAATATAGGATGATCATGCATTCGGTGGATGGAGGAAGTTTTAGCAATAACATATATTTTTCAGTTAAACAGAGATTTAATTGGGATGCACCAAAAAAAATAACCTATAGTTTTTATATTTTTTTTGGAAAGAATAGGATATTTTAAGATACTATTTTCATCGATTTTGAATTTGGTTGAGTATTTAATTTTTTATATTTTTTTTAAGAAATACGTTGGGTGACGTCACAGTGAGAGAGCCACGTTCCATTACCTAGAAAAAATCAAGTCGTACATAACATAATCTGTGGCACTGCTGAGGGGCTACTACGAAATTCGAAAATCGAAGTTCGTATCGTATTATCCCTCTCACTCTCGTGTCAAATCATATTAGCGTGAGCGGGACGGCACGAAACGAAGCTCGAATTATGCACTTCGTGGTAGAGCCTCTGATTTGTCTTGTCACTGTCAATAATACAAGTTAGTACGGCTTAGGGTCCTAAATGAACCATGACAAAATATATTTTTATTTATTTCTCTTCTTTTAGCTTTGATTATTCCTGTTTGTTAAATGGTGTGATAGTAAATAGATATTTTTTATTAAAATCTGATATTTAAATTATTTTATATTTACTTGTAACGTAGTAATTTAATAATTAAATTTGTAAAAATACATTGGAAATACTCGTAATACATTTCGGACTTTACGATAAATGACAACTGTTTAAAGCCAGGTGCGCATCATGTGATTAAAGTTCTGTCTTTGTCACTCTTTGCTATTATAAGCAGGACAGCAACATTTCAAACTGTCAATTTGCTTTAGAGTGTAGACCTGCTTTATATCTGCCTTTGTGACGATTCACTGCAGGGGTCAAATGAAGGTCATTACTTAAATTTTCTTTATTTAATTCAGTTTATCATATTTTTGGAATCTGATTTCTGAGAACGCTTCACAGAGCCTATTTCTCCAAACGGTTTTCGATTTATTATACGTTGTCAAAAATTGGGACATCCCAATTGCTTGAGACCTCATGTATTAAATTCCATTTTGGCTAGGGATTCATATTTTTCAACTCCCGAGGCCGTATTGTCTAACGCTTCTGACATTTGCCTTCGCTTTCACCATTTCTTTCTGTCATCATCTATTACCGTTTGACATAAAGAAATAGTGATTGCGAAGGCAAACGTCAGAAGCGTTAGACAATAAGCCTGCTTATCACCGATTAAAAATCTCCGTGTATATGGAATTTTTAAGCGATTTTATGTCCAACCAGAATACACTGTACCTACCTATACAATAAATAACGATGTAGAGCCTCAGAGCAGGATATAACCCAAGTACTATGCAGTTAAGATGTGTTTACGAATAATTACATAACAAACCAAAACAACATATACCTATACTTAGTAAAAATTAAGATCAGATATTTGCTGAGTTTACTTTAGATAGCTACGTAACCCCACGCACTTTTATCGACGAACGTGTATATCAATATGTTTTAATTTGAGTACACGCAAGCTGTTTTGAATGTCGCATAATACAAAATGTATCAGCTGGCTAAACATTCAACAATTCGAGTAATGTTAGTGATATTGTTATGCTGGCGCATTAAGGTCCGCCTGTTTCAAGGTTGTGCTGTAGCGAAGTAGTTTTAACATGCAGTATTTGGTTCACTATATGTTACATCATCGTCACTATAACACGGCAATCGGTGGTGTTGTAACTAAGTCATGGAGTGTCTGACAATAAATGTAATTAAAAATGTGAATACATTAATTAATCTTCGAGTTGGCAATTTTGTTGTTCGAAATAAGTAAGTGAAGTTTGTACAGCAGACGTATAGAGTCCAAACTTTGACAAACGAGAGGTGTAATGGGGTATCCGGATGGAATGAAGCTCCTAGGGGTCCTCCCTTCTGGGGGTCCGCAGACAAGAACAATATTAAAAATTAAAATAGATTTGCATAAGTATTAGAAGTGATACCTAGTTTCTTTAGGGGTCCGTGGGTCATAGTAAGGAAGCGCTGGGGGTCAGACCTTAAAAAAGGTTAGGAAACGCAGAAATAAATAATTATAATGTCCTTTCTGTCGTTGAACGACGAAGTTAGTCTCTTATATGTAGTCTCGATGAATAATTTTTAATAGCAAAGATAGTTTTGAAATAAACTCGTGCTACAATAGAGAAATATTTCTCTTGGCAGATGTTATTTCCATTTCTAGAAAACGCGAGCGCTTGTTGCGAAATGTGTATACTCGTAAATACTTTATCTATCGTTGTACGACTTATAATTATTGTATTCTATTCTCAACTCTCTTGTGTATTAAATAACAGGTAGGTACATTGAAATAAATAACAAAATAGAACAAGACATTGCAAATAATTCCTGAGAGGTTGCGTTTATATTATGGGCAGAAATAGAAACTTAAGGCGCATAATTTAAAGACAGATAAGGTAAACGCCCCTGTGCTCAGTCAGAACCCAATACCTACATAGCACCTTCAATCTTATGTCATAGTACGAGAGGTGATAGATGGGTGTCATCTCTTGAGCGTTGAGGTGTCGAACATTGGCACGTTTACCTTAGGGACTTTCTTTATCAATAATGTCAACTATCAATGATTTTCGGATTTCCCCATATACAAGTGATCACCGCAGTTTTGTTTGTAAGTTTATTTTTATAATTACGTACCTATTATTTTCGAAACGATTGCTAAATAGATTAGCCCGTTGAAATGGCAATGGGCGAGCCATATAGCACGCAAAACAGATGGCTGTTAGGGCCGAAAAGTTCTCGAATGGAGACCATGGCACGGACTGGCAAGCGCAGCGTGGGACGTCCACCAACCAGATGGACGGATGATTTGGTAAAAGCCGCAGGTTTACGGTGGATGCAAGCCACTTGCAACCGTAACGATTGGGTATTATTGAGGGAGGCCTATGTTCAGCAGTGGACGTTCTACGGCTAAGATGATGATGATGATGATGATGAATTGGAAAGTACTAACATGGAAGTTTCTACTTTAGCAGATAGATTATAATAATGCTGAAATAGTTAGGAAAAAATTGTTCTACACTGGGGTTCAAAATTCGAAGAAACTAAATCCGTAGGTAAATAAAGCGTAAGCGTCAGCTTATCGATGGTAAACGTACCAATGCTCGGCACCTCAACCCCCAGTAGACGACATCCACCTGTCACCTATCCTTACTATTACTATGACATAATATAAGATTGATGGTGCCATGTCAGTGTCGAGTACAGGGACGTTTACTTAATAATAACTTCCTACCTGTTGTTAAATTTTCTGCCCTTATTTTTCGATGTCTGATTATGACGTTTACGCAAGAATAATTCAAAACAAAAAGGCACTCTAATACGATAGAAAATTCGAGAGTGCTCGGCTGCCCTCGAGGCACATCCCGTTCAAAGCACTGCGCTAATGCATGGAACTAAGGGCCGGCGCCCACTGCCGGCACGGCACGGAATGGCATGGCAAAGGATTTTATTACTAATCATGTTATTTTGAATCTTATTGCAATGAGTTTACAATTCATGTTACTTTATTTCGATACCACGATGCCGCGACGTGCCGAGGGATGCTGCGGTATGACGCGACGCGCCGCGAAATGCTGCGGTATGACGCGACGCGCCGCGGAATGCTGCGGCATGCCGTGTCATGCCACGGGATGCCGCGGCATCGCGCGAGACGTATCGGTCACTTTGTGTCGAGGAATTATGATTGCTAACTTTTCAAATTTTTCATAGTCCATGTAATAATATGTAATAATAATAGAATTTTCGCATGTCGTATCTCAAATCATTAAACAAGTTGCCGAATTCACCTTTTGTAGATCTTGTTCTCCAGCACCCAGAATCGTTTTGTCTCTCTTCGCTAGAAGTGCTATTAATAATAAATCCCAGTCAACCATAACGACACCACCAACTTCGAATCCGCGCGGAGCAAAACTGATTGATGCCAGAGTAGCTGGGCTTTCAGCAGGATGCCACGGCATGCCACGGGATGCCACGTCATGCCACGGCATGCCGTGCCACGCCATGCCTCGGCATGCCACGGGATGCCACGGCATGCCACGGAACGCCGCGGGATGCCGCAGCATAACCTGCCATGCCATGCCGTGCCGTGCCGGCAGTGGGCGCCGGCCCTAAGGGCGCAATCAAATTTGCGGCATTTGGGAGGCAGCGCGTCTGCAGCGCTGCAGACGCGCTGCCTCCACGCGGCAGTTTGCCTCAAATTTGAATGCGCCCTAAGGAGTATGGTCAATAAATAGAGATGGAGTAACAACAGACTAACATTAATTGAATCTGCTCTAGCTTTGGTTTTGTCAGTCGTCAGTATACTACTTTGAGTTGGTTAGCACTTGATTAACACCAGTTGTCGTATTGACTGAGTAGTTAGAGTAAAAAGCCATGGTAGCCTAGTGGTTTGACCTATGGCCTCGCAAGCATAGGATCGTGGGTTCAAGCCCGGGCTCTGAGTTTTTTAGTTTTCCAGAAAATTCTGTAAATAAATACTTACGAAATAACATTTGAAAATTACCATGAGCTTTACGGTGAAGAAATACACTGTGTGGAAACCTACACACACCGAAGAAATGTAATGAACCAATCCGTATTGGGCCTACATGGGAGCTATGAGCCTTCTGAGAGGGCTTGTGCCCTGCAGTGGGACGTATTTTGGCTGGAATGGTAACCTTAGTGACGAGGTCGGCAATCGTATCACGCGATCCGCATGTGGCGACAGCGTTCGGAACTTTTTTAGGGATAAGGTCGCCTTTGTATATAATTATGCATTTCAACGGTTGTCAATAATATTTTTTGACGTGACAACATCTAATAAAATAAGTCGATGAACGCCGGCTGCATGCACGAAAAAGGATGACGGAATGTAACGTACATGTACCTACAGAGCAGTGAAGGCCAGTATGTACAAGAGAGCAGCGAACGCCAGCATGTACAATCTTAGTACTAGCACTCGGGTAATTTTCAATGCGGGGGGAGGGGGGGTGCGTGGGGAGGTGAAAATTTCATTGATTTTGCCGTAGGATGCACCGTTATCAAGATATTTGACAAAACACCGGTTCTCGTCTGATCACCGAGGTTAAGCAACGTCGGGCGCGGTCAGTAGGTACTTGGATGGGTGACCGCCTGGTTTCATTTTTGTTTTTTGAATGTTTTGTTACGACGTTGTCACGTTAAACTATCGTCCGTAAACCGACTTTACAGACCACCGGTTTTTTTCTGTCCTTATTTTTGTACAATCAGGAGTTTACATACCTACATACTTTGTTACATTTCATCATCTCTCTACTTCCGTAATTTTTTGCGTGGAGCCACGCCCGCCCGCCTCTGCCGCAATTGGCATCATTGACATGACAATTTCGTCGTGCTGGTTTTACTAATAATAAAATATCAAATTAATACTTTAAATGGGAACTATAGCCCAAGGCCTGATTCTGAGAGCGGGACTGTGCCCTGCAGTGGGACGTAGTTTGGTCGAAAATCGTTTCACGCGATCCGCATGTGGCGACAGCGTTCGGAACTTTTTTAGGGATAAGTATTTTTTTTTTATTAATATTTTTGGATAACCCATCAACGCCTAGCTAAAATCCTTGGATTTCGACAGCTAAATTTTTTCATAAAGCTACCCTTTACTAATGTAGGTACCTATATTAAGCCATACGGATAAATTATTCTGAAATTTCACGGAATTAAAAGTTCTACCGCGAGAGTGAAGCTGCGGACGTAATCTAGTTCTGTAATATTTCTTACATTGGTTCTTATATTGGTCTAATTTACTTAAATACTCAACAATAGTCAGCTATAACGAATAAAATAATATATTTCACCAAATAATACTAGTAGATAGATGTATATTTGTTCTGAGGGTCACTTCTCATCGTATTTCTCAATTGTCAAATGTCTAGAGTGTACGTAAGGTAAGAAACTTTGTGTCAATAAATATCGATTGTTAAAGTCAACAGCAAAAATAGCCCAAAATTCAAAAATACCAAAAGGTCTACATGCACTTTTTGTTTTCAAAACAAATTCTTGTCCTCTTCCATTTTGCTGCCTTGGCTGCTGACTGTACCCACATAGGCCGAAGCGTTTGATACGTCAGTAGTTATAACATAGTTATTAAACATCATCCATTATATTATATTTGAATGGGTGTATAACTTTTGAGAATGAACGAGTCTCTACCGTAGTAGAAGAGTAGGAAATGTACGAGTAGATTACAAAATTTAAAAAATAATACGTTTGAGTAGATACGGTCAACAGCTTTAATTGTTGAACAACTTGCCACTATTCGTATTTTAGCCATGTAATGCAAATCTGGTTTAGCCGCTTATACTCGTATACACAGAAATATATCGAGATAGAAGGAAAGAGTTTACGTACGCCGACTGGCCAAATGGAGTTTATAAGCCCCAATGCTCGCCGCGAACTTCAGTCTGCTCCCGACCGCGATCTGCGTGCGACGTCAGGTTTTAAAAATAAAATGACTCGTTGTTCAGTAATTAACTGTTCAAATACTACAGATAAAGTTGGAGCTGTTAGTCGAGGTATTTCCTTTCATTGGTAAATACTATTTGTCCTAAAATATCTGTTATTAATTAAAAAACGATTTATTTTATTATTTTCATCAGAACAGTAGCGGGCGATAGTGTGTCCACGCTAGCTTTCCATTGCGGCTTTAATTTGACGAGCCAGACATGGCGTGCGTTCAAAACCAGCAATGTAAAAATAAGCTATTCAAACTATCGAGTCACGTCCAAGGTCAATTTATCATTTTTTCTGTCAAAAGTAAGAATAGTGATGTACAAGTACACTATCGCAGTTCTTACTCGATTAAAATCGATTTTGAAAGCAGAGGAAATGATAATTACGTTTTTATATTATTATGTAGCTATATAATGTACGTAGTGCAAAGCAAATATTATTAACAAACAGGTTATGGTTACTTCTATATTGCAATTTTATTTTAGTTTTCCGAATGATCCTCATATTAAAAATAAATGGATTGAAAACAACTGGTCGTAAAAAATGGTTTCCTACAAAAAACAGCAAGAATTGTTCTATACATTTCCACGAATACACCTTTACTGGCCCATCAAAGTACCGACGAGTAATCAGTACAGCTTATCCGACTATTGATGTAGTGATGATGTCATATGATGAAAAGGTACACATTTACATAAGGCTAAATATTATTTTAAAAAATGTGCGTGTGTTTGTGTGTGTGTGTGTGTAGTACTTACACGATTATAGGTAGGTAGGTAATAACAAGCTATGGAGAGGACTGTGCTCAGAGTTTCTCTACGGGATCGAATTAGAAGCGAGGAGATCCGTAGAAGAACCGGGGTCACTGACGTAGCCAAACGGATTAGCTCGTTGAAATGGCAATGGGCAGGCCATATAGCATGCAGAACATATGGTCGTTAGAGCCCAAAAGTTCTCGAATGGAGACCACAGACTGGCTAGCACAGCGTGGGACGTCCACCAACGAGATGGACGGACGATTTGGTGAAGGCCGCAGGTTCAGGGTGGATGCAAGTCGCTTTCAACCGTAATGATTGGGCGTCAATGAGGGAGGTCTATGTCCAGCAGTGGACGTCCTACGGCTGAAATGATGATGATGATGATGAATAACTGCAGCGGCTATAGTAGGTACTGACAAATGTAAAGCAATTTATTGGTTAGGTAGGTACCTACCTACATTTATATTTTTCGATTTGAAATTCTGACCTTTCTCATTTCCTCTGTCGAAAATAATTATCATTTCCTCTGTGCATAAGAATCGGTTCCCTAATCGATCTGTGAATCGATGCTTTTGAATTGATTTCGCGCGGCTTATGTTTCCCATCACTAAATTACATTCGTGACGTCAAAGTACCTACGCAAGATGTTACAGGCTCGGTCTCGCTACAAATTGCCGAGCATTTTCCTTCTATCTCGATATATTTCTGTGCTCGTATATCATGATTTCCATTTCATGATAAAAATGCGAAGAGTGGCAAGTTGCTCAACAATTAAAGTTGTTGACCGTACTTGTATCATTTGAAGTCGAATCTTCACTATCTTCGTCTATTCTGTGTACCATGATACATATTATAATTAACCCCTAATTATACGTACAGATACGTGAAATAGATAGAAAATGCTTAGAACGTCCGTGTGGTCGCATTCTAATAATAACTCAAGAAATCTGAACCTCAGCAAAGCATGTTTATTTGACTTTTTATTTGAAATCCGTAATATTTTAGTTTGTGTATCTGGGATATTATTCTGTGTTATAGGTACCTATACTAGAAATTACTATGTAAAACAGATAATGGATTATTTACCGCAAGTAGAGCCGCAACCGCTTTCAAATACCTAATTCAAAAAAGGTTTTATGTTTGATTTGCTGTGACTTCTGTATGATTTTACTTTAGTAATCAATTCGTGCTCTAATCATGATGGAAAATATCACGAACCAGTGAATTACTTACATTGCATCGATGGAACCAATCAACACTTTGTGTGAAAGTTAATGTAACAATTCTAAGCCGTCATTTGGGTAAGACGTGGAAATCGTAACGATAATAAAACGTAAGTGTGCGAACGGGATCTCCACAGAGCGAGCTAGGGGGCAGATCTTAGAAATCACATTAATCGATAAAGGTAAAAACTGCATTATATTCGAAATACGAGTAGTTTTCTGGGGAACAACCCCCAAAATTAATTTACTGGGCTTGTTGAGAATTTTACTCTAATCATATTTTCATACTGTTATAAATTTTTCGCCATTGTCGAATAGTGATTTTCGAGGCTAGATTTCAATGATCGGCCCCCAGTGAGGCCGGTCGGGCCCGGCCCCAACGAAGTCGAGAGTGAAGGCACTTTCGCTAGTAGCCACCATTTCCGCGATCTCCACCTTCTATTTTGCTACTGTTTTTTTGCGCTCCTAACCTAAGTTAAAATAGAACAAGACTTTTTAAAAGCCATTTCGAAATAACTCGTGTCAAATTGGTATATTTTAAAAAAAATAAAAGGGAATGTGTCTAGAAAAGTAATTCGATGTACTTTTTCTTCTGCCTCAAAGAGTATTATCAAAATGAGGGAGGTTGAATATAATAAGTAAGTTTCAGTTTTCGTATTATCTTTCTATATACATCTTTACACATTGTAATAAGTACGCATTTATATTTTCTAACGTTTTTATTATTAATAACATAAATGTAGATATTACAAAGTTAAAAATAATACTAGATAGCTAAAAGCAACATAAAATGTTGCGCGTTCAAGTTTACTTGCATTGATTTCTTAGGTATAGCAAAAAACAAGAGACCTCTCATTTTAAACCTCATATTTTAAATATTGTACTGATAATATTGGAGAAATACAGTGATAGCATAGACATTTGCGATAATCCGCTGCAGACAAAAACAAAAGAACTGTAGAGGTGATATTTAGTGTTTACAAAAATAACGTGTCGTATAATGTAACCTCTGATAGCGAGTTTATTATTTAAGCGATACGAATGATTATATCAAGCTGATTATGTTAAGACGAGTTAATTTATAATGAATTTATGGCGGGAATTTTCTTGATTAGAAGATAAGTTTTCGGTAGCGACATTGCTATTTGCTCTGTTATAATTATGAACTTTGAAAAGCCAAAACCAATATTCATTTTTTAGTTATATACACTGGTAGTTACATAGTTCTAATCTTGATATGATAAACTATGTTCTACAAATATTGAAAAATAAAGAACTTAGATTTCAGTAAACGTAACCTGTAAATGGCGGACAGAATAATTAATTTATAGTGCCGTAGCCAAATCTAATAAGTTACATAATTTCAATAGCTCAGGGAATATTTTTACAAGAAATTTTACGTCGAATTTGATAGGTACTTACAAAATTATTAAGTAATTCAATTGACTTTTTGGAAAGATTTAACTACAATTCTAATTCAAAGTAATGTAGTATTCTAAAGGGAAATGTTGGTAATTAATTACCTACTACGAAATATAACGGAATAAACCAAGTATCGTAAACCTTGATAAAGCTAAGAGGTAATTTTAACTTAATAGTTAGCTCAAATTTAACCTGAAAAGGTATCAAGTTATATTCGTAACAGACTATAAGTTTTCTTACATTTCATTTTGAAGTTCTCGGCGTGCCTAAGTTTCGTACATGTTAAAGAAAGCATAGAGCTTCAAGACTTCGTTTAAATATTCCGCAACGCCACGAGTATCACGATAACGACATAAGATAGTCACGATTTCTTCGTAAATAATATTATATAAATAATTATTAAGTACTTCAAGATCCTGTGATGCAGTGATAGAGCTAATAACGTATTTTGAGTCCCAAGCGTTGCACGTTGGGTTGTCCGTCTCCCCAATAAGAATAAATTATTTTACGATTATCTTTGTTAAACTTGCAATGATAGTTTTTATGGAGTAATGTTATAAAGTCGATATTTATATGAAGGTTTACGTTTTAAATCTGACAAATTGTCACAAGGATCATCGTAAATTGACTCTATCTTAAGATACTTGTGTTGCAATCACCCGAAATACTACTAAGCTTTAAGTTTAGATTATTGTGTTAAAGAAACGTTAAATCATTTAATTTTTTGCTCAAATATTAGAATGTATCGGTTCATTGATAGATAAACCCTGTAAGTCAGAATATCACTGATATGCCTGCTGTACTTACAATTACTTATATTTAATCTAAAAATTAAAAATAACACCCTCAGAAGATATCTAGCTGCGTAGTATACGTACATCCTTTCAACTTTAAATAGATATGTTAGGACTCGTTTGAAATTGAGATGATTGCAAATTTTGTCAAGGCTACCTGCAGTAACATTTTGAAACAGAAATTTTTCGAATGCCCTAAAATAAACTGCAGCTCACTTAGCTGTCAGGTTAGTCACGTAATTTACCAACAAAGAGTATGCCTTTCACTTAGCATTCGGATCGGACACGTAGACTTAATTTTGATTCTGATTACGAGTAAAACTTACCTTGGGGTATAGTTGATCGGCTTAAGGGCTCACTTCACAATTAAATTCACAGTGTTATCATGGTGTTCGCGGGATGGTAATGTAGGGCGAAAGCGACAGTTTCCGCGTGCGGGCACGGTTTGCGAATTTGAATCGAGTAAAAGTGATGGTAGCACGATCGCTGTTGCACTCACGTCCGCCACGCGCCTGAGAGTAGAGTGGAGTGGAGGCTGGCGGCGCGAGCCTCGGGCGGCAGCGGAGGCGCGGCTCGCTTGCGGCTCGTGCGGGCTCCGGGCTTGGTCGCACTTTGCAAGCACTGCTTCAAATATTAAAGGAACCAGCGCATATAAAAATTTTAATGCGACGGTGATTCAAAGTCTAGCCAAAATATCTTTATTCAAGTTAGACTCTAACAAGCAATTAAAGTCGAAGAATCTACCATCGGTTCAGAAAAATCCTGTTGGAAAGAATCAGGAAAGAAACTCAACATGGTATATGTTTTCAACCATAATGCAGTGCAGCAACCATAATACCTACATAACTTAATTCATAATGCAGTAGGTTCGTTTACATCAATAGCAATTCTAAAAAAAAATCGGCCAAGTGCGAGTAAGACTCGCGCACCGAGGTTTCCGTAAAAATTTGTAGGTATTTCAAAATATACCTACGCCGTGAACAGCCGTTTTTATTAAAATACAGTGTTAGCAGAGACCTACTTTTAGTAAAGTATGTGGGATCATTTTAGATTGGTAAAGCGGTACCCCCTTACAAAATTACAAATGTATGAATATAAGATTTTTCTTTAGGTATACTTGTAGTATAACATGGTATTACTTACAAAAATTTCACAGTTCTAAGTCAATGTTAAAAACACTATAAACTTTGATTCCCTTGAAAGTGCCGAATCGAATTATATGTTTTTGCAGCATATAATCTTATAAGGATTCCGTTTTTTTTGCGTCTTGAGGTACGGACGGAACCTTCATAAAACTGCTTTTTCAAAGATATAACTTTATGATTATGACAAATGAAAATTAATACAAATAGTGCATATACCTAACCGGGACTCTTATTTTACATCAATCATTATAATTTGTAGACCTATTCATTAGGATCCACACAAAGAGCCTTTGCTAATATTGCAATCCATCAAATATTGTTGTTACTCAGAAAGCATTCAATTGTAATACAATACAGCCACATAGCACCTTTTTTTATTAATTACGTGACTTCAAGTTGTAATGCAATTTTATCGCATGTAATCTCACTCGTCACTTAAACAAAAATTTACTACGTGTTTTTTTTCAACCGACGAAAACACGCATAACTTTTTATAGAGTAACCCGATTTTGATGATTCTTCTTTTATTGGAAAGCGTATACCCCGAGGGTGGTTCCATTCAAATTTGGAAATAATATTCCTACCCTAAGCGTAGGAAAACAGGGGATGATTGATTGTTCAGTCACTGATTGTACTATATGCCACACATAACCTATTACAGAATAGTTGGATTTTGATGATTCTTTTTTTATTGGAAATGGAAAGCGTATACCCCAAGGGTGGTCCCATTTAAATTTGGAAATAATATTCCTACCCTAAGGGTAGGAAAACAAGGGATGATTGACTAACTTTTTACAGAGTAATCTGATTTTCATAATTCTTTTTTATTGGATAGGATATACCTTGAAGTTGGTATTACATATATAAATTTGGAAAAAAAAATTACCCCAAGGATGGGAAAAAGTATAAAACAAAACTTTTTAACAAAAAAATTAAACCGCCGAAAAAACTGAAAAGCAAAAAATAATACCTTTTTTGTTTGACCATAATCTAGGTACCAGTTTGAAGTCGGTGCCTCAGCACTTGCCAGGAGGAGGGGACCTATAGTCGTCTACCTGATGTGCTTCTATCACTCCTCCTGGCTCGTGCTGAGGCACCGACTTCAAACTGGTACCTAGATTAAGGTCAAACAAAAAATGTATTATTTTTTGCTTTTCAGTTTTTTCGGCGGTTTAATTTTTTTTTCTCACAGACGTTACACAATTCAATTACCTACACATAGTTCAGCGTAGGTACTTTGAATTGAATCTTATGGCTACTTGTACCAAAAATGAAATCTATATTTAGTGGTAAAATTTTGTTTTGCGCTTGTTAACTAATTCTATGTATAAAGTATTTGAACGAGATTTTTTTCCATCAAGCAGCCATTAGTTAAATAGTCCGGGAGGCAGCGGCTTTTTAAACAAGTCATTTTATGCCTGCTGATGTTAATATAGAAAAGAGAATGCATGTGGCTCATGACGAAATCGATCGTCAGCTGGTCCAGTTGCGGTGGATGCGAGAGTGGGAAGCTGCGGAATACGTTAAAAAAAATCCGAAAAATATTTTATACCACATGAAATTTTTTTCATGTGTAATTGACTTTGATTAGAATTTAAAAAAAATAGTCAGCTGCACGGCAGAGGGGAGATTATGCGTCAGCTGAGCGTGTGAACTTGCAAAAAAAATTAGGAAATAAAATTATTTTATGCCATTTGAAATTTTTTTACATGACTTTATGTCTAAAGTCATGTAAAAAAATTTCAAACACACTACACACTACTACTTTAGACGTATATGTATACAGAAATGTGATATTGATAATCAGCTGCATATATAGTGGGGGAAAGACCGTCAGCTGGAGCATTTAAAATTCCGCGCGTCGTAGAGATATATGCGCGCAGTGATACATTCCTGCTCCAGCTGACGGTCTTTCCCCCACTATAATATATGCAGCTGATTATCAATATCACATTTCTGTATATGTCTAAAATCATGTAAAAAAATTTCAATCAGCATAAAATAATTTTATTTTCTATTTTTTTTTGCAAGTTCGCATGTTCAGCTGACGCATAATCCCCCCTCTGTCGTGCAGCTGACTACTTTTTTTTAATTCTAATCAATGTCAATTACACATGAAAAAAATTTCATGCGGTATAACTTCAGAACAATTGTACAGTCGAAGAAACTGAATTGCGTACCAGGGTGGAACCTTTTCGTAACCAATTTCGCTATGATGTGTTTGAATAAATGAAGACATGAGTGGATGGAGGGGGTATGTCACAAAAACATTATTTCGATTAAATCGCAGTTAAAGGTTTTTAACATAGGTATAAGTAGTTTAAGACATTAATCATAAGTATGAGTCTGTAAAGTTACTCGAAATAAATGATTTATTATTATTATTTACGTTGTAATTTTGTTTCTAAATTTAATAGGGTATCGTTACTTTTATAAAAATCAACCAAATAGCCTGATCTATTGATTTTTTTAATAAATGCTTTTAAAAAACAAATTTTTTTATAAAAAAAATACATAACCCCTTCTTTCTCCTTTAAGCTGTTCTGCAAAGAAAAGAAGTTAAATAAATGAAAGTGTTTATTGTAACAAAATTTATTGATTTAGTAGAATTTCTTCATAAAAATACCTGCATTCAGAGTTTATAAATTTCAGCTGATCACTATAATGTTTTCTTTTTGTTTGGATATCGAATATGTCAGAATAAGAGAAAATAAAAGTTTGTCTCATAACATGGATGAAGGAGCTAAGTGCGTACATGACACTTTCTTCTGTTACATTCACTCGCAAACTGGTAACCACTTCTAGAGTCATGTGCCCTTAGCACCTTCATTCACGAAGAACGTAAATTATTCTTGTACATAGGTCCTTCATACATTGGGTTTAAATCTGTTATAGCTTAAAAACATGAGAACTGATAGCGTCCGGTGTTGCATTATGACTTAGAACCTTCATATATGGCATAAAACCGAAAATGAAAAAAATGCGACATACCCCCTTCATCCACTCACGTCTTCAAATACTTAATAACATATTCGTGCGAAGCCGGGGCGGGCACCTTATCTTTTGTATTACGAATAACGATTAAATCTTTAACGCTGCAGACACATAAGTAAACACTTAATTAGGTGCAGGGAAGTATTTTTGCCGCATTATGTGTTCATTTTTCAGCAACTACTAACAAGCCGTCCGTTGTTCAATTTAGCGCTTACGTGCAAAAATCGATAATGTGCACATGAACTGCACGATTACCAGTTGTCGGTTCCGATCCGTTAAATTGGGTAATTTTCTGTTATTAATAGATTTCTGAATTGTTGGATCTACTTCGATGCTTCCGAACTCGCAAAGATGACTATCCTTGATCGAGTGCTGATGTTCGAATGTTGTCGATCGATGAGATAATAATGAGACCACGACACTGATGACTTCTGTGATGGAAGTGAGAGTGCTAAAATGATTTGGATAACATATTTAAAACAATTAGTGTCACCCAGCTGTGTCGGATTATCAAGGCAAGGTAAGGTGTTGGTCTTTAGTTCATTAATCATTATTAATAAGAATCTATGTGGTCTCCAATTAATGATTTATTGACTGGAACCTCCGTTTACAAATAGACACGCGTGACGCACTCGATCATTCAAGAAATTACTTAATAGATAGATTCCGATAATTCTGTAGTGTTATTTATTTATTTTCCTTTTGCCTTTGTGTGGGAGCTATATCGCGCCTCTTGGCCCCTCTGATGCCACGTCACGACCCTGCAGACCTGTTGCGCGGTGCCGTAGCGCCAATTCTGCCAGCCGTTGCCGGTATTAGTCGCGACAGGCAACAAGTGCCGCACCCGGCTCGCTGCACACACAGAGTACCCCAAAGCTGCAAGGGTTTTCTATCCTTTGCCTGACCTTCATATGGAATAATCTAGTTTTCATAATTTTCATTTTCCATGAAATTATTTATTAGTGAACCATTATTTGTTTTCAGAATTCTTATTGAACTAACTAGCATAACCAGATGATTTCGTTTCATATATTTTATGACAAACATTATTGCGAGCTACAAGATTAAACAACTCAAAGACAAGATACCCAGGTAAACTATGTTTTGAGCAAAAACATGATAAGAGATGATCTCTGATAAAAGAGAAACCTATGCAGAAAAAATAATCTTTGCAGTAAATGTATACTTATTACCTAATATTGTCGACCAAGAATTTCTTTTACCATCCTAAGGTTCAGTATCAGTTACTTTGTTTGGCTTAAAACATCACAAGCTATTTTCACTTACAAGTGGATGCGATTATCAGTCTTATTGTTTTTATTCTGATGTAGGAACTGTAAAAAAATGTTTAATCTCTTACTTGGTCGACTATACTAGTTTATATGGATATGCCCATGGCCAACATTAAATTTATCTTCACAAAGTCGTGGGTGAGCGAATATTATTATACATAGTATATAGTTTTCCTATTATACCTATGAATATTTGTCTCTGTTCAAGTAGTACTCTGTGCCGCCCGCACGCTGCCGCCCGCCCACAGCATATAGATTAAGTTATCGGCTATTGTATCAGAGGGTATACGTGGGTGACTTGACCTAAGCTCTTTAGAATATTGCTAATATTTTCAGTTCGGGAAATGTAAAGCAAGCAAGATGTACAACTAATTCTAGTTAGTATCAGTATTTTTTCATTTTACAATGCAAAGTACATAAATGACTTTCTATAAAACTCTTACTCTTTGTAATCCACATTGTTCTTACAAGTGGTCTCCGAAGTAGCAACTGTTCATTGTATCATCAAGTAAATGTGCAAATGTTTAAAAGATGACACCCTGCTGTAACCTCTATTACTAATGACTTGAAATTAAAGACGGCTACTAACAGTGTCAAGCATTCGGACGTCTATCTAATAGTCAATACAATAGCCGCATTTATATTTTATTTTTCGCAGTGAAACGGCACAGTTCGGCATTTTATGAATAGTATGAAGCTGCTACTAAAAGAGCGTGCACTAACCGTTCCTTTTCAATGCGACTTTTTTGCGCCTGGAAATTCGTTTATGGCATCGTTTAACTAGATCTTGACAAAAGGCCGACAACATTTCGCTTATCCATGCGCCAGACATTTTTCATGTAGCGATATACAACTTCTAAGTAGGTACTTACCTGAAGTTTTCCCGATTTACATCAACGTATTGTTCGTTTCATTAGCCACTTCTCTGTAAGAAGGTGGCGTCCTCGTACCTCGTACTGTTTTACTAGCAACGATTAAGGCCTTACAATACCAAGAATAATTTGGAGTGGTTAAATAGGTTCTTAAAATAAAATAAACGTCTGGCTAGAGCGTCATGACTCATGAATGAGTCTGTTATTTTCCGTGCGTCAAACACCAAACATTTTCCATTGATCGTTTCTACCCCACACTGCTCTTTGTGACCGACATTGTCTGCACAACTTGTCTCCGATTTACGTCAATGTGTCGTTCGTTCATTTGTCATCTCTGCGAGACGGCGGCGCCGCCGAGCCTCGCGCCTGCCGCTTCGTTAATGGCAACGTTATAATTTAACGTGACATCAACATTTAAGGCTCTATAGTTTACTATAATGTTTTTCTCTTTCCGTTCCGTTACATACCTATTTCTTAGTAGGTATAATGTAGGCCTAATTATTTTAAAAAGTGTTCGATGTTACTACGTTGGTACGCTACGTCATTTCATTACATTACTCACTAAGTAGGTTCCATTTTTTTTGCTAAGGGGTTTACTCTCTTATAAAACCATTAGACGTCCAGTATAATGTTCACATGCATGTTAGTTGGTTACGGGTTCACTACTTCAGCAAAACACAAAAAAAAGTTTACCAAAAATGCATATAAATAAATAGTGCAGTAAAAAAACTTTTATTGAATACCTACCCTATTTGTAGGTAGTTTCTTGTACAGTTGAATAGCGTCAAATATACTTAAATAATAACCTTTTGGTTATTGGGATAGAGTCGTATAGTTATTTTTGACTCCTTGGTACCGTGCATATACCTATCTATGGCCTTGACTTGCTAACCGGCCAGTTACAATTACAGTTAGTTACATTACAGTTTGACAACCAGATGGCCTAGTGGTCCCGGGTTCGATTCCCGTGTCGGGGCAGATATTTGTATCAAAAATACGAATGTTTGTTCTCGAGTCTTGGTTGTTTAATATTAATATGTATTTAAGTATGTATCTATCTATATAAGTATGTTTATCCGTTGCCTAGCACCCATAACACAAGCTTTGCTTAGCTTACTTTGGGGCTAGGTCAATTGGTGTGAATTGTCCCGTGATGTTTATTTATTTTACAATAAAAAATCTAATATTTTAATTGAGCGATGCTGTCCTTTATTTTGTTCTCTATTTCAGAACATGATTAATTGGTTCTTATCTAATTTGTAATCAAACGATAACAAAGAAGATAAACAAGTGCAAATTGCTTCCACGCGAAGGGTTCCCAAAATACAATTTTTCGATAGCAAATAGG
This sequence comes from Archips xylosteana, assembly GCA_947563465.1. NCBI lineage: Eukaryota > Metazoa > Arthropoda > Insecta > Lepidoptera > Tortricidae > Archips > Archips xylosteana. Next base: position 10,974,852 of record OX387348.1, on the reverse strand, counting down.
TATCCCAAAAATTAATTTCTTATACCTAAAGAAAAAAAAACGTTGTTTTGACGTCAAAATAAAGTAACTATTAATATTTTGTTTTTGATGTACAAGGTGTAATTAAGAAACGTAACGCAATGTGCTAACATTTCAATGTTTCCTACATGTTACTGATGCACACACGTCTTTTAAATTTTGATAAATAGCAACCAGTAGCGCTATCATGTACACAGCGTAAGAAACAAAAGTAGTCTCTCATGGATATGAAGTAGCTACTTCGAGTCAGCAAACTTAAGATTTATTTAAATAGGCTGAAAGTGTCCCACACACCGGTGTACAGTCGACTATAAAATATTGGCTATACGCAAATAAATCCTTAACTTTTACCATGTCCTCGGGTGAGACGAGATCAAAAAAATGTATATAACCCAGAGATATACATCTAATACATTACTACGTCTAAATAAAAGACATAAAAGACTCATAAGTCTGTACTACTTACTCAACCCTAACAAGAAATCCATGATATCAACGCAGAAGTAACCGCCCACCTACGTGAATGAGCGACAATTTCGCTTGAAATATGTAGCAAGCTATGTAATGATCTATTTAGTGTTATTATTGCGTATCTAACGCAACACTGCTTTTTTTTCAAAATGTATCAGACTGTGTTTGTGTCAGTGGTTGGTGTTATTTTAGTGTTTAAAGTTATCTTCCTGATAATGTCCGTGCTATTTACCTTAAGGAATAAAAGTCAGGTACTTATCTACTTCATATTATAAGTTGTTTGAAGGTGGTGTTATTATTATTCAAGGGTTTACCCATATTTCCTTTAAAGGCCGGCAACAGATTGGTAACTCTCTTTGAGTTGTTGATATTTATGGGCGGTGATGATCATTTTCCATCAGATGGCCCGCTTGCTCGTTTTCCTCCCTCTCGTGATAAATAAAAAAAACATTCCTGGCCTCATACAACACGCAGTTTGTATTTACTTATATCTATCTAGTGAGAGTGGGTGAGACAGTCCACACATCTCACTTATTTACTTTAGCTTGATGGAGTCGATACACTATCTCGCTCACCCACTGTATAGTCTAGCCCGCTGTCTTTAATATAAATAGCACCTATACTACATACGTACACAATCAATGAAGACTATTGGTAAAATGCTTTCTAACCAAAGACAATTTTTTGGTAAACGTCTTACAATATTCGAATCTATTCGGAATCTACTGTATTCGGTGATGAACCAATAAAATTAAGGAAGACGTCCGAGTGCTGCTAGTCACTAATAATTAATAGGTAATTTATTTGTCTTTCACAGTAAGTTACAGTTTTTCACAGAAGCCTGCAAAACTGTTTACACAATTTGTCTGCAGGTTAGTCTCTTTAATAGCATAGGTAACGATGTTCCAGTATCTTAAACTTTGTCATTAGCAATATATTTATGCTATAACAAATACTGGGACCTTTACTTTACGTTCTAATTCCACTATGTACCTTACCTACCCACCGCATCCAGATTTTGTAGTAGAGTTGAGTGTATCAGTAACCACAACAAAACAAAGATACTTAGTAGGTAGCTAGCCCATCAAAGAGACAAAAGAAATTTAAAACAATTTAACACTAATTATTTCATCTCTTCCTCTAAAATTATAGATAACGAGTTTAAGAAGTACGTAATAAGTATTTGCTTTGTAGCCTGTGTATTAATAATTATTAATTACTAGCTGTTGCCCGCGACTCCGTCTGCGAAGAATAGGGAATAGCCTACGACCTTATTCTCAGACCTACCGAGTACAGAGAAAAAAAGTTTCATAAAAATCGGTCGAGCCGTTTCGGAGGAGTGATAACAAACACCGTGACACGAGATTTTTATATATTAGATTTATTTGGGAGATCTCGGAAATGGCTCAGACTTTCTCGACGGTTATCTAGGAGATTTCAGGGGCGAATATCGATCTACTTAGTTTGGTCTATAACTGGGAAAACGCGTGTCTTCGAGTTCTAGCCCGTTCGAAGCTCGGTCGCTCAGGTACATAATCCTAATAAAAGACTGCCCATGATGTATATTAGATAATAGGTTTATTTTCCTGTAAATAGAAAATGTAAGGTATATTTTTTCAAACAAATCTACAATGTTAGGGAGGGACTAAGGGATCGCCGCCAATGCGGATCGGTAAAGCATGGTAGGCGGCAAGGCATAGAAATCATCATCATCCCAGCCTATATATCATATCTTGTGTCATTATGGCTTGTTTTAGTCCCTTGTTGAACAATCTACTATTTTAAAATGGGTCAAAGAAAATAACTCTAGAAGTTCATAGAAGATACATACATAATATGCTTTGAAGTGAAATACCCTCAGAGTAAACTTTGTATTCGCAATAGTTTCGTAAAAATCCTGACGCTAATATCAGAGCAATGTCATCATTTCATCAATCGTGTTATGTAGTGGCCGCGTTTCTTAGAGTATCCATGGTAGATTTACTTATACATATTATAGTTCAATTGGGGCGCAAGGCAACTGCTCCATAATTATTATGTACATACAGTATATGAAGTAAACAAGCTGCGTTTCTCTAATCATGCGTTAAGAATTCGCCCTATTAGCAAAACATTGTATGACATAACAATTATGTGTATACTCGTAAAGTGGAGAAACTGAATCTTCAATCTAAGCATTACCATTATACAACCAATTTCACGATTATTTCTTTTAACATGACATTTGCAACGAAAAAGTCCCACCTTGATAGGGATTTCAGTTTCTTCGACCATACCTAATTACTGTCAAAAATCAGTATCTCATCCTAATTTGTGTTAAGTAGGCAAAATTGTAACTCAAAATAATTTATATACTTACATCCTTTGTTCTTGTTGTTTACAGGAGAGTCCGAGGGGTTCTATCGCCTCCGTAGCAACGACTACTGTGTCAGTGGACAGCCTGGACCAGGATATCTCAAATAGCGACCAACCCCACAGCAGTAACGGCTCCAAGCCACAAAGCGGCAACCCCCACGCTTTAGTCTTCGATACAATAATGCTGCAGATTAATGACGACTACCAAGACACCTCCATCTAATTTGGACCCTAGAAAAATTTTTGGTGAGAATGGTAAGGTAAGTTACATATAAAATTGCCCGCGATTCCGTCCGCGCAGAATAGGGGAAGGTATAAAAAATAGCCTACGACCTATTCTCAGACGTACCGAGTATGGAGAAAAAAAAATAGGTCAAGCCGTTTTGGAGGAGTTCGATAACAAACACCGTGACACGAGATTTTTATATATATTAGAAGAAGATTTTAAAATAAGGGAAATAAAGTGAAACACTGTAACCAAATTTTAAGGTCTTAAGTAGGTAGGTATTTAACAAAACATATTTGTAATTATATATTTATGTTTTGTTAGGTAGGTTTAACATACACACATGGTATTCGAGTGCCCCATCACCAGATACAACGAACCGGCTGAGGACTTTAAACATCTGACAAAGGATGCGAGTGTTCATCTGCATGGTTGTAAATTTTTTATAATAATTTAATTGTTTTTAGTTTAAATTTAATATGTATTTTGCTAACCAGTGTGTAATCGCCATACGACTAATGAATAAATAGGGAGTAGTAGGGTCAACGTCACAAAAGAGTGATCACTTTTGTACGTTGTCACTTAAACATCATGTTTGAAAAGCCATACCAAATTATAGAGGTACGTAACGACGGGAAGCGACAAGGTATAAAAGTGCTCATTTATTTATAACGTTGAAAGCAGTACTAAATTATGCTTAAGTACTTTAATTTGAATTCGATTACCCTAGTCGTAAAAGGGTACCTAGGTACCTGCATAAAAGAGGCTTAAGTATTTGCTTCCATCTCTGCCGTTTGATTTTCTAACACGCTTGAAGCCTTCAGAGCGAACGCGACGTCGAATACTAATATCCGACTTGAGGATATTCAATTTCACAACTAAATACTTTGCATTCGCTCTCGTGTTTCAACAACTTGGGATAGCAAACAATCTTTGAACGTGAGTAACTCTATCTAGGCGTGTATTTTATAAACAATTCGTCTTGATATCCTAACTCTCTATAGCTGGGATGTGGAACACTCCAAAACATCATCAATATCGAGCTACTTTTAAATAAATCGATTTTTATTGTACTAGCTTTATCGCGTGGCTTTATTCCTTTGTAAGATAAAATTGGAAATTTCGAATACTTAATCCGTTTTTAGTGCACTTCTACGGTCTTTAAAATAAGTATGTCTGTGAAATTTTAAGCCTCTAGCGCCAGTGATTTAGGCTGAGTATTGTCTATCAATAAATCAGTCAATCACTTTAATGTTTTATACATATTTATTTAGGTATAGATTAGCGTAGTGTTAGGCAACAACAGTTATTTTATAGGCAAACAACTCTTATATCTTGTTAAGATGCTAAGGTAAAATAACGCGTCGAGTAAAGCCCACAGCACCGTGTTGATTAAATAACACTGAATTTCATAAGGTACTTGAGTATTTAGAGGTATCTCTATGTTCTTGTTTTCTATAGGTATTGCTTATAATTATGTGGTGTTCATTAAGGCCCGGCGCCCACTATCGGCATCGGCAAGGAAAAGGATTTTAGGTGGCAAATAGCAATATACATTAACATCATGCCAATAAAGTAAAAATTTCCATGATATATATGGTCGTATTGGTCGTAGTAACAAAATACCGCTTCGGTATGCTTGAGGCTGCTGCATCGGCAGCCTTGTGGATGCTTCGGGATACTTCAGCATCTTTCGGTACACCGACGCCCATTATTGACATCGGCAAGGAAAAGGATCCTTCGGCATCCCTACATGCAAGCGAAATTTCTATTTGACACCTAAAATCCTCAGCCGTGCCGACGCCGATAATAGGCCCCGGGACTAAGGACGCCTCGGCATCCCTAAGGACGTTGCAGCATGCCAAGGCATAGTTTCCGGTACAGTACCTTGCGCTTGCATGTAGGGATGCCGGAGGATCCTTTTCCTTGCCGATGCCGATAATAGGCGCCGGGCCTGAATAGTCATTATATTGTATTGTATTTTATTTGGCAGACTATTTATACGCTAAGTGGTGCACAAAGAAAGGATTTTTTCGAAATTCCCGTCGGATAGAGAGCTAGCCACCTTTTATTCTTCTACGGGAGTAAAGCTGCGGCATCCTATAAGAACGTTCTTACACTATGACCGTACCGTTGCCAATTTCGTTAATAGATTCAAACTGCAGCAGCTGTTCAAAGTTTGAGGTAATGGTATCTCGTACATTCGTACAATGGCGGACAATGTCATTACGGGGCCGCGCGGTGGCTTCGCGCAATTCAACAACAATCGAGAGCCAGACATACAGACCTAATAATCTATTTGAAGTGGCATAGCATGCGGTACAAATTTTGACGATCTAGTCTTTACCAATCAACCTATAGCTGATTTTGTCGCGACCACAAAGCTGCGCTTATCTTTTTTAATCAGTTTCAATGCGTGCAACGGAGGGGATCAGTGGCGTGGCACCGTAACAACTAGATTCCTACCGGGTTGCCCACAATTTTTTACGTATTTTCATTATGGCGAAGCTTGTGTATGTTTGTAAAGACATCGTAACTCATACGTCTGTTACTCTCCGGGTTTCCTAACAAAAATGTTCACAGTATGTTGGTAATTGCTTAGAATAGAACTCCCTTCCAAAACTTAGCTAGTTTGTGCATTCAGCTGCTTCTTTGCTTTTACTGTCATTTATTGACAAGCGATTTCAAACAATGTCATTATTCATAGTAAAATAAACGGATCACTCACGGCTTAAAACGAATTTAACTCGACATGTTTCGGGATAATCCGTAGCCCTTCTTCCCGGAATCAATAAAAGTGATGATGAAAACGGGGATATTACGGTACGTAGGTACGTACGGTAGTTTTAAAATGTCTTTTCTGTGTTAAAGAATTAATTTGATTTAAATAAATAAATAAAGCTATAGTTGCAAAAAGCATACGAGTGGTTATTGAATGTTAAATTACCATATAACAGCCATTTACCGCATTCGACAAGCATTTTAGGGTTCAGCCAGGCGTGACGTGAGGTCAGCATAGTAATAGGTAAGTAAGTCTATACCTAGGCATTTTTGAAGTTACTATTGATTTCTATTAGGTACGTATAAGCTTTGACAGACACTTCTGTAAGAAAATAATAGAAAATTATTTCAGGGATCGATTTTTTGATATCCTATCAGTGATAATACCATTTTAAAATGGTAAAAATTGAGCAGAATTAGAAATACGAGTAAAGAAAGTAAAAATGATCGCTTTAAATATTTTTCTTGAAATTAGTCGAAAGTTTTATTTCAGTAGGAGTTTAGTAGCAACACCCTTTATTACTTTCGTATGGTACTTAGGTATATTCAAGTGATGTAATTTTCAAAAATCGATGCCCACAAGTAATTACTCTTGTATAACTCTGCATTGCATGCTGGCGCATGATGGCATGTGCTGATGATGATTCTTTGTAAGACTAAGGCTAGCTAGACCTACAACAAATAGGTACTTTAGTCCATTAATGTATGATATAAAATTATGGATTATATTTTATTCACGCAATAGGTACACAGTTAGGGCTTGACGTTCAATATAAATCACGTAAGTACGGTTTCGTGTTTTGTAGACTTCACTCGTGTAACGGATATAAAAGCATTTGGCTAAAAGAAAGAAACGAAGAAATCTAGATTTTTGTAATAAATACTGACATCCACCATTAATACACTAGATTAAACCATCAGTAAATACCACAATATTGCATAAATATCAGTAGACAACAGAATTTACCTACTAAACGCCTAGAGTATTATAAATGGATCCCTATCATGTGTTGTTATGGCGTCCATTATAGGCTGAAGGCCTGAAGGCTGAAAATTTTTAAGTGTCTACGCTATATTACCATCCAAAACATACAGCCCTGTGACAGGTGATAGACGGACGGACGAACGTACAGCGGAGCCTTAATCATAGGGTCGTGGGGCCCTAGGGCGCCCCACACGCTTATGGAGATTTGACTAATAAATATTGGCTTTAGACCCTTAACTTTTGCCATGTCTACACTAGAGACGCGAACAAAAAAATGTGTATGACTATGTGTTCAGTATTCCATTTACCCGCACGAAGCTATTCACTTCATCTTTTCTTATAATTTGGTTCCAACGGTAGTCCAGCGTCAGCTGCAAGGTTAACATAATGCTGACAATATTTGTCTCAGTTTAATTTTCTTAATTTTTATAAAAATGTCATGAATAATAAATGTTTTTCTTTCATGTTTTCTTTCTTTCTTTATACGAAACTATTGCATTTTTGACGTTGTACCTACCGTATGCATTTATGCTTATGCATTATGATTTGGATGCGGTTTTTTTAATAGAAAGCAGGTTTTTTGGCGATGGTTCTTAGATATGTTTCATCAAAATCAGTTGAGCCGTTTCAAAGTTATCAGCTCTTTTGTTAGCTGCGGAAGGGATCTTATACGCATAATGGGCACTGACTTAATGTTCAAACGTCATACGAGTGACATAATTGCGTTGGGAGTTTTTAAAATTTTTAATTTATAGTTATAAGTATAGTACATTACTGCAGAGGCCGTGAAGTAAGGGATTGATGGACGAGGTTTGGGGTATACGGCCGAGTCGTAGACGAGGCCGGATAAAACGAGTCCAGCAATCCCTCTTCCGGCCGAGGATTGTATAGAGCTTTTCTCAAACATGCATCATCATCATCATCATCATCATCCTTCCATCCAACCATCCATCCGTCCGTCCATCCATCCATACATCCACCCATACATCCATCCATACATCCATCCATACATCCATCCATACATCCATCCATACATCCATCCATCCATACATCCATCCATCCATCCATCCATACATCCATCCATACATCCATCCATACATCCATCCATACATCCATCCATACATCCATCCATCCATCCATCTATCCATACATCCATACATCCATACATCCATCCATCCATACATCCATCCATCTATACATCCATCCATCCATACATCCATCCATCCATCCATCCATACATCCATCCATACATCCATCCATACATCCATCCATCCATCCATCCATACATCCATCCATACATCTGTACATCCATACATCCATCCATACATCCATACATCCATCCATCCATACATCCATCCATCCATCCATCCATACATCCATCCATACATCCATACATCCATCCATCCATCACCAGTAGTTTAGGCGGTTTTATAGAAATAAAAGAAGATAGATTTTTTTTTAATGTCGTAAATTGGCTGTATGTAATTTTTCCATTGTCAGTTTAATGTTAGTAAGCAAATTTAAAAAGTTACAGCAGCGGACAATAATGATTTTTCATACTTACTTTTATGGCCTAGGCCAAGAAGTAATGTAGGGAGCCATAAACAACAAACTTCATGGCTTCATTTCGTGACATTAACGCATACATTTCAAAGCATGTTTGAGAAATAGGTATTTACATTAGCCATATTTATTTACTACGGGATTATCTTCCATTGAAAAGTTCTTAATATTAAGACGCACCCACGAGCGTCTTAATCATGGTTCATGGGTGTATCTATATCTTGTGAAATACATTACACAATGATTTTTTCTCAAAAATATCCGTAAAAGTTGACATTATTCTTTAAATATCAGAACGTGAAGTGCATAGTTTATGGTCAGTAAAAAAATTAAAAAGTTAAAAACATTGCAGGCTCGATAAACTCGACAACAATGTCGCATACAAATTCCATTACTGTCGAGTCTCAAACTTTTTAAAAAGTTAAAACGGCCATGGTAATAAGTTGGCACTATTCGTATACAGCCAATTCAAATGACCGGTATCAGTTGTTTTGTTGGAACTCCAGACTTTTTTTATTGTGTTTGAAACAGCTTGTGGTGTTTTCGGTAGAAAAATACACCTGCAGTTTTTTTTTAATGAAAAAAAGCGGGAAAGGGTTTAATGACATTTAATTTTAAGTGATTTGCAATTCTTTGTACCTATTTAAGGTAATAAAAGTTTATTCTATTTTTTTTCCTTCACCATTTTTGAGGAAAGCTTTATATATTAGTCTCGGCTGGAATAGCAATTGCTGGCTTCGTATTGGTTAAACGGACTCGCAAGCTCGTACTCATACTCAGCCAGCAATTGCCCACTTCCAGGCCACGACAATAATGTACTATTACCTCCTACTTCACCCGTTTTCTATTTATTATTGGTGAACTCTAATACGTACCTACATCATGATAGATTGTTTCCAGTGACGCTGTGCTGCGTGTGTGATAGGTTTACGCGATAAACAAAAATAATTATTTCGTTAATCAATTTAAATGTCTCTTACGATAATATCAACTGATTTCTTGTTAAGAATGACGTAATGTATCAGTAATCACCTCTTAATGGGATAAACAAATATTTTAATTGCAAAGAACTAGTCATGCTCTTTAACAATTAGATGAGTTTGGTACAGTCTTTAGCAATATTCGGTTGCAACTGCGCCGGAGTAAATACCTACGAAAAACAGTGGCATAGCTATCGCAGACCCAGTACCTGACCCAGTCCCAGACCCAGTACCCGACTGTATAAGGAGGGTTATTTTTTTCGAGCGTATGTATTTATGTATGTATGTATCATTCTTTGGCACGCCCTGCAGCCTAAATGGCTCAATGGATTTTAAAGTGTGACGTGTCATTAGATTCGGCTCAGTTGCGAGAGTGACATAGGGTATTTTAGGTAGGGTAGGTAATTAGGTATATATTATCCCGGAATTCCCATGGGAACGAATTATACATAACAGGTGGGTTTTGTTTCATCTGATAGATAGATAGATAGATAAAGACGTTTATTTGGTACTGCAAGCACACACAATCAAGATTAACAAAAATACAAAAGTCAGTACAAACTTAAAAGTAAAACATTATATATTGTCTGTATGCGCTGCAGTAGTGCAAAAGGGCCGTGGCTCAGTGGCTCATCTAGTATTAAAATTAAAGTTATTAGGGTTCCGTACTCAAAGGGTACCAACTGGACCCTAAAACTGAAACTCCGCTGTCTGTTCATCCGTCTGTCTGTTTAAATGGTAAATAATAGTTTTAAATAAATAACCAAGCAAGTAGGTACGGGTCCTACTTGTACATGACGGGTTCCGTACCTCCGTAGGTACTTACTATGTTTTAAAAATAGGACCATATTTCTTTTGTTGCCGCATCTGATATTTTGTTGAGTTTAAGTCAGTAGCTTTATTTTCTGTCCCTGCATGCCTGCAGAGTACAATATAAATCAGACTTTGATAAAACCTGCTCCTGCATTTTGGACCCCCAATTTATTTTTTGCACCAGTCCTCGGTTACCTAGCTACTACGCCTCTGTAGATAAATAAATAGGTACCTACTTAGTCTATCAAGATTAATGAGCAACTTAAAGATACACCAAAACCAAGCATAATTAAGCGCTAGATATCTGTGAAGAGGTGATTTATTACGGTTCCATACCTCAAAAGGAAAAAAACGGAAAGAAACATGCACTTTGTCGTCCGTCCGTCCGTTTGTCTGTTAAGACAGTTTATCTCGGGAACGCGTGGAGGTATCGAGTTAAAATTAAAACCATATACCTACTCAGGTCTACAGTTCCTTGAAACGTCTAAGATAACATGAAAAATGATACGGTCGTTTATGCAGCAAAAGAGTATTTTCCGTTGACTTAAATTAGAACTATTAATTTTGGCAAGCAATACCGTCTTATACTTCAAGTACCTATAGGGAAAAATCTGAAAACTCATCATCATCATCATCATCATCATCATCATCATCATCTGTAATTTTATAAGGCAACTTGCCAATATAAATGATCCCATACTGCGTACATTCTAGTTAAAAGTAGGGTTCTGCTAACACTGGATCATAATTGATACGGCTGTTTACGGCGTATACCTATTAATATTCTGACATACCTACAAATTCGTACGGAGCCCTCTCGGTGCGCGAGTCCGACTCTCATTTCTTGTAAGCTTGAGTTTTCCACTCAGGGAACCAATTTTTTTAAAGTCGAAAGTGGAATCGTGTATTTCGTTATAAAACTAACTAGGTACAACACAAATATTTTTAATCTAAGTACCTATTTAAAACCTGTAGGTAGGTGACAAACTATTAATTGTAACTACGAGTTAGGTATTAGGTAAATCCTATTCATTTGATTTAGAATAGAAGTAGGTAAAAACTCTAAAGTTTACTTGCAACGAGTTTGAGAAACGAGTTTCTTACTTGAATTGAAATATACAGCTAAAATCTAATCGACTATAGGTAGGTACTCCATTTATTTTAATTTAACATTTGAAACTTAACGGTAAAATTTGCACACGTTTTTAAATGAAACAACGAAACTATTTAAAATTGTGTTGTTTTCAATACTGAAAACATAATAAATACCCCTAATAAATGTACATGTATCTAGGTATTTTTAGTCCATTTGTGTTCGAAATACCGAGAAACGTGTGTTACAATTTGACCGTTAATTCAAACCTTAAATTAAACGAAGTATAATCGTCAAACCATACGGAAATAATATGTACCTACCTACGTGACATACCTGTGCAGTCAAGGAATTTAATTCCCTACCCATTTCGTAAAAATGTCGTGTAATATTCGCAATGCATTAAGATCGAAATACCAATTGCAACACGTCAAAACAACATCGTTGCTAGCTCTTATGGTGACAGTTTGCCGTACGATATTCAAACTTAGGTGGGTAGGAAATTAAATTCATTGACTGTAGCTACCTATAGCTAACTGTAAAACGAGGAACCCTAAGATTTTTTAATGATACGATCGCCACTAGATAATGCGAAGATACTAGAGATACGAAGTTGAAAATAAATTCATCGACTAGGTACCTTAAGTATCTATATCGCAATAATACGCATCAGTTCTGGCCGTTTCTAGCTCGTTAGCGCCTCACCGCTAGCATTGAAGTCAGCTTCGATAAAAAAAATCAACATCGGCACTTTCGGCCAATGCTGTGTTGTAAGCGGCAGCAGCCGTGCAGTTTGGTTTTGACACTGGAGTAGCACTGTCCCATGCCGTATTAGTTTGTTATAATTTAACCAGCAACAATGAGTTATGCGTTTATTATAGTCGCGTTCGTTGCAATAACGGTAAAGTTGTTGTTTATGAGTTTTTCGCTATATTTCACTATGAAGAACGGAGACAAAAATGTGACAGAGGTGAGTTTTATTTCACAATCATGAATTCCATGCCGTAATAGTTTCGTTAAGAAGAAATCAATAAATATTATCAGAAAAGACAAATGTTGATAACAAAATAGGTACCTACATAACTACGAAGCGTTGATAATTAAGCAAATTAAGTGTTTCTTGTTCTAATTGTAAGCCCTCTGGCGGCGTTTTGTTGTTACACTGTCATCGGTTTGACATATACGAAGAATTTCAAATAAGTACATCAGAATCTGATCTTTCAAAGACGGTGAAAACAATTTAAACATTGACACGTAAGATTCGTTACCTACTGTTTTAAACTCTCGTGATTTTCACTCATAAATTACTATACTAAACGGGACTTATCACGCAATAAATATTTATTTACCTCGACGTTTCGGCCACATTGCAGCAGCCGTGGTCACGAGTTAACTAAGTTCGTTTATATTGTTAGGTAGTTACAAGTGGAACTCATAAAAGGCTAAATAACTTATATTTATGTTTGCACGTCTGGTTCCATATTATAAGTTATGAAAAAAAATCACAATATCGATTTCGCAATGAGATGTAATGTAAGTACCTACTTACCTAACATTCATTTATCTTTCTAGTTCCTACTTGAGCAACGGAGCTTTGCTCTGTTTGTGAAAACATGGTGAAAACGGAAAAACGCGTTGCTCCAGAGTTAAGAGCTGAGTAGATCGATTTCTCTTTCTCTTCTCGATACAGCAAATTTCAAATTTTGAACGATATCAAAATCTCTAAAAATCCTATCCTCTCTAGTAACTCACTTTGAGTATTCATTTGAATACTTACTCAAAGACTATACATGAAATAGTTTGTGAATGTGTGTGCCCGCACGGGTGACACTTATTAGTAAAAGTTACCGTGTAAAGTCAATGTCATTCATAAATAAGTGATCACTTTAGTACTTTGTCGCTTGCAGTCGTTATATAATTTCGTATGGCTCGTCAAACATGACGTTAAAGTGACAAAGTACAAAAGTGATTACTTATTTATGACGTTGACCCTACCTTAGGGTCATTTTTCTGTTTGGTACTTGATGTGCCCAGTACCTCCCCTTAAGTTTGTCGCGCAACTTACAGGACAACCTGTTTTTGTAGATATCGGATTTTAATTCAGCATTTGGTACAATGCTAAAGCAAGAAACAAAAAACGCTTTGGTAACCTATTATAATGGTAAACGTCGCACCATAGTGCAGTTCGTACCTATGTAATATCAAATTTGCATAGACCGTAGCGAAGTAGTTTAAACATTCACGAATAAACATGATAAAATAATATATACCATTCGTTTCGAACTGTTGCAAGTAAATTTTATAAAATGATAGTGTTGCAATTGTTTTAGGGTCAACTAACTTTACAGTAAACCAAAAACATCGTGAGAAGAGCTGGCGACCGATTTTTGAAATCACATCACTCGAAAATTCCATTCAGTTGTTTAAAAATTGTGTTGAATTTGAAATACCAGTAGAATAGTTAGTACATACAACTCTAATTAATATTCCACTACTTCCACTAGTAGGTATAAAATTTGAGCCGTAAAGTTAATTTCAATAGAATAAATAGAATTTGACAATCTCTTAGATACCTAAAGCAAACTGATATGGACACAATTGTTTAGATTCCTAAAAATATAATTATAACTGAAAACCAATAAAAAAAAACGATCGCTCTGCAAGAAGCGAAACGACAGGGAAAAAAGAAGAAACGTTTACCTACTTGTTTGCTATTAATAAATACCTAAGCATTGAAGGGACGATTGTAATAAGTACCTAATTGTGATAAGTAAGGATTGGCTATAACAAAAACGTATTTTTGTATTATTTCAGACAACTAATCCACAAAAGCAAAACAAATCACTGGAGATATCCTGGAAAAGGGTCACAAGGAAGTTCCTGCCTGCAACACTCTACTGTCCGGATGAGCATGACAAACACTACGTGGATAGAATGTAAACTAAGTGTACCTGTCTAGTATATGTCTTAATTAGGGTTCCGTAGTCAACTAGGAACCCTTATAGTTTCGCCATGTCTGTCCGTCTGTCAGTCAGTCTGTCTGTCTGTCTGTCCGTCCGCGGCTAAGCTCAGAGACTGTTAGTACTAGAAAGCTGTAATTTGGCATGAATATATATAACAGTCACGCCGACAAAGTGAAAAAAAATTTTTTTTAGGGTACCTCCCACAGACACAAAGTGGGGGTGATTTTTTTTTCTCGACTACCTATAGTGTGGGGTATCGTTGGATAGGTATTTGATAATAAATAGGGGTTTTCTAAAATCATTTTTTTGATAAAGTGAATATTTTCGGAGATATTCACTCCGAAAGTTCAAAATAATGTGTCCCCCACCCCTCTAACTTTAGAACCGCACGTCTAAAAAATATGAAATAAATCATGTAAATTAAACTTAATAAAAACTTTCTAAGAAAATTATTTTCAACTTAATCAGTTGAGCAGTTATTAAGTTTTTGTAAAAAAATATTTCTAAACTAAGATTGTAATTTAACCGCCATTGCAATAATTTTTTTTCTTTAAGTACCTATAAGATCGCGCTAACAGTATCTTCTTTCAAATAAAAAAAATATATTACATCTGAAAAACAATCAACATACATACTAGTTCTAGTAGACTGCAGATTAGATTATTTTTATTACTTTTTTAAATCACTTATTGAAAATTGTAAAGACTACCTAATTGTTAGTTGTGGTATAATTGTGTGGGTACCTATTGATCTATGTTTTCACCTTCCTCTTGGTTTCTAGTGAAGAACTTGTAACGGGAAACTGCGACATTTGGCTTAATACCAAAGTGTTCATCAAACTTTTTGAGTACACTTTCGACGTCTTTGTCTTCCTTCTCTGTTAATTTAAACGTAGAAAATACTTCGTACCCGGCTGAACCGATGAGGTTGACTAACAAGCTGGCCTGGACCTCCCCAGGTTCTCTGCTTACTCCGGACGCTCTGAGAAATACCTCAAACTGTTTCCGCCATTTACGCCATGACTCAGCGCGCGCGGCCGGGCCGCCTTCCAACACTAAGTCGGCCGGAGGACGTGCGTGTTCCATTTTAATGAACTTTATTTATTTTTTACAACACTGCGTACCGTAATGTAGTAGTATATTACTCGCGAACGTTAATAAATATAATAAATTCGCGACCACCGCTGCCACCATGTAGTGAAACACACGTCAGTTAGATCAACACTGTTTATTGAATGGAGGGTAGACATTACATTCACACAATAGGTACCCACACAATTATACCACATTAGTCATGAATAGTCATGATTCAACCTACTACCTAATATAACACATGTTTAAATCTTCACTTTAGTGCCACGCGCAAAGTATAGTTTTTTTGAAGTTTTTAGTGTAAGCCATGTAGGCCAAAGAGCGTATTGTCTAACGCCCGGGCACATAAGATCGCATTCTTCATCTCTTTCTGTCCTCGCGGTAAACAGTGTGACAGAAACAACGGTGAAAACGATTGTGATTCCAAGTGCTTTAAATTAGACATTCGTCTCAGATATAAAAAGTTCTGCAGAAGCAGTCGAGTTTAAACATTAGTGTGTTTAAACTGCTCAAAAAGAATAGAATAAGAGCATGTTGTACATGTTTTTGAAGCGTTACCTCAACAACTTACTGGAAACTTTGTCGCAGTAAAAGTCTTCGTGACTATGCATGCTTGACGAGGGAAATCATTATGAAACTTACTGTGATAACATTCTATGGTGGGTCAGGAATCAAATGATCTGATAGTATAGTCGACCAAGCAGGTGCTTTACCATTTTTCATGACAGTTCCTACATCAGAATAAAAACCGGCCCGGCCAAGAGCGTGTTGGACACGCCCAAGATAGGGTTCCGTAGCCATTACGAAATATCAAGTAATATTTTTCTAAGGATTTCGTATGTGTACGGAATCTTCCAAGTTTAGGTATGTTTTATACCTTAGGCTACTATTTACTCTTAAACTACAAATATCCCAAGCAATCTTAGCCGCTATAATTTTCCTTGTAAATTTAATATATTTACTACCATTCTGAATTTTTTCAAATTTTTCCACCCAACAGTTGAGATTTTAGAGGGGGGCGGACGGTCGATTTTAATGAAAATTTTCACTTTAAAGTTGAATATTTCGCAAACAGATCACTGAATATAAAAATCATGTTAGCAACCCCCTAATGGTTTTAAAAGACCTATCCAACGATACCCCGCACTATAGGGTTAGTCGAGAAAAAAAAATCACCCCCACTTTACGTGAGGTACCCTAAAAAAAAATATTTTTTATTTTTTTATTTTACCACTTTGTTGGCGTAACTGATATGTATATTCATGCCAAATTACAGCTTTTTAGTATTAACAGTCGCTGAGCTTAGCCGCGGACAGACAGACAGACGGACAGACATGGCGAAACTACAAGGGTTCCTAGTTGACTACGGAACCCTAAAAACAAGGTTGATTGTCACTTTACTTGCAAGCGAAACTAGTCTTTTATGTTTTAAGCCAGCAAGTGACATTGAATCTTAGGGTGGTAAAGGAATTTCTTGGTCGACTATACATTTGGTATCAGATGTTCAGTGAAGTGGAGTCTACCTGGTATTCAATGACATACAATGATTATCATTTCTGATAACTTCCTACTCAATGAGATAACATAAAGGATAACCAACGTGCCTTGATATATTACCAACTTTTGACGCATCAGATTAACTACTATCTCTGTTAGTAGGTAGAAGTAATTAATTACCTATATGCAATTAAGCGTGACGTTTTATGTCAAATAAGAGCCTATTATTATTAAGCGGGGTTTACTAAAAATCCTTTCGTTCCTGAACCTGATACCAATTCGATGCGGGACGTATAAAATTACATTACATCTTAAGACCTACATTAAAACATGAATACATACAAATGTTAACAATCTCAGTAACATGTTACACCTGTAAGTAACAAATTCTTTAGACAACCAATGCTTATCTATGATGTCTGTTCTTGACTAAGTATCTTACTACGGTCGCGTGCTTTAATTTGGGACCCATTTCGACAAAATATCCTTTGAATTCCTATACAATATGACAAGACTGTCAACCTTAAGTGGGTCCCAAATTAAAGCTCGGGACTTTTCCTACTGTATTCTATTTATTTAAGCAATTGACTACTTATTATTTTAGGACATGAGACAATGACATTAACCTGATAAAAGTCCCATTTGGCCCACGCATGAGAAAATTGTCACACACATTAAATTGTACTTTATATTGATTGTTTGTTTTTGCCCGGTTTTGTTTCCTTGTTCACAAATTGTAGGCAATCAAATTTTGAAACTGAGATTTTACCACATACTTAAGTAGGTAGGTATACCTACCGAAACTGGACTGAGTAGTGCGAAAAAAATGTGATCGACAAATAAATCAAACTAGAGAATAGTATCTCGTTTTAATCGGCGACCAAGTATAATATTTTATGTGGTGTGTGTGAAGAATAAATCACAGTCTACGTCACCATTATAATGGACACTTGTGCGAGTGAGACACCGACCACAGTTTGTTTGCTCTCTTTCAGACCACTTTCTCCAGTCTTCTATTATACCAGAATTGTCACTGTATCGCTCGATAATATGGTTCAATTTTGATTGGCTACTGAAAGCTAGTACTCTGTCCAGTTTAGCTATAAATCCATGGATTTTACAAACACTATAATAAGCGCCTAGATTTAAAGCTATAGCAAAAATCTGAATCATCACTACGTATTTATTAGGCGTCATCAATTACTTCTAACAATTACATCGATATACATTTAGCCTGGATACAAATACAAAAAAGTACTTAGACAACAGGTGAAACTAATATATACATATATCCCGCATTGCAAGCGAATTCCATACTGACATTAAAAGCACAACTAGAAATATGTACTCAACTGTTAAGACATACGGGCCTAAGCAGACGGCGTATTTTTAACGCGCCGTCGACGCGAGTTTTCATCGATACAAACGCTTGTCGACGGCGCGTTTTTTAAAAAACGCCTTATGCTAGGGGCCTTAAGGCTGCTCTAATGGAATGAAAAACGCGCTGTAAACGCGCGTTCCTAAAACGCGCTGTAAACGCGCGTTCCTAAAACGCGCGTCGACGGCGCGTTCAAAAAACGCCGTGTGCTTATGCCCTACTGGTTTTAGTGGCTAATAGGTGGGTATACAGGGTGTCTCATTTAAATCGGTCAGTATGGGAAAGTCTGAAACTATAACACTACGAAGATCCGTTATTAGGAACCATGTCATCGATTTCAGTGAAAAGAAAAACTGCATTCATCTATTTAAAAAAAAACTAGTTCTCAGTTCGGGAATCGAACACGGAAATTTTGAAAAAAAAACCTTACATTATTTCTATTTAGATATCGATTGTGTAGGTCTTAAGCAGTAAATGTTACTGTGAAATATGATATCTAAAATGAATAAAATGCATTGTTTTTCATATCCTTTAAGTTAATTTAGTAGGTGTTCGAAATAACAACCATAAGTTTCGATACAAAAAAATTTTTTTTTTCAAATCTATGAATGCAGTTTTACTTATCACTAAAATCAATGACATGGTTCCTAAGAACAGATCTTTGTATGTCTTATAGTTTCAGACTTTCCCATACTGACCGATTTAAATGAGACAGCCTGTATAACCTGAAGTGGGTATATTTCTGCACATTTCTGCTGACCCAGAGCATCCAAGCTTTATCTAATGACAGCTTTATCAATATGATTTGTTCAAATTTAACAGATATCTACTTGTAAAGGTCTAAAAGGTCTTATCTAACAGAAGCAGTTATGTCTGTTTGAGATAATTAAGATGATAAGACGAATGTAAACAGGCCAATTGTTTTTGTCAGTAAAGATGCCTTATCATCTTTTATTTGCTAAGACAATTTTATTCCATTCTATTATATATTTGTCAAATATGATGTACAATTCTAATGATAAATCAATTTATTATTATTATTCATAATTGGGTATTTTTAAAAGAGACACATAACAAAAAAATATATTTTATTGACAACATAGTTTCAAACCCATGAGCACAATAATTGCCTATTATCATAAATCAATATTTACAGCAAACATGTTTGTTATCTATCTAATTTTATGTACAAGTTATTTTCTTATGTACTCAAGCAAAACAACACTTGCTTTCTATTACTTGTAATCACTATCCTCAACCACTAAATAACTCATTTCTCTAACCATAGTAGACCACTTCACAGTTTTCTTCCAAATATTGAGCTTCATGTCTTTGCCTTTAATCTCTAAAGCTTTATGTACAACAAACCTATTGAACTCGTGAACATGTTCATGGTTAGTGTATTCTTCAACATCCATCCACTTACATTGCTTAACTTCTCGCTCGGATATTGTTATTTCTTGAGTAAGTGCCTTCATCATTAAGAGTACATATATGTCGGAATTACCAAACATCATGTTGTGTGTGTGTCTGAATGTGACCAAGGACTGGAAATCTGTGTCTACACCGGTCTCCTCTTTCACTTCTCTTACGGCAGCATCTATTATGTCTTCACCTGGTTGTAGAAAATAATGAGTTTTTTTAAATAAATAAATAATAAAATAATAATAATAATAATGGGCCCGTGATCGGAAATCCGTACCAACATAATAATAATAATAAAATAATGAAAAAAAAAAGCCCGATACATTGCAAACTTTTAAAGGTACAATAAGTGAGGTTGAACAAAATTTCTATTAATCCATAATCAGCACACATTCACCCATTGCTAGGTAAAGAAAGTGATCCAAATTTTCAAACAGTTTTGTCAGTCGTAAGCTGTAATGTCTATACTTCACTTTTAGCAATATAAATAATAAAACAAACAACTTTGATATCTTTTGTAACATAACTTTTACAAAATAAGTAACAGCAATTAACCATTAAATAAAGTGTTATTTAGTTATTTATATTGACATGGTTTTACATTTACTGGTCAATAATTTTCAAAAAGCGCTTTTCAGTAAAAAGACATAAAGATTGTTTAACCTTGTTTCTATTAAAAAAAGAAGTACTTAAAAATTGTCTTACCTCTTTCAACATAACCTCCAGGGAGTTTCCAGTGTGGGTAATCATAATGCCTTTCTGATATAGCCAACAGTTGATTTTGGCCGTTAAACACCATTGCACCCACTCCCAAGTTTGTGTAGCTACCAGGAGGCAGGTTTGGCTCGGAGTCCATCGGTAGCCATTTGTACATCATCACAAAATCATCTCTGGCATGATGAAAAGTAAAACCTTTCTAAGAATATCAAGTTATCATTATGTTATTAGTAAATATTAATTTAGCAGGTGAAACTCATAACTTACTTGTGCTAATAGAGGTACAAGAACAGAGTCTTTGATGTTCACTTTAAACCACAGACATCTGTTACCATTGCTGCGCCACTCTTCAATAGACTCTGCAATGTTTAAATAAAATATGTTACATGAATCCTGAAAACAATTAAAAAGTTTGGAAAATCTAATTGTGCATGTCTCACACATTTGTAATAGTAGTAGTTACAAAGTAACTTAATTTTTTGAATAAATCAAACATTTATTATACTCAATATACAATTTTTGAAAAATCTCATGTGAGATTAGAGGGAGGGGAGGGGGGTTGCGGCGAATCTCACGATATCTCACCAGGCAGTGAGGGTAGTAAAAAATCCTCTAAAACACCTCACATAATTAATGGACGCTCCCTAACAAGGAAACTGTTTTAAAGTAATTTATTTTTAAAAACACCGTATTTACTTTAACCCTTTACCTATGGGCACAATCTGAATAAATATGAATTCTCTACCTAATAACAGCGACAGAAAGTCTATTTTATACTAAACATATTGTCAACTATAGTTGACACCCGTCGGCAAAGGGTTAATAAGTAAACAAAATTAAACAGAGGAAATAAATAATACTCACTATCAAGTATTGTTGGAAATGTTGTTGGATCCAATTTCTCTTTTGAGGTGTCCACTGTAATGCCTTTAAACCTGTCTTTTTCTCCTTGAAAAAGGTATTGAAGATTCTTTGAGTGGTTGCAGCAAGTAGTTCTGGAAATAATATCAATAACTCTGCTTAAAAGGAATAAAGGCTAGACAAAAGGCAGCATGGTTTTTGACTGTTGGCTAAGTGGCTATATTTGTCACTTTTATTAAGTGCTTGGTTTTACTGCCTCCTCCCCTAAAGGGTACAAGTAAAATAATTATGAGCCTGGTTCCAGGGCGAACAGAACAATGGGCCATGAAAAATTTATGTTATGTTCATTCATACACTCTGTATTGCTTAGGCTTATTACTGCTGAACAGAGATGCTGCCATAATAAATGATATGATAATAAATTTATTTAATCATTTTAAATATTATATGCGATAACGGAATGCACAGAGAGTATAAGTCCATAGTCCATTGTATTTCCGCCTAGAAACAGACTAAACCAAAACATACCTGATGAATTTCAAATTATTTACAAAAACACTTTGCGATTTGACTTGTAATGGAATATGCACTAAACATCGACGCATAACGTAACTGTACATAGTTATAATTTATTTCCTAACGACCTTAACGTTTTATTACACTTTATCAAGTTAATAGCTCACAAACCAAATTTGACGACTATTATGTTATTTAAACCTACGTATTTTATATACGCATAGTTTTGAGCACATGAAAATTCATTATTTTTAGAATTTGCTCTAGTTTAGTTGGATAACTCTGCTAGCGTCAATATTAGTTAAAAATCGTAGGACATTTAAGAAATGTACATTTTACAAGTCTATTTTTGTTTCTCAGTACTCCGCTCCGATGGCAGGACATGGCAGATGACAGTACATTACATTGGCAAGCTGACAGACTTGACTGAGAGAGAGCTGTCAAACTGACAGTGACGGCAATAGTGATGTTGCTCAATGATCTCAATAGACACTAAAGGCCATCGCAAGCCGAAGCGTGGGGCAGCGTGGGGTGCATCGGCAGCGCGGCACAGCGTATTTGATTCAGTGTCACCGTTACGCACACACCCCGCGCTGCGGTCTGTGAAGGCCTTGAAAGCCACCACAGACCGCAGCACGGGGCGAGCGCGTGACGTCGATGGAGCGGGCCGCGCGCGCACATTACGCGCCGCGCTGCCTGCTAGTGTGTGTCAGCGTATATGATCCACTTGATCCAGTGTTAGGCGGCCCCTAAACGGTCAATTATATTGCGCAATATTGCGAATTGTGCAATATTATTGACCGTTTAGGGTTAATATTGAAGATTGCGCAATGATTGACCGAAAGTTTGAGCGAGTTTAATTTTTATTGCACAATATTTTTCCATTGCATCGTGTAGGATCAGTATTGTGCAATATTTTAGTATCCGACTGAACACGAAAACATTGTGCAGTTCGTATTATTGTGCAATATAATTTTATTGCTCGTTTGGATTCAAAGCGCCTTTCAATCTTATTGTACAATAAAAAGTATTGTACAATGTTATTGTAGGTGTAGGGGCCGCCTTATGCACGCACGCCCCGCGCTGTGGGAAGTATAGGTAACGCCACCAGAGTTGAGGCCACGCACACAACCACATCTCATGTAATGACAGCGGGATTTTGACGTTGTGTTGACGTTTAACGACAACACAACGTCAAAATCCCGCTGTCATTACATGAGATGTGGTTGTGTGCGTGACCTCAACTCTGGTCATCTGGTGGCGTTAAGTATAACTATTAAGTAATCTGTGGCTGCGGTCTGTGGAGGGCACAATACTCATTGCTTATACTCCATTTATTTTAACATTTGAAACTTAACGGTAAAATTTGCAAATGTTTCTAAATGATACAATGAAACTATTTAAAATTGTGTTAACTTCTATAGTGAAAACATAGTTCGTGACCGCTAATAAATGTACATGTAGGTATTTTTAGTCCATTTGTGTTCGAAATACCGAGAATCATGTGTTACAATTTGACCGTTAATTCAAACCTTAAATTAAACGAAGTATAGGTTACTCTACTCGATTCAATCATAATTATATACGCCGCTAAGTTCTTTAATCAATGTGCTATGTATGTTAAATACTCAAAATGCGCCGCGCTGCCACGCTGCGAGCGTGTGTTAGCGTATATGATTCAGTGTTATACAGCGCGCTGGCTGGGCACCACTGGGCACGCTCCATCGGCGTCCCCGCACGCACTGCGCTTCGGTTTGTGGAGGACTCTATTGCTATACAGAAAAATAGTAGCAACACTGTGGCCGAACTTACATGTTTGTATAGTAAGAAGCGCCAACTGGTGGCCCGTGGATGCACGCACTATCTATCAAAATATTAATAATATTATATACGTAATTTATAACTATGGTACTTTTATCTACAGCATACGTAACTATACTCCATTTATTTTAACATTTGAAACTTAACAGTAAAATTTGCACACTTTTTTAAATGAAACTATTTAAAATTGTGTTAACGTCTATTATGTAGGATTACAAGAAGTTATAATAATAAATTAAATATCTTGATTTTGGCATTGAAGACGAAAAGATTTCCTTGAACTAAAACAATCATATATATTTTTCTGTAATGCAGTGGTAGTAAGGTTAGTAATAATGACATGTCATACATAAATTAGAAAGCTTATATCAATAATCTTTGACGAAAACCTGAGACAACTCAAGAAACTCACTAATTTTCGTGAAAACCAGTCAGTTGAGACTTAAATTTCTTTAAATCCTCGTTTTAATAATAGCGGTGGAATATATTCATAAGCGGCGCTTTTCCACTACCGATATATTTTTGACAGTTGTGTTTCATCGTTATAACACTAGAGGCCGCTGTCGGCTATGGAAATAGGTTAGGTAACTTTTTAAAGTATCCCATCTGAGCCAGAGTTAGTTTAATTTAATTTTACATTTCATGAATTTGTACTTTAAGTTTATCTTAATAAAGTTAATTTTGTCTTACAACAATCATTTGGCAGGCATTAAACGTCAAACAAAACTGTCAAATTCCGTAACATAAGTAACATAACATACGCAAGTTGCGCATTTAATATGAACTTGCTTGACTTGCTTACAACAATCTAAAAGATTTTATCATAAGCACCACACCATTAACAGGCTCATTTCGCTTTCGTCATAACTCAAGGTTACTAAAGTCTTATCTATTCTAAACAAAATCTAAACTGTCTGTGAGCTCAGATAAATATACCCTACACTTAAGTGTAAAGTACAAAATTAAAATTGGAATTTATTTCTCTTGATTAAATTTCGTAGTTTATAAAAAATATTTATAATGTCTTTTAAAACGTTTGAAGGCGTGATAGATCGGTATAACGGAGTAACAGTAAATTCTCAGGATGAACCTTGTGATATTTACAATTTCCTAGACCAGCTAAAAAGTAAGTTATTTGCTGTAGTTGGACCAATTGTATTATATTTTAAAACCTAGTTATTTATAATTATTTGTGTAAAACTTTTATCAAGATCAATTAAGCAAATTTTGAAGATTTTTGACTTTTTAGATATTTTAAAAGATATAATAATATTGTGTTCTAAACAGATTCACTTAAAAAGTGGACTCAAGAAGAAAGAAGATGCATCTGGTTCAAAGTCAACATCAAAGATGCCACATGGGTTCCAATATTGGCACATGTAAGTTACCACCATTATTGCTGGCGACTATTGCATATTGTTTTACAAAGCATTTATGTGAATTTTAGTAAATCTAAAATCTGTACTTAATATTATAAATGTGAAAGTGTGTTTTTTTGTTACCTCTTCAAAGTTAAACTGCTGAATGAATTTAGATGAAATTTGGTATGGAGGTAGTTTGAATCCCGAGAAAGGACATAGGATAGTTTTTATCCTGGAAAATTGTTGTGGAAGGGATAGCAGATGGAGTTGCAGGCAACAGCTAGTACCCAATAATCCTTTGATTGTTTCAAACTTTGTGATTTTCACTCGTAATATATGGGACTTATCACACAATTAATATTTACCTTGATGTTTCAGCCACATTGCAGCAGCCGTGGTCACGAGTTAACTCGTTAACTTAAGTTAACTCATGACCATTTGGCTGCTGCAATGTGACCGAAACATTGAGGTGATAAGTCCCGTTTAGTATAGTAATTATGAAATCTTTGATTGTTACAGGAGGGATACAATTTTCATCATTCCAGAGATGATTTTGTTATGATGTACAAGTGGTTGCCAATTGACAGTCCCCACAATTTGCCCCCTGCATGCCACACTAACCTTGGTGTAGGAGGCATGGTATTCAATGATGAAAAACAAATACTGGTAGTAAGTGAAAAGTCACTTGACTTTCCCCATTGGAAGCTGCCTGGAGGATATGTTGAACGAAGTGAGTAAATACCTCAAGTTAGAGTTTGGTTGGGTACTCATCATGGTGGTTTTTTTTTTAATAAATTGCTACTGTCCAATTTTGGTGGTTTGGTAAATTGGTACTCATTATGGTGCTGATAGCTGACAGCCAAGCCAATTCTATAGTGTCATGTAATGAAGTGGGTAGATCTTCTTTCTTTTCTATGGTAAAAAGTGATTGATGTAGGGTATACTACATTGATATTCCAATACAGGCAGGTCATGAGTTTCTGAGGTCTAGGTTTGGCCAACATCTCCACTGTGTATTTGCTAAGACAGCACTAATGCGAAAAAGCATATTCTGCCTGGCAAGTAAGATATAATATAAGATTCCAAGTCACATAAAGTCTCTACGATTGCAGCAATTTAAAAATAAGTTATTTACCTTGGTTAATTGATAATTGTTACTATTCAATTCAAGATTTCTTGACATGTGACTTAATTTAATTGAATCTGATTCTGTTTAGTTTAATTTGTTTTAATTAAGTTTGATTTTAAGTAACCCTAGTGCAGGCACGTGTGTTCCATAGGCCTTTTGTAAAATAATCGTATTTCTAGTTATCTGTACTGAAATTATTTGAATAAATTATCTTATCTTATCTTATTTAATTTAATTTGATTTTATTTAGTTTAATTCTGTTGACATTCTGTTTTTAACGCAGTTTTTTCACATACTAATTTGTTTTTGTACGCCAATTGGCAAAACATAGTGAAACTAAATATTATTTTTCGATCACTGTACTCAGGTTATACCTATTTTTTACAAATAAAATACTTTGACTTGACTTTGACATGCACAACTCTCTGTGCAATAAAATAAAATTAATTACAAGTACTTGTTATATTATTAATATTATTATACTACTAAATTAATAAGATGGTATGAATAATCAATCATTCTACAATATGCCTTGTGATTTTTATCGACAAGGGCTGTTAAATTAACTGAGTCAAACTATGCCATAAAAACTCTTATCAATAATAAAAAGTACTAAAAACTACTACTGAAACTGTATGTAATTGCATGTGGCTAATTGTCAAATCTGCTAACTCTACCATTATCTAACTTACCTACTATATCATGTTTTAGGGGAAGATATAAAAGATGCTGCCATGAGGGAAGTCTGGGAAGAGACAGGAATTAGGACTGCATTTGAATCCATGGTAACATTGAGGCACAGCCACAACTCAATGTTCGGTAACTCCGACATTTACGTAGTTGTTAAGTTACGAGCTACTTCAACAGTAATAACTAAATCTGATATAGAAATAAATGCATGCCAATGGATGGATATTGAAGAATTCTTGCATCATCCACATGTTCATAAATTTAATCGATTTATAGTTGCGCAAGCATTAGATTTAGAAGAAAGAAATATTCAATTGGGACTACTCAATGAGACATTCAAAATTGGGAACATGACAAGAGATGTCACAAATCTTGTTGTTCAAGATCTTTAGTATCTACTTAAGGCCTAATTTCAGCATGTAATTTACAATACTACACTTTCTATGTATAAGTACATGGTTTTTCATGAAATGTGCTAACTTTATATGGGCTAATATTGTCCAATGACCTGAACATGTTACATTGTTTCAAATATGATTGTATTAAATTTTTGTTTATGCACCTATGACTTGTTTGACTTTATCTTCTGCCAGCGCATAGGTTTAGTACTATATAAATTAAAAATCAGGGATTTTATATTTACCACATTGGTTGACTCATCACTCCTGGGGAATAACAAAAGCGATCAGACAAGAGAAAAAACATAATAAGTATGTAATTAGGTATTTAGATTGTACACTTTGTTGGCATATGCAGAGGTTCTAACTCAAAATGTATTTGAATTGCTTTGTTTTAATATATCTTGTGCACATTATAAATGGGTTATCTTGTATGGAATGCGTCATGTAATACACGCTAGTGATAAAAATGAATTATACCACAAAAATAAAATGACGCCATTCTTTGTTGGTTTAGGGCGAGTGGTGCAAATAATAAAAAAATATTTTCGATTTGTTATGGTTTTATTATCATTCTGTCCACCCTATTAACTAGCAATAATTACAAGGTTCAATAAAGTGTTTATAATATTATAGTACCAAAATGTTTGTAATTTGAATTCAGTTGATTATAGTAATTATCAGTTCATTACATAATATGAAAATATACAATTATAGTGAAGTTGTTAAAAAAAAAACAAATAATGGATTACTAAAGGCTACATCCACATTACAGTCCATTTCAATTTACCTCTCAAATTATATTGTTACTTATTATGAATTTGTGGTGTTGACCATTCACATAAGACTGATCCAATGCAATGTTACTGTCATGTTAGGTGTTGCAGTTGTCATGACATCAACTAAGCAATACATGTATGCTTGTGAAATAAACTTACACTAAATTGTTTTGGACACAGCCTAAGCTGATATGTCATTTATATAATACACAAACAATGCTATTGTCCACTATTTTATTTTTCATAATCATAATTTATCTCAATCTAAATCAGGAGCCGAAGCACTGTGACCCATGTACTCTTCTTCATCAGAACTGTCTGCTTCACCAATTATGGATTTCAAGAGCCCACCAAACATCGAATTAGCATTTTTAGGGTCATGCGGTATTTCTATTCCAAACCAAATACGGCCAATGTTATCCAAGTACACAGAATAGTTGGGATCTCGCTTTATACTAATTGCATACCAGTTCCTTAGTATTTTAAATTGGATTGCATGTTTCCTGAAATTTCAAATGAATTGTTAAGTATAACAAGCACATTTAAGCTACAAGTGTGTAGAAACAAATATTTATCTTGACACTTACTGTTCAATTGCACGTAGAAGAAACCAGAGAAAATTGAGTAACGGAAATAAATAGGGTGGCCCATTGTCATTTTTAATGGTTGGATGTGACCCTGTGTATTTATTAAATGTCTCTGTCGCCATTTGTATGTTCCTTAGGCAAAGAAATTGCAGCACTGCTTGTGCTATGAACAAGTCTATCTCAGATTTCAGGCCCTTGGTTGTATGCAGCTCTATAAGCATGTTGGCATATGCTGATCCATCACTGGAGTGTAAGAAATGCTTGTGTGCCGCTGTGTACTTCTTTTCTCTCCAATACACTTCAGCAATTTTCTGAAATTTAGAACACAACAAAGATTATCAATATGATTAAATTTGCACCACAGGTTTTGGTTTTAGAGTTGCAATCTCGCAACATTTACTCTTTTGTGAGAAGGTAGGTAGGTAATTTTTAGGGTTCCGTACCCAAAGGGTAAAACAGGACCCTATTACTAAGACTCTGCTGTCCATCCATCTGTCTGTTTGTCACCAGGCTGTGATAGTTAGACAGTTGAAATTTTCACAGATGATGTATTTCTGTAGCTGCTATAACAACAAATACTAAAAAACAGAATAAAAATGGCAAAAAGAAACAAATGGTTTTTTTTTGGCATTTTTATAGATGATGGTACAGAACTAACAGAACCCATCAAGCGCAATTCCAACTCTCACTTGGCCAGTTTTTTTAGATTTTTGCACAGTACCCTGGTACTATTTGTATGGAGCCCCACCACTCTATTACCATGCATTTTTACAAATATTACATAAAAATACTAAGCATATTTTTTTGATTCCGATGATCAAAAATTATCTGTGATATACCTATAGTAGGGGCCATAATTCGAGAGACAAGCTTGACAATTAAAGGGTTACCAGGGTTAGGCGATAACGATAACCAGTGTCGACTGGACTATATGTTTTGATATAAGACTGATTTGTTTACTTCCTTTAATGATATCTCTCGCCGGAAGACCAGCGCTGGCTCCACCCCAGGAGTCCGCATTTATGCTGAGGCGGGACCGTTTTCGTACACTTTTTAATACATTATTTTTTTATTTTATTTCATTTTTTTTTGGTTTGCTCATTTTTATTTTTTTTATTTCTTATTGTTTTTTTATATTTTAAAATTGTATTGTCTTAATAGTAATAATTGTTTGTGTTTTTTATTTTTGTGTGTGCAAAATAAAAATTTTTCATTTCATATCTTACATTACATTGAAATGTAAAGTGTTACATTAATTTAATCATATCACCGTAAGTAATGAATAAATATGACAGGTAGCCAAAGCCATAATGTTTTTTTTATTACAACACAAACTGCACTACCCTGTCTGTGGCAACATTTGAGCAAAATGAATTGTCAAAGTTGTCTTTGTCTCTCGAATTATGGACCCTACTATATAGCTAATTCCAAATCATCAATCATTTCAATCAAATAACCTCAGAAAATAGACAGTATAAAAGGAAACAACTTTTTTAGGTCGGAACAACTTTACCTGCACAAAATTTGAAAATGACCCAGGTAAATCTGCTTTTATTTGCCTGGACTGAAGATTGTGTTTGAATTTTGGTTAGGAACATTAAACATAAAAGGAAATAATTACCTTGTGAAGTAACGGATGGCCTTTTTTATTGCTGTCCATGGACCACTTCACAGCATTAGTCAAAAATGTTTCCCTCTCTGGGATGGTGGAACTCATGATTTCAAATAAATTAGCTAATTTTTCAATCCATTCCTCAGACGGTTGCGTTTCGGATTTAGTCAAAACATCCAGAAGCAGTATAGCTAGGTCAGCGCCACTGCCTTGCTGGTCGCGCTGCAAGAGCAGAGTGGCACCTTTGTGCAGCAAGTTTAAAAGATCCGCATATTTCTTTTGACTTAGATATCTGTAACAAGACACAAACAGTAAAACAATAGTCGCAACACAACCTTAAAATACGGTATGAAAGTGATAGTCACTACCTGAAATAAAGCGTTCTGTACATTTGATGTGCTTCATAGTATTGACCAGAATTAACGGATGCCTCTAATTTATCTAGCACTCTCACTACACCTCTTTCTCCACGTGCCGCCATGGTTTATTTTCTAGAAGTATCTGTTTTTCCTTTAATTTCGTATTCACTTATACGCCTCAAGAAAAGTCATTTTTGTTTCATTTCATTGGTAGGTACCAGCAAGGCAGGGTGGCGGATGGCAGATATAAAATAAATTAATGCTGTTAATTATAAGTAGGATAATGAAACTCAAAAATGGCGCTAGTATCTTCTTATAAATGAAGGTTAGACAAAGATAGAAGGTATGATTTAATTTAGAGGCATAATATCAATAAATATGCGTTCAGAAACTAAACTCGCTCACTAGTAAAAACATAAATGTAAATTTTATTAGCTTCGGAAGAAAATTACATACATAAACTTTACAAATAGATTTATGTATTATATTACATAATACATAAATTAGACTTCACACCTCATTATCAGTGGCGTGCGTTGTGTTTCTAGATTGACTTCTCAAAGTGGGGTTTCAATACGATTTTTATTCACATTGCAAGGAAAAAAATGCAAATAAGTATTTTTTGTGTCTAAACACTGAAATATAATAAAATAAAGCCCTCCACAGACCGAAGCGCGTGGAGTTCTCGACGCGCCACCGGAGTGGGCCCAGCGCGTTGTGTAACACTGAATCATATACGCTGCGCCGCGCTGCTGGAATGTGTCAGTCACCGTATACTTATTGATTCAGTGTTACATACAAAGCGCTGGGCTCGCTCTGTCGCCGTCGCGCGCACGCCTGTCGATGCGCTCTGTTGTGGCTTTTAGAATTCGAATGGTCATACGTCGATTCGCGAAAGAGTCCTGGGACTTATAGGGAGCTAGAACACGGAGCAGTAGATGGCTACTTGGGAATTTCAAAATTCAATTGATCAATTCGTTTCAATCTTGCCAATTTCCCATCATCTGTCTGTTTGGTCATGGTTTGGTCAGTTTAGGTATACTTTTAAGCCCATCACACACAGCGCAGATGCGGTAAGATATCTGTATCTGAACAGATATCTGTCAATATCGCTCCCTATACAATTCAATGGAGGACCACACACAGCGCTGATGCGGTAAGATTTTTATCTGCGTATCTGTGAGCACCGACATATATCGACAGAATCCGACAGATGTGAAGATTATATCTGCAGATAAATACAGGTGGATGCGCAAAAGCACACTTTCATCATCATCATCATCATCCCAGTCTGTGTTACGTCCCACTGCAGGGCACAGGCTTCCTCTCAGAATAAGAGGGTTTGGGTCGTAGTTCCCACGCGGGCCCAGTGTGGATTGGGAACTTCAGTGTATAATAAAATAAAAATAAAATTAAGTACTACTTAAGCAAACAACAAGTCATCCTTGCGTAGAAATGCATTTTCGCATTTTTTTACATTTTGTCGTGAAGAGAAATAAAGAAAGTGTTACGCGCTTTTATTGAAAATTCATTGTAGCCTATCTATCTCTCAAAGGGCCGGCAACGCACCTGTGACACCCTTAATGTTGCGGGTGTCCATGGGCGGCGGTGATTGCTCCCCATCAGGTGACCCGCATGCTCGTTTACCCCCTTTTATATAAAAAAAACATCCTGTATAAGCCATCCGCACCACAAAACACGTCTACTCAGCTCCGAAATTTTAGAGTGAATGTAAAAACCTCGCATCTGCGCTGTATGTGATACCTGCAGACGGATAAGTTTTTATACGCAGATAAAATCTTACCGCATCTGCGCTGTGTGTGACAGGCTCTCTTTGTGCGCTTTCGCAAAGAGTGTGACGACCGATGTGGCGAAGAGCGAGAACGTTGCTGGTTGGTTAATACTTAAGAGGTTCTTTTTAAGGTTCCGTAGTCAACTAGGAACCCTTATTATAGTTTCGCCATGTCTGTCCGTCTGTCTGTCTGTCTGTCTGTCCGTCCGCGACTAAGCTCAGAGACTGTTAGTACTAGAAAGCTGTAATTTGGCATGAATATATATATATCAGTTACGCCGACAAAGTGATTATATAAAAAAAACTAAAAAAATTTTTTATAGTGTACCTCCCATAGACGTAAAGTGGGGGTGATTTTTTTTTTCTCGACTAAACCTATAGTGTGGGGTATCATTGGATAGATATTTGAAAACAAATAGGGGTTTGCTAAAACCATTTTTTGATAAAGTGAATATTTTCGGAGATATTCACTCCGAAAGTTCAAAATGAAAAATACGAATGTTTGTTCTCGGGTCTTGGGTGTTAATATGTAGGGATTGCAAAATCTGGTGTTTTCCCAAATCCGGATTTTACGGTTTTTAACACGTGCAAATCCGGATTTTTCGGATATAATATTTTAGTAATCTTTTAAAATTTTCATGTAATTACATGTTGTTTGAATAATGGTGTTCCATTTTATTATTTCTAAATGTCCCCTAAGAAAATATAAAACTAAAACTAAAAAAATATTTATAATCCACGTTTAGTCAGTCCAGTACTTCAGTGCCTTGATATATATCAGGTGGCATAAAATTGTTATTCCTAATTTTTTCTCGCATAACAACATTACTTCAAATGACGCATGGCATAAACACTTTCTTTTGCATATTTTTTTGCGCCGAAATTGTTGTTTCTTGTATTGTTTGTCCTAAAAATTATTGGTCCTAATGTTACTTGTGTGTAACATTTAATTATCGAATGATAAATGTGCCTTTCGAACTGTTCTATCCGTTTTCCAATACACCCGCTCCCAAAACATATGTTCTGGTCACTATCCATATACCTTTTCCTGAATAATCCGTTTCCCGATATGCATAAGGGTTTCCAAAATGTGCTTCTCCCAAAAGATACGTTTGACTTGATATCCGTTTCGCAAAAAGACCTGATATCCCGAAATGACCGTTCCTATCGCCAACCTTTTTTAAATAATCCATTTTCCAAAATGTGATAGATAGATAGATAGATAGATTCATTTATTTCTGATTGAAAATTACAATTATATCCAGCATTCGAAATGTCACAAATATAAAGAATTCACAAAAAGATCGTCAACAGAATTTGAAAAACATAAATGGATAATATATTAATTTAAAATGTCACAAAGATAATAATATTAAAAACAATAAAAGTGAGATAAAACAAAAATGTCAATAAAATATTAAATCACATAATGTGTGAATGTCAAAAAAATTTAAAAACTACAACATAAAAATATTAAATGAATAATATTAATTCACATAATGTGAAGATGTCATAAGACCAAATAATCAATAAATAATAACAATAAAAACAAAAAGAATAAAAATACATACAAATTCAGATGTCAAAATTAAATAATGATAATATCATACTCTTTTACAGAGTACAATGATTTGTCCATAAGTAGTTTTTTAAGTCGGCGTCCAAATGTTTCGTCCGAACATTCACTTTTTAGAGGGTAGACGTTCGTAAAACCTAGGGCCTATGACGCGCGGGTTTTTATCAAGCAGCGCCAACCGCCGCGGCACCACTTGCAATCGCCCAGTCTGGCGGGTTATTCTACCCGGGATATTGACGCGTTTAAACAAATTTATATTTCGTCGAGTAAACATTATTATGTCATAGACATACTGTGAATATTGCGTCAATATCCCAAATTTTTTAAATAGCTCCCTACAAGAGTCTCTAGGTTTTACGCCAGCCAATGTGCGCAGAGCTCGCTTCTGGATCTTAAACACTCTGTCAGAATCAGTTGAATTTCCCCATAAAATTATACCATATGACAGGAGTGAGTGAAAATAGGCATGGTGCTTCTCCAAAAGGATACGTTTGTCTTGATATCCGTTTTTAAAAATACCCATTCCTTGCAACATCCGTTCCCTTCACATCACTATCTTTTCCTGAATACAGATGCTATGAGAACCGGGTGTTTTGACGTACGGATGCTATGATAATCGGTTGTTTTTACATACTGATGCGATGAGAAACGGGTCTTTTGGGCAGATGGGTCATTACGGGCATATAGGTGTCATGAGAGACAGATCTTTTAGCATACAGATGCTGTGAAAACTATGTGTTTTGATAAATTGATGCGATGAGAAACAGGCCTTTTGGCATACAGTCATTTAAAGAAACTGTTATTTTGGAACTATTAAGTTTTAGCTAATTCTATGTTCGAGTTGTAAATATTTAGGACGTTCACATGTTTGCATTCAAAAATTAATAATGTAAGCGAGTAGATAGTATGCTATTCAATACGTTTAGGCACGAGAGATCCGTTACTTAAAACATCAAAATCCTAAAAGGTCCATTTTCTACAATAGGTATTCAAATCTTAGAAGATCCTTTTCCTAAGATATCCAAATCCGAGAATATACGTTTCCTATAGCATTTAAATTCTAGTAGACGCATTTCCAGTGATTACCAATTCCTAGAAGATCCGTTTCCTAATATGAATATTATATTAGTTATTGTTATTGATTTAAATGAACGGACGTTTCGGGAAGTTTATTTTTTATGGTAACGGGTGTTTTTGGGAAGTAGATGTTACAGAATACTTATGGATGTTTTGGTACATGGGCGTCTTACAGGAAAGAGATGCTTTTAACACAACGGATGTCTTAAGAAACGCTTCTCTCGTGCCGAAACGATTCTACATTAATGCAACATTCTCGGCCAAAAAAGTTTAGGACAATCAACATTATTTTATGATATGACAAGCACTCCCACTACCTGGTCACTAATTTGTTACTTAAATTCACAGTTCACAAGAACTAATGAAAGAAAACGAAACAAAATATTTAGTTTTCTGGTTAAACGTCACTGTAATTCAAATTCGAAAAAACCGAATTTTTGTGACTAAAATCCGAATTTATAAAGGCGGCAAAATCCGGATTTATCAGGTTATTTCGGATTTCGAACTATCCGGATTGCAATCCCTATTAATATGTATTTAAGTATGTATCTATCTATATAAGTATGTTTATCCGTTGCCTAGTACCCATAACAAAAGCTTTTCTAAGCTTACTTTGGGACTAGGTCAATTGGTGTGAATTAGACAATTGATTGATATTTATTATTTGTTATTAAAATAATGTGTCCCCTCCTCTAACTTTTGAACCGCACGTCTAAAAAAAATGAAAAAAATCACGTATGTTAAACTTAATAAAAACTTTCTAGGAAAATTATTTTCAATTTAATCAGTTGAGCAGTTTTTAAGTTTATGTAAAAAAATATTTCTTAACTAAGATTGTAATTTAACCGATATTGCAAGCATTTTTTTTCTTTAAGTACCTATAAAATCACGCTAACAGTATCTTCTTTCAAATAAAAAAAAATATATTACATCTGAAAAACAATCAACATACCGACGCTCGAAAACAATGAGGGCGTATCCCATAAAAAGGTCGTAACTTGATTATTACATGGCTATAATCAGCTTTTTTTTCTGCGTCGAATGGTCCGGGTCTCGTTTCTCTACGACGACAAAAAATTTAAAAATCGGGCAATATTTTGGAAAATGGGTGTATTTTTTTTGGTCGTAACTGCCCATAAAATGACGAATTTAAACTTTTTGGACGTGTAGAAGTTTGTGTTTTTCATAAAAAAATAGTTAAGCCGTTCGAGTTTCTACGCACGATAGTAGTTACGACCTTTTTGCGGGATACATTTTTCAATCTTCATTGCTTACACCGACATTCATGCAGTTCGCGTTTTTTCTACGGACAACGAATAACCTCTAAGATACTGCAATTTCGTGGTTACCTGAAATCAATCTAAGCCTAGTTAAACCAATATTATCAGAATGAATATTTTGGAACATTTCGGTTTTTCCCGGCTTACGCCACAGGCACAAGCTACTGTAGTACCTGCGCGGACGCGACTGAAAGGTTGTGTTTGTTTTTCCTCGACAAAATCATAAAGGATTATCTGAATCAAAGTATGTCTGTATCTTGGATTACTCGTACCAACTAGTGAATTTTATGATACTTAAGGGCTGAGGTCATTTACCGTTAAACTGACGTACCTAAACCACCGTTCAAAATAGTGAGGTATTATGTAAGTACATTAACGACTGATCATTTAACCCTTTATAGGTTAACGATCTCAAAAAAGACCTCCCTGTAACAACATCTTTTTGTATTTTTTTCTTGTTCAAATTTTTTAGGACTAAAGATTGGCGATGAGGCTTGAATTGACGATTTTTTTCGGTCATGCCCGTTAAAGGGTTAAACGTCAGTTTGACGGTTGTACTTGGTGAGCACGGCGTTTAGTCAATTAATTAAGGTTCATTTATCTTAAAATAACCATACACGATCAATAAAACAGAAGGCCATGTAAACTAGCAATTAAGTTTCGTTTTGTTTTCATCCGTCGCGAGAAATTGATCGCAGCTGCATAAAATATCTTAAATATTGGAAATAACAAATTTGTACCTAAGGAACGGACACTTACTTTTATCTTTGAAAATAATAAATACTACTGATTTCATGGATTTTTGAAAAATCGTCTGCCTTAACCAAAACACGAACAGGTCAAAATTAAATAATGACATAACATAAAGTCGTATTTTATATTACCGATCGAAAGCGTCATTCATAGTGATCATTTATTGCTACAACACGTCCTTTAAACTGAATAAAAACCTGAAAAATAAAAATAACTAGTATTCTACTATTTGCTACAAATTTCCAATATTTAAGGTAGCTGCGGTCCATTTCCCGTGACGAATAAAAACAAAACGAAAAAAACGAAACTTAATTGTTGGTATTCGTGACCTTCTGTTATATTGATTGTGTATGTTATTTAAAGATAAAACTCTACATCATTAAACAACAACGCAACAACACTTGTTATTTATTATGTTTATGTTATTTTTTATTAACCGGGGGTATTTGACCGGTTCGAATCCCGACAAAGACAAGCGAATTTTTAAAAATGCATAAATGCAGTATTTTCCTTTAACGGAAAGAGTTTTTAACATAGATTATACTATTTTAAATATTAAAGGTAGTTTAGATGTATTAAATTGATCAAAGTCTATCTAGCGGTGTGGTCAAATACTGATGTTAAGGAAAGAATAATTGTTACGCTGTTGGACAGGTATCTCAGTTAAGTTTTAAGCTTGCATAAGATAGGGATAGAGTAGTCCTAACGTTGGGATATAAATTGTAAATTTTACATTTATTTTTAGATGGCAGCGAAAAAAATGGAAAAACAACCTGAATCACGAATTAAAAATTGTTATTACGATGATTGATCATTTAAAACACAATTTTTTAATGTTTCAATGTTAACATATTCATATTTATCAAAGTTAAAATAAGTTTTGTTGCTAGTCATTTTTTAAAGTTTAATAAATTTGTGTTAACAATAGCTTATGACGTTTCATTAATATCATTGAATTTGAAGAGGTTAAAGTTACGACATTTTTTCTAGCCATTGTCATGCATTACGAACGTGCTTACACCCCCGTTCCTTAGGCGAAATTAAAAGAAAAAGCAGTTACTACCTTTTTGTAGTCAGCAAATTTGCTATCATTTTCTGATTCAGTACAAACATCATGTCAAGTTACGCCATTTTTGAGGTCTTTAATTTCTGTGGACATAGGGCGTAACTCGATTTCTCGTGTTCCTGGCAATACCAAGTTAACAGTTTGTAAACAATATAATGCAGTATCTTC
The DNA here is from genome assembly GCA_947563465.1 of Archips xylosteana. Lineage (NCBI taxonomy): Eukaryota > Metazoa > Arthropoda > Insecta > Lepidoptera > Tortricidae > Archips > Archips xylosteana. Next base: position 10,936,671 of record OX387348.1, on the reverse strand, counting down.
GGAACCTTGCCTAAAGGGACTCCTTTTAATAATGTATTTTAGTTATTTACTATATTATATTTTTTAAGGTTTTTAGTTTTAGGTTAATTGTTCTAGTATATATAATTTTTTTTTTTATTTCTGTATAATTAGTTAATTACATTATACGTGATATGAAATATTATATACGAGTAAATAAACAATTTTATGAGTGAAAATATAATGCAGATTTATATTTTGTAGTTATGGACCAAAAATTACGTTCATACGACAAGCCGTTACAAAGTTATGATTATTTTTTCCGTTTTTTTTTCGGTTTTTTGGCTCTGGTGTAAAGTTGGGTTTTCAGGGTTACGCCCTTGTTGTTTTCCGGCGTCGAACATACTATTTCTAGTAGACTGCAGTAGATTAGTTACCCAATTCGCCGATAGATGGCGCTGTACCGCCGACCGCGGGAGTTGGGACCAAAACAACCACATAAATATGCAAAGATTTTTTCGTACCTGCTACGGAATCCTATCTTGGGCGTGTCCGACACGCTCTTGACCGGTTTTTTTTTCTAGCAAGATGTGGTGGCTCATTGAAATTTTTTACTTACGATGGTTTGTTTTTGTTTCTCAAGTTAGTACTAATAGGGTAATCTATACTAATATTTTAAAGAGGAAAGATTTGATTGTTTGTTTGTTTGTTTGCATTGAATAGGCTCCGAAACTACTGGACCGATTTCAAAAATTCTTTTGCAGTTAGAATGCTACATTATCACTGAGTGACATAGGCTACTTTTTCCCACGGGAAAATTAATTTATCGCGGGCGAAGCTGCGAACGGAAGGCTAGTAGGTAATAATCTTAATCCTACTGATATTATAAATGTGAAAGTTTGCAAGTATATGTGCGTGCGTATGTGCGTGCGTGTGTGTGTGGCTCCTTAATACTAAAAAGTTTGAAAAACATAAAGGTAGGCTACTTTATATCTCGATATTCCAAAGGGATCAGAATACTTAATACATAATACTTAGTCTAAAATCTCAAACGCTAAGGCTGGATTATACCAAACTTTTATACCTAGAATAACGCTTACTCTCAGATAGTAATGTCAAATTACTATGGCGGTTAATAAAAGTTTGGTACTTATAAGGTAACAATCCAGCCTTAGTCGACATGAAACGGGTGATTTTTATGCAACAATAACGAACAGCACGATGTAATTTAAGAGTTCTCACGGGAATTTTGGCGAATCCCGGAATTTCAATTCGACCTAATAAATGCAAAAGTTCGACCTGTAGGGTGAGGCCACACGAGCGTAATTTTGTGAGTCGTGAGCGGCAGAATTTCGGTTCGCGCCATACAATATGCAGGCTATCACGTGGCACTCACGTGACACAATGTATGGCGCAACCGAAATTCTGCCGCACACAACTCACAAAATGACGCTCGTGTGGCCTTACCCTTATTTGGCCTCTCAAGCCGAGTGTCGTGGGTTCAAATCCCGGCTCGCACCAATAAGTTTTTCGGAATTTATGTGCGAAATTACATTTGAAATTTACCATGAGCTTTACGGTGAAGGAAAACATCGTGAGGAAACCTGCATACACCTGCGAAGAAATTCAATGGTGTGTGTGAAGTTCTCAATCCGCACTGGGCTCGCACGGGAACTACGGCCCAACCCCTCTCATTCTGAGAGGAGGCTTGTGCCCAGCAGTGGGACGTATATAGGCTGGGAGGGATGGGATGAAATGCAAAGTTTGTATGTTTGTTATTCCATTACGCAAAAACGGCTCATTGCTTTAGGATGAAATTGGAAAGCAGCTTAGATAACCGCGATTATCACGTAGAATAATTTTTAACCTGGAAATCTGCATAAATCCCGCGGAATAACGATAAACGAATTCTTCACAGACGAAGTCGCGGCCAACAGCTAGTAAAGTTATATTTACCTACAATCACCCCCAGAAGACGTCAGATATTTTTCACTTCCTTACTACTTTAGTCTCTGCATATCGGGACTAAAGCTCTTTTTTGACCTCTAGGGATTAAAGTAATTTTTTTTAATTTACTTTGGAAACCCCTAAACTGCCAAACACGGTGTTTGTGGATGGAGGATTATTGCCATTTTCAGTGACTGGGCATAGACAATTTTAAAGCTTTTCACAGACCGCAGCGCGCTGCGGACGCTCCGAAGCGCTCCGGTGCGCTCCGTAGCGCCCTGCGCTTCGGTCTGTGGAAGCCGTTAGGGCGTGGAAATAACCTCAAAATGACAACTGTATAAAAATGTGTATTTTGTAGTGGTAGACCCATGTTGTAGCTAGCCGCTGCATCACGAATGGGCCGGCTCGTCCGGGGCAGTACCACCCTCTCACAGAACACCGGCGTGAAGCAGCAGTAATCCTGCTTGCGTTTCGTACGGTCAGTGAGAGTGCCGGGGGCCCAATACCTCACCCCTTCCCTCTCCCCCTCCCTCTCCCCTTCTACTATTCCCTCTCCTCTAGGGCCGACAACGCACTGGCATCGTGTAAAGCGCTGCGGGTGTCTATGGACAGTGGTGTTCATTTAACATCAGGTGACCCACTAGTTCGTTTGTCTGGCCTATCTAACATAAAAAAAAAAAAAAAATATTTTAAAAATTAATAATTTCGTGAAACACCATGAATAATTACGAATATTAATCTATTTAATTAAAATATTAAAGATGAATTAATTTTATTATGCATAGGTACTTAGTGCAATTAGCCGTGAAATAATTTTCAAGTTTGAATCTGTTGGCTAAATATGCAAACATTTAAAGCGTCACTCAACAAAAAAAAACCGCGGAACAAATTTAAATTGCTATTTGAATTTTGAACAGACGTCCATTGCTCGTATTGAATTGAGCGTACGTTGTATAAAAGTAATATTGTAGATTAGTATACCTAAAACATCGTTTTTTTTCTCGCATTCAAAGTGAAAAGTAGAGTGTTTAACGCGAGAATAAACTGCCATAATGACACGCGAATTATAGCCACCCTCGCTCTGTTCGGGTGGCTAAATATCTTGTGTCATTAATGGCTTGTTTTAGTCCCTTGTTGAACAATCTACTATTAGATCTTTGTTATAGTGACCAGGTATATTGTGTGTCAAATTAAATATCTAGTAAAAGTCCCAAGGTTTTAAGGCTACCTATAAAAGGACGTTCGGAGCCATAGAGTAGAATAGACTATAAATAATATATAAATAAATAAATATCACAGGACAATTCACACCAACTGATCTAGTCCCAAAGTAAGCTAAACAAAGCTTGTGTTATGGGTACTAGGTACTAGGCAACGGATAAACATAATTAAATACATATTAAACAACCGAGAGCAAACATTAGTATTTTTCATACAAATATCTGCTCCGACACGAGAATCGAACCCGGGACCTCAAGCTTCGTAATCAGGTTCTCTAAACACTAGGCCATCTGGTCGTATAAGCACAGAATAAGTACATAAAACAATAGAATAAATGGGAAAGTGGTTAGATGTAGGTAAGGTACCTATCTAACCTACTATTTCGAAGACTTTATACCTTCTCATTATTCTATAACTACTTATAAAACTTATTGTAATTTTTGGAATGGTTTGTTTAACCTTTATTGTTGGATACAAGAATGCAACACAATAATGTTTATCGGTGGAAGCTTTACAAAGAGACTGGTTGCAGTGCAGCGGGCCGTTGGGGATTTAGACGGCTTTTGTGACCCTGACAACTACGGCTGAGTCCCTTCGTTCCGTGTACCAGGATTGCAATATATTGGGTAATAGTAAACGACCGTGAATAATGAATGGAATGAGGATTTACGCAGGTGCAAAGAAAAGACATTGTTCGGAGAGGGCGCCCCAAGAGAGGATTTTATTTTATTCATGGATGTGAGTTTGGTACCCCAACGTGTACGTGAGGAGATGTCCAAAGCTTGCTTTAGTAAATAGGTAATGAAACACGAAGGTACTTTAACGGCGGCTGGGACCCAATCAACTAGGTAGGCGCAGGCTCGTCAATGCGAAAGGTATTGTGCAGGCTTGCATGAAAATATGCAAACGCGTCTTGTTCAGCAGGAAAATATACAAATCGGGGATTTTAGGATTATTGGCGGGTTCCAGCAGCGCCCGACGTTCGGCGACCAGCCCCCCCGCCTCCCGTCCCGGGCACTTTAGCTTTATCAAACTGAAGTGTCTTTATATTTCTTTGAAGGGACCTGCACCATTTTCAGAGTTCAAGCACAAAGTCACGTTCTTTCTTTACTACCGTAAAGCTTTTATCAACAACAGCAACAAAGCTTTTAAATAATCAGACTCAATTAAACGGGGCTCAATATTTAATGCTGTATCTGGCTGACAGAAATAATGGCACCTGTGAAATGGCTAACTGCGTCTGCGAAGAAGTCGTTTATCGTTGTCCTTTCACGGGACTCAAACTATCCCTATGCCAAATTTCAACAAAAACGATTGAGCGGTTTAAGCGTGAAGAGGTAACAGACAGACAGACTCACTTTCACTAGTGTGAGATAATTCATTTCTGAAAAATCTCGTGTCTCGGTGTTTGTTATCGAACTCCTCCGAAACGGCTTGACCGATTTTTATTAAACTTTTTTCTCTGTATTCGGTAGGTCTGAGAATAGGTCGTAGGCTATTTTTTATACCTACCCCTATTCTTTGCGGACGGAGTCGTGGGCAACAGCTAGTTTGCTATGATAATATATTATGTATAAGGGTTTACAATGCGTAGTTATGTTTTAAGTGCGCCATCATCTGCTTGAATTAGAATGCAAAATTATGTATTAAATTTAAAAAAATTGTGGTTATTAATTTGTGATCTTAGAAATTATCCTAATTACCTACACCTAGCCAATAATTATAAGTACCGTGGAGACCGAGCTTAGATCGGATTAAAACTAAAAAATACGCGTTTCCCGAAAACTCTAAATTTATATCAAAAATAAAAGAAAAACATAGCGAATTTTGTTGAAACACATTACATTGCATTACAGGTAGGTACAGTCGACTACAAAAAGATCGATGCAGTCAAAGTAACAAAAATATTTATACAGGACCTTGTTAAGCCACTAAAGTCGCGTATGCGTATTTTTGTAACATTAGCCATATCGAGCTTTTTGTAGTCAACTGTACAATAGGATTACATTATTAATGATCCAAATTTACCACCACCGAAATGTTATACCTACAGACCTACCAAAATATGTCCGTTTTCGTCGAATTTCAACTTGCAGGGGCTTATTGCGACGTCCAAGCTTATCCACCACAGCTTTATCATTTCTGGGACGTAAGTGACTAAATCAAATCTATCCCGGAGCGCAGCAGCCACTGCATCGTTTTTGGAATTTGGCCAATGGATTTTAGCGAGCAATTAGACTTCTTCTATTTGGTCTGGTTGCTGCCAACCGCAACTCAAATTTTTACAGTTTAGCTATGTTTTTAACACGCTTTAGGTTACTTGTAACTATGTAGTTAGTCAAATGTTGATAATCGATTTTAACATACTGAATTTTTATTGTAGTACCGATTTGCTACTTTGTACATCAAGAGTTACAAGTACGCCTAGAGACCAAGTTATAACAGTTCTGAAAAAAAATAAGAAAAAAAATCCATGTCACTTATAAATAATAGTTACTTAAGTGATTTTCAACCACTACGTCTGCACAATGCACTTTAAATAGAGCAAAAAAAAAAAATTTAATAAGGAAATTGAGATGTTTCCTTACTTAGCATTAAGAGCGCTACTGATTTTTATTTTAAACTAGCTTTTGCCCGCGACTTCGTACGCGAAGACAATAACGTTACAGTTGTTTGCATGAAATTTGGCACACAGGTAGTTTATTACGTGGATTAACAGATAGGGTAATGCCAGGAAAATGTAAAGTTCCCGCGGAATTTGAATAAGTGAATTCTAAAGCCGGTAGGTATGCCGCGGTGGTCTAGTTGTTTGACCTATGGTCTCTTAAGCAAAGGGTCATGGGTTTGAGTCCGGGCTTGGCCCTCTTGAGTTATTCCGAATTCGTGTGCTAAATTACGTTTGAAGTTTACCATGAGCTTTACAGTGAAGGAAAACATCGCGAGAAAAGCTGCACACGCCTGAGAAGAAATTCAATGGTATAACACATCTGCACTGTACAAATCGCACTGGGCCCAAGTGTTCTCGTTCTGGGAGGAAGCCTAATTGAAACAACAACATTCTATCCCGGGAAAGTGTACAGCATACCGCGGGATAGAAATAACTGTCAAAACATTTTGAAAATCAGAGACAGTGTAGCTTTTTATTAGTGAAATAATTTTAAAAATCAGCCCCTACGTTCAATTCACTTATTTCTATCCCGTGGGAATTTGGCATTTTCCCGTAGAAAAGTAGCCTATGCCAATCAGGGATATTGTAGCTTTCAAATTTTAAAACATTTTTTAAAATCAGCACCAAAGTTGAATTTACTTTTTTCGATCTCGCGGGAAATTTGCGTTTTCCCGTAGAAAAGTAGCCTATGTCAATCAGGGATATTGTAGTTTTCAAATTGTAAAATATTTTTAAAAATCAGCCCCTAAGTTGAATTTACTTATTTCTATCCCGTGGGAATTTTGCATTTTCCCGGAAAAAATACTTTGTCAATGAGGGATACTGTAGCTTACTATTGGTGAAAGAATGTTCAAAATCAGCCCCGAAGTTGAATTCAGTTTTTTCTATCCCACGGGAATTTTGCATTTTCCCGAAGAAAAAGTAGCCTATGTCAATTGGGCAAAGCCATATTGAATCATATGAAATAATTTTTAAAATCAGTGCCGAAGATGAATTTACTTATTTCTATCCCGTGGGAATTTTGCTTTTTCCCCGAGAAAAGTACCCTATGTCTAACAGGAATCAGCCCCAAAGTTGATTTCAAATTTTTCAATCCCGTGGGAATTTTGAATTTTCCCGAATAAAAAGTAGCCTTTGTCAATCAGGGATAGTCATATCACATAGTGTGTAAGAATTTTTAAAATCAGCCCCGAAATTGAGTTAATTTATTTCTATCCCGTGAGAATTTTGCATTTTCCCGGATAAAAAGTAACTTATGTCAATCAAGGATAGTGTAGCTTTCTAATTCTGAACTCACAAATACACAACAAACAAATAAACAAAGAAAGTTGAGATATTTCCCTATCCCGTGGGAATTTCGTAAAATCCTTCCTTAGTGCACCTCTACAATACTCAAGGTACATGTGTGCCAAATTTCAAGTCTCTAGCCTCAGTGGTTTAGGCTGTGCGTTGTCTGTCAGTCATTCAGTCAGTCAGTCAGTCAGTCACGGTACTGTTTTATAGGTATAGATAAAGTGTTCCTAACTTTTCATACAATTTTTGTGTCGGTGTCATACAAATCGTCTGAAAAAGACTCACAGGCCTATGTACTGTACTTACGTCTAGAGACATGACATTTTGAGTGGGTGGTTGTGAATGAACATCATGGTGTAATTTACGGAAATTCTGGCGGTAGTAAGATTTCGAAATTTCGATTCAACTGCCGGTTTAGGAGAGCGAAACCGTGGGTACGGCCTAGTGCTAGAATAAAGAGTAAATATATGCTAACTTCTGCTGGTCGTATTAAGTAAAGGGCTTTACTGGGGCCTCGACCGCACTGTGTGTGACAGGTGCAGAAGACATCGGGCTCCTACTACTAAGTAGTTTGACTACGCGCAAGTCGCACATGAGTGCATTTAAACACATAGGCACTCATATATACAGGGTGTCCCAAAACTCAACGAAAGTCGGGCTAGAGATCAAGTTATACTAGTTCTGGAGAGAATAAGAAATAAATCCATGTCTCGTAGTTAAGCTAGGGGCCATCCATAAATTACGTCACACATTTAGGGGGGGGGGGGGGGGGTCAAGTGATCTGTGAAATTAGAACAAAATAAAGGCGATTTTCATAGTAATAAGTGTGACCAGGGGGGGGGGGAGGGGTCCAAATTGATCGAAATTGGTGTGACGTAATTAATGGATGGCCCCCTACTTATTCTTAAGCTTTAAAACTCAGGCACTAGCTGCTGCCCGCGAGTCCGTCTGCGAAGAATTCTTTTATCGCTATCCCACGTGAACTATGTAACTTTCCGGAATAAAAAGTATTATGGTTAATCCAGGTTATAAAATATCTGTGTGCCTAAATTCATCAGAATCCGTCAAACCATTTTAGCGTGAAAGGATAACAAACTTCCTTACATCCATCCATACACATTTTCAGGATATATTTCAGGACTATTCTGTAGGTTAGGTTAGGGATGTTTTATAACAATCCTGAAAAGTTCACAGTTTCAGAAAAATATACAGTTGGGAAATTAAACATTTGCCTAATGAATCAGTTTGAGAAAAATAATTTGCGAAACATTAGTAAACCATAATGGGAAGGTAGGTACAGTCGAGGAAACTGAATTGCGTACCAGAGTGGAACCTCTTCACAATCAATTTCCCGATTATTTCTTTGGCACATGTAGGAAATGTCAACATAACATTTGCAACAAAAAAGTTCCACGGTACATAATTCAGTTTCCTCGACTGTACCTAATAGTATAGCTCTTACCTACGAATCGGTGTCGCCTGAACCACCAGATCCAGCAGTTGAACTGAACTTTCGTGATTGTACTAAATTCCCTTGGAAATACGAAAAAAATATATCGTGGTCTTCATTTTTTTTTAATATCACGGGACAATTTACACCTATTGGCCTAGTCCCAAAGTAAGCTAAGCAAAGCTTGTGTTATGGGTACTAAGCAAAGAAACAATAAACATACTTATATATAGATAGATACATACTTAAACACATATTAAAAACCCAAGACCCGAGAGCACACATTCGTATTTTTCATACAAATATCTTCCCTAACACGGGAATCGAACTCGGAACCTCAAGCTTGGTAGTCAGGTTCTCCAACCACTAGGCCATCTGGTCGTCGTTCATTTACGTTGCATGAACCATATCCGTGCAATTTTTCATGTCTCTACTCGCTACTAGCGGTTGAGATTTCGGGTTACTAGGTACATTACACATGCGCACAACGACCCCGTCGGAATATTTGAATAAAAAGTAGTCGGTAGAAATTAGTAGGAATTCGTTTGTCTTTTATTTTTATGGAATAATCAATTTCGGGCTATTCAAGGTTTTGGCGTAGGCGTTACTATAAATAAAATAAATAATAAATATCACGGGACAATTCACACCAATTGACCTAGTCCCAAAGTAAGCTAGGCAAAGCTTGTGTTACCCATTTGGGGGTAGGCTGCAATAGAGAGATCTCTCTCCAGGCAGATGTTATGCCTGGGGACCGAAGTCCAATGGATGAAAGTTGGAAGTTGTATTTATGCAGCCGAGTTGAGAAACTTCGATAGCGTGATGTAGGATTGTAGTAGTTAGTACCTTATGTGATGACTAGATGGCGCTAGTAGTCGCTACATCAGCCCCCCTTTTAGACCGGAGGTCGATACGAATTGCAGTGGAGTGCAGTCTGTGCGTCATGTGGGCGCTTGCAAGGGCCAGTTGCTCAGAGCCTCGTCGGCGAGCATTGTTGTTCCTCTGCTACTTGTGGATGCATGCCTGTTGCGTGATTGCTCGGAGCCTTGTTGGCGAGCGTTGGTTGATTGATCGGCAAGTGGAAGTAGTGGGAGGAGGTTTTGCGAACTGTAGACACCAGGCAGATAATAGATACATGCTAATGGTGCACAGTGCGGTGAGTATGGCTTGCTGTGAGACTGCGTCATCGTCTTGTGTCTGAAGGTTGCGATTTTGTCCAATGTCGTGGGTCACCAATTTGGGGGTAGTTACAATAGAGAGATCTCTTTCCAGGCAGATGTTATGCCTGGGGACCGAAGTCCAATGGATGAAAGCTGGAAGTTGTATTTATGCAGCCGAGTTGAGAAACTTCGATAGCGTGATGTAGGATTGTAGTAGTTAGTTCCTTATGTGATGACTAGATGGCGCTAGTAGTCGCTACACCCATAACACTATACTAGGCAACGGATAAACATACTTATATAGTTAGATACATACTTAAATACATATTAAACACCCAAGACCTGAGAACAAATATTCGTATTTTTCATACCAATTTCAGCCCCGACACGGGAATTGAACCCGGGACCTCAAGCTTCATAGTCAGGTTCTCTAACCACTACCTAACTAGGCCACCTCGTCGTTACTATATCAGTGTTATTCCGAGATACGGCTATCTACGAAACAAATTTTTTGGAAGTCCGTTCAACCATATTATATGTATAGTGTAAAAGAGCAAAAAACAACACACGCACGCACGTACGTACACGCACACACACATTAACAAATTAAGAAATGTGGGATTATTAACACCTTCTTCATATTAGCCAAAAGACGTCCATTGCTGGCGTGTAGTCCCATTTGTCCTATAGAACTGTGAAATCGTGAAGTAGCAGAGTTCAAAATATTACCAAATATATCAGTTCTATAGTACAAATGGGACTTTCCCTTGCTGGCCAAAGGCTTCCCTCAAAGGATTCCACAACGATTGGTTCTGCGCTGTCCACGTCCAAGAGGTTCCTGCGACCTGTACCATATCGTCGTTCCATCTTGTCGGGGTACTTCCTACTCCACGTTTTCCGATTCGCGGTCCTAGAGTATCTAGAACCTCCCTCCCACGTCGGCGTCAGCCTCTCAGATGTTATATTCTATTATAAATAGACGTGGTTGCCTTGTCTAGTGGTTTGACCTAGGGCCTCTCAAACAGAGGGTCTTTGGTTCGAGCTTGAGTTTGCACCTCTGATTATTTGAGCTTTACGGCGAAGGAAAACATCCTGAGACACAACCTTCACACACCAAAGAAGAAATTCAGTGGTGTTTGTGAAGTTCCCAATCCGCTATTGGCCCGCGTGAGAACTACGGACAAAGCCCTCTCACTCTGAGAGGAGGCCTGTGCCCAGGATGATGATGATGATATGGCGGCAGTACGAATCGATGAAAACTTCTCACTATTTCTATTCGTGCTGTAAAGTAAAATAGTTAAGAGCGGTGTTATCGAGTGGACGAGTTATTGCGGGCAATGAGTTTTGTATTGCAGCGGCGGCGGACTTGAAAGTTTTCAATTTCGCCCGGCGGGCACCTCGCCAACCGCGACATCCCGGCTGCACTAAACACCTTTCTCGCAAAACTTATTACAGCTATTCTTTGAAGTTTATTCGCAAATAATACGCAATAACCACGATACCTTTACAAAATTTCCGGATTCCACAAGGGGCGACGAGGGTTTCTAAATGGTTTCTAACTATGTGACGTAATTAATTATCTACAAAAGTTCTTGTGCCACCCAAATTGATTTAGATTACCCCTCATTAGGGAATATCGCCGTCATCCTTTATGGATTAATGAGAGCATTACTAATCCCATTCTGCTATCGAGAACTGTGAGATGGCTAAGCGTCTGCTTTTTAATAATTTTGATATTTCCGTAATAACGTTGTATAAATCCTTAATGTCACGATTCATTTCGCCGGAAGGTAATAGACGCATATTTTTCATGTCGCGTCTAATGATTTATTCAACCGCTGGCCCTCCGCCGCAGCTCCGTCACAGTCTCCGGCGTGACAACTGAGAAATAGTGTTTAAATATTTGCATTTATATGCCGTAATGGTCTTGCGAGAGTCTGTTCAACATCGTCATTTGAGAAGCAACATTCTTACCTGAAATTAAACAAAATCAAATTGGGGATTAAATTAGAAAATGCGAAATTAATTAACTAGTTTCCTATTTTTAATAAACATTACTTTGACCAATACGCGTGAATATTGGTCACGGAATTAGTGCTACGACATGACAGACAAGTAAAGTGGAACGCGTAGGGTAGGTAAACAAACATTTTCCGAATAGAACGATAAAAAGTTATTCATATCTGAACTTAAAAGGCCTGCAGATGCAAGACACTTAACTTTAATTAAAACTTATCCTGAAACTTAGCTCACTTAGCTATGGTAATAAATTAAAAGCTGACATCGCCGTGCTTGTAGCTAGGCACCTATTTCTGACTGGAGCGCCCCGCCAACTAAAGTTTCTGTAGGATTTAATTTTTAATTCCTAGAGTTGTATTCAGCATGCGTCAAGTTTGCTTCTAGTTTACTAGAACCTCAGGCAAACGTAAGTATTAATTATCAACAAGCTAGTTTGCTTGTTTGTAAATGCTTAATTACAAGCATCGAAGGGGGGTGAATAATAATTACCTCATCTCTCGATCACATGCGGTTCCTGCGTGGGCGACGACCACGGCGCCCTCCGACCCTCCCGGGACTAAACAAGCTGCTCTTCTTGCTTTGTAATTCACTGGAATTATTTATTTAACTGTGTAACTACCTACATGCTAATAATATGAACGTAAGTAGAGTTAATTAGTGACTAAAACAACCCCTGCAATGTATTTTTTATTTTTATTTATAAACATAACTATGTAGATACAATGCATATAGATATAATTATAACTTAAGCAGACCATGTATTTTTTGCAAGGTGGCGTACAAAATATTATATGTATTAGATATATTTATGTACATACGTAGAAAACAATGATTTAAATAAAAATAATCGTTCAAACATAAAATAATGTCAAAACAATACAATACAAAACGAATAATGTCGATACAAAAATAATCAAATTACAACATAATTAAATAAAAACAAAGATAAAATTGAATTTTAATTTTTTTATCATCATTAAACAAATGTAGATTCACTGTGAAATTCTTTTTCTTTTTTATCGTTTAATATGGCTCCTGTCACCTCTTTCCTTTCAAACGCCCTTGCAGTCATACATATAGATGAGCATCATGTTTTAAGTATCTAATAATTCATATAAATATTTATTGTGTATTGTAAGTATAGAGATATAATAATACAGAAAGATAATCAAAACCGTCGCGTTTTCATTTCAACTCCAGAAAAGTCTTGTAGGAACTTAAACAATTCTGTACTACCGATCCAGTCTCCAATAGATTGTGGAAGATAATACACATGATAACATTTCTATTACTTTTAGTACTAGTTTATTTGTATAGTTTGGAGAGATCTATATGGAGGCCTATCTCAACAACAAAATTACCGTTTTACTACGAGTAATACCATAGTAGTATATACTGATACCATTCTGATCCACAATTTTATGCCGTTAAATAACTCAATTTAAGTCACAATAGAGAAATATTTCTCAAGACAAATGTTATGCCGTAATAGAGAAGTATTTCTAAGGCAGATGTTATGCTAGTCAGGGCCGGATTCTCAATTAGGCAGAGTAGGCAACTACCTAGGGGCCCCGCATCGGCTAAGGGCTCTGCGCGCTTACATAATGTTTCAGAGTGAATATTTGTATTCTCAATGACATCATGTATTAATATTTCTTTTTTTTGAAACGGCTGAACCGATTTTGATGAATCATGTCTAAGAACCATCGCCAAGAAACCTGCTTTCAAATAAAAAAATCACATCACACACACACACACACACACACATAGCGGTCAAACTTATATCTATCCTGTATCAATGTAAGGAAAACGTGTCAACTGCACAGCCGGCAGTAATTAGAAACGCGACAAATGTTTGCTTCTATTTGGGCTGCATTCCGGGCTCTAACATTATTACTTAAACACACTTAATGGAACAAAGCGAACTCATGCACTCAACCTGAAATTGTTTGGAATATAGAAATTTAATAGCTTTCATCGGTTAATATTGGAATGTTTAATGAACCACATTTAGCGTCGTTTAGTCTCTATTAAAAACTGGGATCACTGATGAACATCGATGATTACAGACAAAAGATCTCTAAGGGCTAGGGTTAAAAAATTAAATCGGTAACCCTGGGTTAAGAATGACAGTTCTATACATTTTGACACTTGTTAACCCACCACTGTCAGGTTAGAACAGGTGAGACCCTAGGGGTTTAGATTGAGTGAAACAAAATGAAGGTTTAAGACGTATATTTGCCCCTAGGGCTTTACTGACAGAAAAATAGATCTCGAGGGTCGCGGATTCGAGAGTTGAGAGGGAAAGCGTTTCTTGGCAAGGCTTCCCTGGATTAGGGTCCGAAGTGTAGACTGCCGGTGCTGGACGAAGGCTGGAGACAGGTAGTGGCCCCAGGGTCACCAAGCGGCAGGAGTAGGTCTTGCCGTAGGAGCAAGGAGAGTCTTCGGTTCCAGGAGCCAGCCGAAGAAATAGCACAGAGGAAGATGTGCGGATGTTGGAGTGGTACCCAGATTCCAATCCGTACTGTGCCGCCCAAATTTTGGGCAGAGTGACACTGAATTTATTTTATTTAAAATATTAAAAAGAAGGTAGAAAGACTGGAGTCGTTTCCTTTTTTTTATTTTATGAGCGTATGATGATTTGCAGAATGCCTGGGTTTGCAGTTAACTCGGAGTTAAGTAGCTAACCCATGTCCGCGCAAGCTCACCCAAGGGTCGAAATTTATCCGTAAGGACCACTGGTAATAAAATTGATAGAAGATGCACCGCTTGTTCCCAGTTTTTAATAAAAACTAAAATTACGCCTTGCCTTGTACGAATGTGCGTAGCTCAAATATTTTGCTTGATGGAGTTTGATTGCTCTTGCCACACTTGTGTGCGTGCTACTAGTATGCACACGGCGAAGCGTAGTTTAAACGGACCCTAACGGCTATACGAGTTAGCATGCATAGCAGAGTATTTTTAACTGAGCCTCTAAATACTATTTCATTCCCGTCAATAGCTAAAACTGCGAGCATAAAATGTCCCCTGCGAGTTTATAGGTCGCATTATAAAAAGGGCCGCAGTAGATCGCATAGGTATGTAAAAAGTTATTTTATTGCTCTGCCTAATGTGAAAGTATCAATAAATCTATTTCCTTGGGATTTTGCAAAATCACTGTTTCTATTGTATTGGCGTGAATCCAACCGGCAAGCTGAATCAGATCTCGAGATCTTGTAAATGTAGCGTTTTCGATTTCACCCTCTGCAAAGTGGACCAAAAAATTTATTTGACCGATGCAAAGCATTACATTCCATTTTATTCACGCACCTAAGCACCGAAGAAAACGTTATTTTTTATATTAATAGGTACCATATCTGTTGCTCGCGATTCCATCTACAAAGAATTCGTTTATAGCTATCCCGCGGGAACTATGCAATTTTCTGGGATAAAAATTATCCTATAAAATGTTAATCCGGTTATAAACTATCTGTGTACCATTTCATCAGAATCCGTCAAATCGTTTTAGTGTGAAAGAGTAACAAACATCCACACATTCATTCATCAATCCACAAAAACTTTCACTTTTATAATACATACTAAGTGGGATCACTTGCACGGTAGGACTTCCATGGGATATCGAATTGACTAAATACCCGTGTAGATTCGATGAAAAAGCAGTAATAATTAGTCAACAGATAGATAATTTTTTTTAGACGGCTGGATATCCTACTTTTCAGAGAACCTGACTACGAAGCTTGAGGTCCCGGGTTCGATTCCCGGTCGGGGCAGATATTTGTGTGAAAAATACGAATGTTTGTGCTCGAGTCTTGGATGTTTAATATGTATTTATCTATATAAGTATGTTTATCCGTTGTCTAGTATCCATAGTACAAGCTTTGCTTAGTTTGGACTAGGTCAATTGGTGTGAATTGTCCCATGATATTTTATCTATTTTATTTACCTATTTTGTTTTTACCTACTATTAAGTGACTAATTCGGTTTACTAATAGGTATTTCGGCGAAAAACTTTTCGCAAAATGATTCATTTCGCAAATGTTTAATTTCCCAAATGTTTATTTTTTCTGAAACTGTAAACTTTTCAGGATTGTTATAAAACAAACCTAACCTAACCTAACCTACAGGATAGTTCTGAAATATATCCTGAATAGTTTACAGTTTCAGAAAAAAATAAGATTTGGGAAATAAATTAAATTCGCCGAAAAGGCAGTACACGAACTAATTCTTAATTAATAAATGTTATTGCTCTGTTGATGAGTTCTAGAATGATCAAACTGCAACTTAATTATTTATTAAAGTAAATTGGGTAGAATTATTATTTTAATGATCATTGACATTTTAAGTTATTAATAGTTGAAATTAGATATATATATATATATATATAAAAAAGCATTATTTTAAAACGACATTTCAATAACTCGTTAACATAGGTAAATTATATCAATAATTTAGTATTAAATGCATGATTATAATAATAATTTTAATTTAATATAATTTTGTATCATTTTAAGCTAATCTTAAACTTAGTTATATTAATTATTATTGTGTGCCCTTACATGGACTGACAAACATTTATAGTAACACCTAATTTTATATGTACATGACTTAATAAATTAATAAATAAATAAATAATTTCCGCGGTTGATTTTACGTTCCGACATAATCGACTGATATGACACAACATAAGCACGGAATTTACGCAACACAAAGTTGACATGAAATAATTACGCCTGCAATACTGTTGTAAATTATAAATGTCTTGTTAGTAGGTAATTGAAGCAGCATTCCAAGCGTAATCACGTAATCGCAATTTCAGCAAAATGTGCTTAGACCCTTATATTCATGCAATCATGTCCTGCTACCTACTTGTGTACTGAACGACGTGTCACTGTCATACGACGATGACAGCCTGTCATAGCTCGGGGCACGCTCGGGGCACTCGTTTGCTTAACATGCATACATTGTTCGCCTATCACATGAGCATGTTTAAAAACAAAAAGACAACTTAAATTAAATAATTGTTACTTGATTGCTGGCATATATCAAGATTAACAGGGGGCGTGGCCATGCCCCAGCCAAGTTGAGCACGGCTGTACCATCTTTTGGTCGATCCTGACTTGGTACCTCGATTCTGACCCCCCTTTAACTTCGTTGTGGATAAAGCAAGGGATTTGAATTTTTAGTATCAAAAGGACAAACTTTAACAAACTCATCATCATTTCAGCCGAAAGACGTCCACTGCTGAACACAGGCCTCCTCCAAGACTCGCCAAACAGATCGGTCCCGTGCCATCCGCATCCAACGCGATCCCTGACTGACTGACTGACCGGTAACTGACTACAGTGACTTATTTAATTGCATTTTAATTTCGTACATTTAATGTTGACCTTTAACATCCTATATGTCTAATATGCAAACACCGGATTGACGGGTGCAAATCTGTACTGACGTTTAATAGTGCGAGGACACATTCAACTAATTTTATTAGTTGATATCGATAAAAATGACGTACAACCGTTGTGAAATTTTAAGTATTTGAATTAAAAAGAATACAGAAAAATAAACTTATAGAGGAATTAACTTCTTCAATATTTTATATAATTTTCATAATCATAACATACAATCAACATTTTTTCCTCGTTTTCAGGCTTTAATCTTCGTCGCTTGGGCGATAATATCCATTTTAGCCAACTAAATGACCTGTCTAGATCAACTGTACAAATTGGAGCAAATACAAAGAATTTATAATGTTGATGAATTTCTTCTGTACGACTCAGTTCTATTTCTTTTCCGGATACCAAATCATTTTTAATGTTTTTAAAGTTGAAATGCAGACATTTTTCTGTAACATTATTTGAAGTTTTATGTAAATAATTTAACCCTGAGGATGATATAGTTGCGATAAGTATAAATGAAGGAAGTTTGCACATAGTTAAAAGTATTCAAACTTTGCGATTAGTTATGATAATGATGGTTAAAAATTGCTTTTTATCGATGTCGATAAACTTAATCGATTTTTAATTAATCACTAGCACTGGTACATTTTTGCCCCCGTCAATCCGGAGTTTGCAGTAATATGTTATGGCTTTTCTGTAATTGACTGATTGATTATAAACGCAATATATGCCATATAAAAAAAAATAATCTGCTTATTGCAATACTAAATAATCTGTTTGTTACAAATTTTTTTTCTTATAAGTATATAATGAAGTGTAGTATCCCTGAGCGCCAAAACCCATCACGTTATAATAAAACGTCTTTGAGTCGATTTTACTAGTAGATGCATTATCATGCGCAACGTGGATCATATGAAATTTCACCTTCAATCAGAAAATATTACCGAAATGATTTCTATCTAATGCATTGTGATCCCGGCCATCGGATGACAGCCCCAACAAGCTCTTCTGCGCGAATATTTAATACATTATCATAAGCCTGAGAAGGAATTTACATATGGCAATTGTCCAACATTCAGATATCTCTACTGTCGCTCCATTTTGTGTAGGTACATCATCTAGGTAGATTTAGGTAAATCATTTCGAAAATAAAACTTTAACGTTAAAACAGTGAAATTTACAGATGCAACGGTTCCAGTTAAGCTTGTCTCATTAGAGTGAGAATCGTAAATGTGAAACGTAAAAAAGATGTTTAAAGTTTTATTACCGTTCTCTTTCATTGTAGGATACCATTTGATTGATACGATAAAATGTATACGAACGAATTTCGTATCAGTAATGAAATCTCCCTGTGCTATATCGTCGTATCCTAGGAAAAGGGGCGTAATCGCCATTAATACTGTTTTCCTCTTCTTTGATATTCGAATTCTACGATTTTTTTTACATCTACTGACCTAAAAAATAAGACCCTATCATTTCATTTGGAAAAGTTATTCAAGTTTTTCAAATTAGCCACAATTGCAGTGGCTCCAATTCCTTCATCGAATAACGCCGCTATAGCCGTAAGAGCCGTATTCCGCGGAGAGTTGAAGCGCGGGGAGCTTACGCCGCCGGCCGCGGGCGCCATTACGCCCTTTACACACGGAGCGTTTGCGCAATAGCAATGGTGTATGTTTTAGCAAAAATTAATAGTGTTAGCCGTAAATTGTGTGTTAAATTGGTTAAATCAAGATTTTAAATTACATAAGCAGACTCCGTGGAAACAAGCCACAAGTTAACGTTAGGTCCCGCTTCCACGGACATTTGGCTGGTGTCGCTATGATCGTTACGCCTGTTTTCGATGGAAATAATTTTAAAACGAGACAATTTAGTCAAATATGTAAAAAAGAAGAGTATTAAGCAAAAAAACAAGTTTTATAGATGTAATATTAAACGAATAACATCAAATGATACCGTCAATAATGCCTCACATTAAAATACATTACGGTTCTTTGTACACGTAAAAAGGCTTAACAGACGTTATGCCCGTACGTAAAAATCTCGTGTCACGGTGTTTGTTATCGAACTCCTCCGAAACGGCTTGACCGATTTTTTAAAACCTTTTTTTTCCTGTATTCGGTAGGTTTGAGAATAGGTCGTAGGTTATTTTTTATAAGTACCCCTATTCTTCGCGGACGGAGTCGCGGGCAACAGCTAGTTTCACTATAAAATTATTTTTACTTCATTTTAAAATTATATTTTAATGTACAGGAAGGAAATATACCAATTTTTTGAAATTATGGCAAAGAGAGGGAGGAAGGAAATTGGAATATACTTAGGGAGAACTTCTGGCGTTATAGCACAAATTCATGCTGATTCATTAAGCTCTGCAATCTGCAGACGCAGCATCTGCGACGATCTTTGCAGCCATTACTACCAGAACAATTTTCTTTACAATCCATCCAGAAATTTCAGGATACTTCGTTGGCATTGCAAGATAATTTGCCTAGCAACCATGTCTCTCAAGTTGCTGTCCATTAATTTTTGATTTATCGGTACAAAAAATATGAAGGCACAAAGTAATAAAGCAGTAATTAATAGAGTAAAATTTTTCGGCCACAAGCCATATTAAACAAGTGTCGCCAGCAAAAAGACCAACCACTTTTATCATTGATTCATCAATTGTTGACAGCAGCGAAACACTGAAAAATTATTCTGATGACACATTGTCGTTGAAAGCCCTAAGTAATTTCAGTTTTCTAATTTTTTCGGTTCCTTAAACAGTTCAGTTGGATGCCAGTTTTAGTGAAAGTCCACATTTATCTCGAAGAAATTATGAATATAAAAGGAAAAAAAATAGTAATATATATACGAGAAATCGCCTTTAAGTGCCTGGAACAGAAAGGACTAGATATCAACGTCAACGGCGAACACATCACACTTCAATTTGCTGACAATATTGATGGAGAAATTCAGTATGATACTCAAAGGCCTCAACCGAGTCTCCCTACGGATAGGCCTCAGAATGAATATGAACACGACGAAAGTCATGTTTTATGTCCATGTGGCTCCCTAACCACGTTATGGTTGAGAGTTCGATTCGACCTAAGACAAACTGTCCAATTTGGAATGTTAAACTTCGAAAATGAGGACAAAATCGTCGAATTCAACTCGGATGGACAGCTTTCGGATAACTCCGCAATGTCTTTTCGTCTGAACTACCACAGTGCTCAAGAATAAAAGTCTTTAACCAATGTGTGGGTGAATAGGCTCAGATCAGAGTCGCTCAACGAGCTATGGAGAGGGATATGCGCGAACTTGCTCTAGGTAATCGAATCAGGAATGAGGAGATTCGTAGAAGGACAAGGGTCATCGACATAACCCAACGGATTAGCTCGTTGAAATGGCAATGGACAGGTCATATAGCACGCAGAACCGATAGTCGTTGGGATCGAAAAGTTCACGAATAGAAACCATGAACTAGCAAGCGCGGCGTTGGACGTCCACCAACGAGATGTACGGATGATCTGGTAAAGACCGCAGGTTCACGGTGGATGCAAGCCGCTTCCAACTGTAATGATCGGGTATCAATGAGGGAGGCCTATGTCTAGCTGTGCACGTTTTTCGGCTAAAATGATGATGGTGATGAAAATCATGTTAATATTTATTAAAGTGATCAACGCAAATTTTATTTTACAAGTATTAGCATTTATGTCAGCTCATATATTTTATACTAGCTGTTGTCCGCGACTCCGTCTGCGAAGAATACGTTTATCGCTATCCCATGGGAAGTATGCAATTTTCCGGTATAAAAACTATCCTATGATAACATTAATCCTAAGGCCTCAAACTATATCCTTTCCAAATTTCATGTAAATCCGTTCAGCCGTTATTGCGTGATTGAGTAACAAACATCCAAACATCTTCTTAAATTTTCATATCAGTAATAGTAATAGGATTAAATTCGACTAAAAACATATCAGACATAATTGAAGAAAGCCCTAAATGCGTTTAAGACCCTCTTTTTCACGACGATCAAAGACATTATGGTGCTTACGCCCTTATTCCTTGTGAAAAAATAAACGTTTGGTTTAAATTAGCGTGGAAAAAAGAATTAAGGGACATATTTTATACAAATAACTTGAATAATACAAATAATATTTATCTATATCAATTGTAAGGTATTAAGTATTCTTAGTTTTTAGTTTCAGTTCATAAGCTTCTACGCTGATTTTTTTAAACAGTTTAAACCGTCTCCTGTAAAATCAACTTTTCGTAATTACGCCCCTTTTCGTAGGATACGACGATATTGTCAATAGTGAAGCCAGTGCAAGGGTGAATCTATTTTCCGCCGGTTCAGAATGCGGTAGTATCGGATTTGCGAATGAACATTGGAAAAAAAGGTTTTGTTTACCGAAGGGAGAGAAAGGTTACAATTGCTAGGTAGCTATCGTGCCCACACGACATCATTTTATTCGTAAAACTCATTTTTATTGCTGTATATTTATATCTCTAAAGCAGAGTAATTAAAATCCAACGTAAACATATTAGTAGGTACCAAAAATATATATGTCATCATCTAATATTTAGAAAGCTATATATGATAATCTATGTATACTTTTTTAAAGAATATTGAAATTAAAAATTATTGTGATGTAATTTTACATAAATTAATTTTGTCTCGATATTCCTCGTTCCAAAACTAAACAAAAGAAAATTTAACCAAAGAACGAAAGTCAATTGCTAAATGAATCATAAAGCAAACAAAAAAATATGCTCTTAATGTATACACATGCCTACATCTTTAACCTGGTAAGGCCCAATGTTCTAAATTTACGACATACTTCTGTAGATAAATAAGTGTAAATTTTACTTGTTTAACATTATGTTTCAAATTCTGATAATCAAAATGTTACGTAGGTCTTACGAAGATAAATGGATTCAAAATGAAAACGTGTCGGATTGTTATAACTTACCCTTAGGACAACGTCCTGTTTTACATTGCTCTTGAGATCTACACATAGCTATAGTACATTATTTCAGTGCATCCGTTGCACTGTAGCTGTTTCCGTGCATTTGTTCCGACCCGGCCGCCATTGCTGTCGGGCTAATGTGGGGCTAACTTACAGCTATTGGTTGTAATTACCGCAGTACGCGGATTATTTCAATGTTTACGGGTTTCCTTAGTTTGTATCTTATTTGCTATTTAGAAAAAGATTTTTTTGAACTTTAATAATTCTTTGACGTCCAAAATTTCTCGACAGAAACGTTACACTATTGTTTTATAATTGTGTTTAAGTAAGTATTGTTTTAAACAATCATCGAATCATGGAACCTTAGCAGGACTCAATTTAGATGCAGATTTCTTAATTTCAGCTGTCATATTCAATTAAAATCGCCGCAACCGCTTACAAAATTAAAATTTAATACCCACCCCAAAGGGCAAGTTATTTTTTAAACACAGTTCTTTGTTTTACAGTCATGATTGCGGGACAATATAGGCAGGTTTACGACTCGAATGCGGGTAACGAGTGAGAGGATGATCATTGCCTATTAAGCTTGATGACAATCTTAGACCGTTATGCGCCTGAAGCGCCGTTTTATGCCGCCCTTGATTAGATAACATTCCATAATGATAACAGAAACCAAGGTGAAAACCGTACCATGTCGATACCTTAATGCTAAGGAAATGTATCAATAATCATTAAGCCGTGTTTACTCCCGTTATGCTGAACAAAAAATGTGCGCGGCTAGTGCTTCTGAATCTTTCGCGTAATAAATTACGGGCTTATTGTTAAAGCTGAAAAATTTCCCTCAGGAAAGTGGAATATTTATTCCGATGATATTCGTTCAGTGTCACGTGTATTTGCGTATCTGCTTAACGTTATTGGATTTTATTAAATTGGAAATACGCAAAATTTTGACGCCGGTATGACTGAATTTTTAATTCGTAAAGGGCTTGATTGCAGGCTTGCAAAGGAAATAAACTGAAGGATATCTGATACAGTCCAGGATCCAGGATGAGAGGAGCAGTAAAACACGTCCGTCGTTTCCAAATATGTAGTATTACCAGACAAAAGACTTAATAACTACCCTCAACCTACGACATATAATATATACTTATAATAACTACCCGTATATTACATAAACATGTACGAGGTAGTGTAATACCAGTACGTTACTCCACAGTCTATGTCAACATTAATAATTACCAAGCCTATACCTATTTAAACGGACTTTTTCCAAATTATACTGATTAAGATGGGAATCGAACCCAGTTCCTCATCAATCCATGATGCGTGCTTCACTATAAGTATAACACTAACATTCACATGCAGTCAACCTACACATATTTCCCGATTTTTTTTCTACAGTCTGCAATTATCACCATCCGATCAGTTAACACTTTAAACACATTGTATTTTATCGCTGCAATATTTAGGATTGCCCCATTGCCCCCTAACATCACACAAGACATAGTCTTAATAACGGAATCGTTGGAGAAGTTGCAACTGATGCTTGACATGACGGACATTCTCACTTGTTGACGATTTTCATCTAATTACCGTAGTCATTTTTTTTTCGTTAATACAACCAAATATAGACAAGAATATGGACAATTATGAAGATGATCACGATCAACGACTGTCTAGATTCAAAAACATTATTGTTAGTGACCACCAGGCCCCTATTTTATTTATAAACGTGACTAGCGACAAAGTGTCTATGACAATTTGAAATACTTTGCTGACTTGAGGAGTTTCGTGTTTGAATCGGGCTTAGGTAATATTTGCTATGAAACTTAGACCGAATTATCACCAGACGCGTTTCACGTTTGTGAAATCGAAGTCTCCTCGAAATTGTCTCAGGAGGAAGTCCCACCTGGGATTCAAACGGTTGCAAACTACTTCGAGTCTTCTCGTCACTTCTACCAGAATTATTGAAAACTGAATTTTTTAACCAATGTGATCTTCCATTTTTATGACCTATGTTTGAAATGTGGACACTAATAGACCGGCTGCTGGTTCACCGCAGACCGCTATTCGGCAAGCGTAGTAAAAAACACTATCCAAATCAGTTGAGCGACGATTTCTGCAAAATATAGTTGAAGCTGGATACGCCAGGCCAAAGACAAGGTAACTTAAAAGGTAAAATGGCGCATTTTAAGTGAGCGAAACCCATGCCCAAAAATGGATATCTACTTATAGCCTGATGATGATGATGAATGTTTAGCTTTGCATTCACTTAGTATTCACGACCACCGCTAAGGAATTTTCCCCCATAATTTATGTACTTATTTAGGTTGTAGTCAGTGCACACACCGACATCGTGTCAGCCTTTAATAGTTCACTATTTGATTATAAAGTATATGCAAATGGCTGGCATCAGGGGGACTGCTATTATGTTAAGCACTGAAAGTCTCAATACATATTCAATGACCACATTATCAACGGTGAGGATGCCACCTCGCGAGACAAAGTATTCAACTTCATCGTACGTTTAATTTTCATTTCATTGCTGGGTCGCTACTGATTTTATGCCTCATTTTCATTTTAAAAAGCTGGGGTTTCCGCAGTGTATGCGAGACCTTTCTTATTTTACGGGTAGTACTGCGTATTACATAAAGGTCTGTCCATAAATTTTAATTTTATTTATAGTATTATTTTAAATAAGTAATTTTTGTTTGTTGGTGTTCATAAATAAGTAATTTATTAAACCCATATAATCTTATTTTTTAATTTTCCAAGGTTTATTTGCTTATTACAGTTTGGATATTTATTAGCTATTTAAAGCTATGAGATTATTGCCGGCTTTAATTTGAATTTAACCTAAATAACACGGAGTGGAAATCTATAATAATTAACGGTATGAATGAGCGGCACCTGGGTTTCGAATGCTGTAACGTAATTAAGGAAATAATTACCTGCTAACTATCTTGTTTATTAGAGCACCAAGTCCGTGCGAATATGATATGTGAATGCATACATAGATACGTTTTCCCTCGTCATAGTCGTTATTTACAATGTACTCTTATTTGGCCGTGTATTACACTAAATGATGTACCTACTGTATAATAAGTATAACCAATGTATAACCTGATGGTGCCAACGGAAGGCCAGCGGCGGCTGGCCCTTATCGTGACAATTTGTTTCCATGTCTTTTTCTGTGTTTTGTGTATAAAGTCTTTAACTATAAAGACTAACTACTACTAACCTAACGAATGTTTTCTTTCTATCTTTCCTACACGTACTGTTTAGCGAATTAATTTGATCCCAAATACATTTTTGACAGCTTAGGCACAAAATCATTTTGTTCATGTTACTGAACTACTTAATAAAAGTAATATAAATGTTATCCTGTGTATTTCTTTCCACAATCAATGTTTCTAGTTTTTCGCCTCTACCACTTTCAGCAAGCACACGTTTTTTCGTGTTTTCATAGGTCTGCCATAGTTAGTTAAGTAGTTAGTTATTTTAAAGTTTGGCTCTATCTATCAGAGAACAATTTTGCCAGTGTCTAGTGTATTTTTCTGTTATTAGTTAATGAACTTTAACCTTAATACGATTGTAAAAAAACGTGATTTTTGTACCATGGACGTATGGGAATTACGAAGCTCAACTCAGTAAGCCTTCAGTTTTCGACTTCGTGCTTCTAAATAGAGTCTCGTTCTTAATTCCTTAAGTTACAATGTACTATAATGAGCAGTTAACTTTGTTACAGACTGAGATGAGAAAATAAATAGTAATATGGTCGTTTTATTTAAATGATTCGCGGTATGTACATAACGCATCCGCACAACATACACTGTTAATTAAAGGTAATCACAGTCTACATACATCACGTAACAAATAAGTTTTTTTTTTATGTTAGATAGGACAGACAAACGAACTAGTGGGTCACCTGATGTTAAATGAACACCACTGTCCATAGACACCCGCAGCGCTTTACACGATGCCAGTGCGTTGTCGGCCCTAAAGGAGAGGGAATAGGGGAAGGGGGAGAGGTAGAGGGAGAGGGAAGGGGTGAGGTATTGGGCCCCCGGCACTCTCACTGACAGTACGAAACGCAAGCAGGATTACTGCTGCTTCACGCCGGTGTTCTGTGAGAGGGTGGTACTGCCCCGGACGAGCCGGCCCATTCGTGATGCAGCGGCTAGCTACAACATGGCTCTACCACTACAAAAAAGTAAGTATAATTATACGGCTTTTTAGCAGCGTGGTCACATTTTTAACTCGCGTAACACTTCTATTCTTCTTATTACTAGTTCTGTGATGCATGTGCTATTGGGGAATGTGATCATTGGCTTGTATCTGAAGATTTAACTAGTAAGCTAGATCTCTAATAAGGTTGGCGTTCAATTCATTAGCGTGTACAATTGCTGCGGTCATTTGCTAAGCTATGCAATCTAAGCTGGTATTTAATATTAAATACCGCACTTCCAGTTGATCAAGAAACGGTCTAGGAGGATGCCGGCTGTCTGATAATTAAACTCCCAGAAACATATAACTTTAAGGTCCGTCCATTAGATTGTTGTCAGTTCAATAACGTAGCATATTGGTGGTCTGATAAAGAGAATCGGAATCAGATACGGCTTCTCCTTACACAGGGAAGTAATGCTCTATCTAGAATAGAAAACTACTGTGAGACCCAAATATAATTAACGCAGGAGTCAGGATTCTGATACTAATCCGATATCGTGAGTATTAGTATTATATTTACCTACTTGTATTACAAATACAAATATTCTTTATTGAACACAACAAAGCAGTACTTACAATGAGTTTACTAAAAAACAGGGTATACAATAGACGGTCATATCTCTTTCAGACATTCGTTTAGATATGGAAACTAATACAAATACGTCAAGGCAGGTGGCGGAACCAATGGAAAGGAGAAACAAAAAAATTTTTAAATAAAAAATAAAACCTCCTTCAAAAAACATTCAAAAAACCATGAAATAATAATTGAACCGAACCGACTACAATAAGCATAAAAATATCTTTCTTCTAATCTGTTTTAAGTCGGTGCCTCAGCTCGAGCCAGCAGGAGTGGACCTAGTAATCTAACTTACCTACATACCTTACTATCTATAGGGCTTCTACACTCCTGCAAGCTCGTGCTGAGGCACCGACTTAAAACAGATTAGAAGAAAGATATTTTCATGCTTATTGTAGTCGGTTCGGTTCAATTATTATTTCATGGTTTTTTGAATGTTTTTTGAAGGAGGTTTTATTTTTTATTTAAAAATTTTTATTTTTTGCTTTTTAGTTGTATCTGTATAAAATAGATGCGTAGGATAAAATCATCAGTTTGATTTCGAAATAAGGTTATGTTGAAAATTCTATTTTTAATGCTCGACGGGGTTATGTCGTTTTATTACAGAGTTCCATGATACTTTCTGAATGCAAATGCTCGACTTGTCACCGAAAATACTAAAATCGCTATAAGTTTCTCTTGAATTTTTGAGGAGTTTCTTCAATTCCTCATGGATCCCATCATCAGAACTGGATTTTGGTAACAACGGGACCAACCTTGAAGCATGTGCTTTCAAACAACGAAAAAATTTTCCAAATCGGTTCATAAATGACGGAGTTCTGAGGTAACACACGTTACCTCCTTTTTTGAAGTCGGTTAAAAATACAAATGTAATATACATAGATAAATGCTCATAAATTACATTTACTACTTATACAAAATATTAATGAAAAATGACAAAAAGAAAGTATGGGAGAAGAGGATATAAGTTTAGAATATCAAATAAATAAAACAAAGAGGAACACAGAGCTAAGATTAAGCTAGTGATAAATAGTAAGGCTTGAGAAATTTTTAGACACAGTTTTCTCTTTTACCACCTTCAAAAGAAGAGAATTCCCGACACCAATAGAAGTAGGTACACGTAATAATATAATAATAAAAAAATTTAAATAAAAAATAAAACCGCCTTCAAAAAACACCCAAAAAAACTTGGAAATAAAAATTGAACCAACCACAATAAGCATGAAAATATTTTCCTACTAATCTGTTTGAAGTCGGTGCCTCAGCTCGAGCCAGCAGCAGTGAACCTATACGTAGTAATTTAACTTACCTACATAGTAGGTACCTACTATCTATAGGGCTTCTACCACTCCTGTTGGCTCGTGCTGAGGCACCGACTTCAAACAGATTAGTAGAAAAATATTTTCATGCTTATTATGGTTGGTTAAATTTTTATTTCCAAGTTTTTTTTGGGTGTTTTTTGGGCGGTTTTATTTTTTATTTAATTTTTTTTATTTTTTGCTTTTTAGTTGTTTCTAATGGCCTGGACTGGCACCCTTTATTGACTGTACTTTTTGCCTCTGGTTACCAAAGTACTCATCAAGACGAATCAAACAAGACCAAACTTGATGGGGTTATGTCGTTCACTACGGAGTTCTTATGGTCACCATCCAACTTCATTGTCAGACCCTGGTTACCATCTAGGGCCAAAGTACTCGTTGAGATGAGTCAAATGAGTCCGTACTCGATGGGGTAGTGCCGTTACATTATAGAGTACCTTTGGCCACTTTCCAGCTCCATCATCAGACCCTGTTTATTTTCTAGAATCAAAGTACTCGTCAAGACGATTCAAATGAGCCCAAGCTCGACGGGGTTGTGTCGTTCTATTACAGAGTTCCTATGGCCACCTTCCAACTCCATCATCAGATCAGCTCCATGTCACAATAATATTGCATTGTCAACTAATTTACACATGCATGTAAAATTTGAACTCAATCAGAAACCGGGAAGTGAGTCAAATTCAACTTGCAAGATTTGACCCGTTGAGGAGTTCCGTTGGCCATCTGCGGTCTTCGTTATCAGATTCAGTTTACCAAATGACACTTTCTGAATGCAAACGCTCGATTTGTCCCCGAAAATACTAAAATCGCTTTACATTTCCCTTGAACATTTGAAGAGTTCCTTCAATTCCTCATGGATCCCATCATCAGAACTGGATTCTGGTAACAACAGGACCAACCTTGAAGCATATGCTTTCAAACAACGAAAGAATTTTCCAAATCGGTTCATAAATGACGGAGTTCTGAGGTAACACACGATAAAAAAAAAAGTACATACAACCGAATTGAGAACCTCCTTCATTTTTTGAAGTCGGTTAAAAATAAAATCACGGGACACCTTAAACATGAAACTACCTTGAGACACACTCATAGTGAAAATAAACGGATCCCTCACGTCTTACAACAAGTTTAACTCGACATGTTTCGGGCTAATCCGTAGCCCTTCCTCTGGAGTCGCACGTCACGGCGGCATCACGGGACACTTCACACCAATTGCCTAATCCCAAAGTAAGCAAAGCTGTTATGGGTTCTAGGCAACAGATAAACATACTTGTATAGATAGATACATACCTACTTAAATACATAATTATTAAATACCCAAGACTCGAAAACAAATATTCGTACCTATTTATCATACAAATATTTGCCCTGACGCGCGAATCGAACCCGGGACCTCAAGCTTCGTAGTCAGGTTCTTATTTTAACCACTAGGCTATTTGGTCATATTTATGAAAGTTTTGACATATACCAAGATAACAGTGGCAATATTTGATTTTCATGTCCATAAATTGTAGTTTAATTTACCATTTATCAATAAAGCGGGGAAAACCATTTTATTAAATCACGCTCTTTTTAATTATTTAAAATTGTGAATATTATCTATGTGAAGTGAAATAGCAGATAATTACCGCCCTGTTTTAATTCATTTAGTTGATCAGACAAGGTTCCAGTTTCAATGAGAAAGAGGAAATATACTTCAGAAGTAAAGAACAGTTTTTTTCTGGTTTAATACATCATAAGAGCCATTTGACAGTGCGGAACACGATTTCCAAGTAGGTACATGATTGGATTAAAATCACATCTTTCCTCGTCAAACTTTCATAAAGTTGCTCCCCTTAATACCGAAACTACCTCACTCAACCGTTAGCTGAAGGTTTGACAAGGAATTATATCATAAGTTTCGATCTAAGCTCAAGGGGTAAGATAAAGATAGCAAACGACCCCCCCGTGACCGTGCATGTAAAATTGAAATATATTACTGTTAGATGCCATGTGATTCTGATTTATTTCAACTGCTAAAAGGTGCAGGTTTTTACATACCTACTGTTTACGATCGCGGCGACGCCTCAGATACAGATCTTTTTCTCAATTTTCTTTTATGCTAAATCTATCCTGACAATTACTAATGCAATCATTAATACATACATTCGTCATGCTTTTTGAGGTTCCGTAGTCAAAATAAAATAAACGGAACCCCATGTGTTTTCACCATTTTCACCGTCCGTTTGTCCGTCCGTGAGAAGATTTTACCTAAGCATAAATGTCCCAAAAATACAAACAATCTTTAAGTCAGTTTTAAATGTGAGGCACGTGCATGACATGTCGCATGTCCGATAGTGAAAAGTTCTAAAGCGGATATTGTTACTGACTGGCTTGTATCTATTTTAACAGAATCTTGTTTTAGAATCTGTTTACGAGAGTTGTAAAATGAAATATGAATTTCGAGAACATAGCGTACTAAATATATGGACGTCCTGAAGTATGCACAAAAAGCGTTAGGAGGATGAGTTTTAGATAACAAACATGCATGTCTCGCGCAGATATAAATAGCTTACGCTTGACGTTGCAGAACATCACACAGGGGGATCAGGTGTTATGTGACATACAACCATGTTCGTAGCAATAAGTGTTCCAAGGGGAAAGTTCTAAAAATGATAAAAATTCGTGTGACATAATTTTTAGTTGGCTCCCGAGGTAAGAATCGACCACACCGTTGCTCGGAAAACGCTGACGCATCGTAAACGCAAGGTCGGGCCTCATGCGTTGTTTTCAATACTTACCGTGTACTTAACTCCACCCATTCACATTGATTTACGGTGCGTCGTATTTGAGCATCGGTGTGGTCAATCCTGTATTTGTTGGTAATTCATTCACCTTGTTTTTCTGAATGTATCAGTATGTCGCAGCCTTATCGCCGTGGTTGGTCATAACGCTGACAGATGGCGCGGGTAAATCAAGCGGCCAACGTAACGGCGCTAATCTATCCGCGGAATTAAGTCGCACGTGCGTTGTTCGCCGTGGGGCGAAGGGCAGAGTAACGCGGGATTATGTGTAATTCGTACGTCATTCGGCGGGTTAACGTGAGCGGTCAGAATATGGAGTTTTTTTTAGGATTCCGTGGTCAAGATACTTGTAATTTCGTCATGTCCATCCGTCCGTATATCCACGACTTAGCTTAGAGGCTATATATTTGTACTAAGAAGCTGTAATTTCACAATAATGGTACTGTCAAGTGTCAAAATATGGGTGCATACAACTTGGTCAAAAATATGTCCCATAGCTCTTATGTCGTCGAATTAAGGTATCGGGAACTTATGATGAAAGGATTAAATCGATACATATTTTTGCACTTGGCCGTATCATACACGCAAAAGTTTGTTAATAAGATTCGAACATAACTTAATATTTATTTGCCGTATATTATGTAGTGCGGAACCCTACATTGTGTATGGTATGACAGGCACTTGGTCGGTTTTGTTTGTTCAAATTACATCTCGACAGCAGACACCGCTTGACGTCATTTGGTTTTGACGACTGCGTGATGGTATCGAAAATATTATTATTAACGCATTCGCTACCGGCTGTCAGACTCAAGATTTCTTCAGATACCACCAACGCATGTGTGCGTTTAAACTGCCACGTTTAAATGCGTTAATAGGGTTGTTGACGCCTTAAAAAAATAATTCGAAGACACGACTCCAGTAAGAAAACGCTTTATTTTAGCCCTGAAAACTGGATTAATTGGTTGCTTTGCCATTCAAACTCTATGGGAGACAGCTCATAACGTAGTTGATTGGTGGTGTCAACATCCCTATTGTTTTCCACTGCGGGTCTATATTTTGAGATTTTCTCTAGATCTAAAAAAAATTCGCACGATTAATAAATTAGTTATTATTTAAGTTTTAGTAACGATTTTATTATGTTGATTGTTTATGTCAGTTAAGTCGTGTAAATAAGTTGTAATTTTACATAAAAAGTTAAAAATGTGCAGATTGTTAAGTATTGGTATGCTTATACAAATTAGTAGAGACTAACAAACTAGTTTTAAAATAATTTTATTTAATAAACCAGTATTATTGCATTGATGTGTAAGTAGTACATCAACGGAAAGCCTTAAGCCTTTGAACTAGCATTAAAAACAGGCTCTGCGACAAAACTAAAACTAAATGTTTGTGCTTCTGACAATCCTTTTTACTGATGAAGATTAAAATTCACTCCACGGACTGAGTTCAAGCGCAACGTTGTTTTTCTTCAGAGCCATTATTTATTTCCTACAAAAAATGAGATATTTTTAATACATTTTCACGAAAATGGAACACCTTTGAGCTACTATACATTGAACAAAAAGAAATAATGTTTCTGTAGAACTCAGTCCTACTTCAATATTAAGTTAGGCATAAAACCTATTTTTTATAACGCTCAAGGTCCCAAGAAGAAAGAGTAATTGTTGTATATTCCATGATCATACTGAATTAAGTAGTTTTGACATATTTTTGACTCTTTTTGCAGTTATATTTTTGTATTAGATTATTAATACATAACCATTCAAAAATTAAGTTACCGTAAAAATGTTTCTTACACTAACAAAGTAGTTTCAAGGCCCCTCGAATACTTAAATTTACTTTATAAAATACCTATTTGTATGTGAGAGTAGTAGCTTTAAATAAAGAATTCTGAAACACTACAACTAAAAACTGCACTTCTAGACATATAAATACACTTGCGATATTTCTATTAAACCCTGGATATCTACCTATATTCTTAAGTGAATAAATATTTTTAAACTTAGGTAAACGATGTGAGATCTCATCTAACTATCAGAAATGAAAATCCACAAAGGCAACAGGGAGCTGTTTTACATGACTTTTTTTCGTATTTACGACAAGGCCATCATTGCGAAGAAGAATACGCCGTAAGAAAATTGGCAGTAAGTCCTCTTTCTAAAAGAAAATTGCAATATCTATAACCTCTTTATGGATAGGCTTAGAATCGTACGATCATCTCAATTTCGTTTCTCATTTCTTACATCAAATCACAGCTCACAGTGAAACTCCTAGCTTTAGATTTAGCGTAGTTTATAAAAGTCTAAGTACAAGGGCGATGAGCTTTGCGCAGAATTATTTTTTAGCTACAACATGAAAACACGCGTTTTCCCAGAGACATGACCAAGGTCAACCGATTGTTTGCACCCGAATACCTCCGAAATAAATAAATGTACAAAATTTCTGGTTTAATGAATAAAACACGTTTAATTATCATAATAAATAGCTTCCTGCCTACCTACCCTAAAATATGATTTTTTTTTAAATAATATATACCTAATCAGTCCCACTTATCTTCAAAATGGTCAAACTTGAAAGTATTTTATACAGAATTGATAATTTACAAGAGAAATAAAAATCATTAAACCTCAAAACGCACTGCACCTATCGAGTTAAAAAGCCATAATCTATATCCATACTGCCATACTAATATTATAAATGTAAAAGTGTGCTTGTTTGTTCGTTTTTTGTCCTTCTTTCACGTCAAAACTGAGAGAGAGATTGCCGTGATTTTTTGTATGGATATAGTTAAAGGGCTGGAGAGTGACATAGCCTACTTTTTACCACAGGGAAATATCCCATTCCTACGGAAAAACACGTTTAAATCTACTTTAGCGGGGACGAAACCGCGGGCATCAGCTAGTTATATTTAAATTATTATTTTTTCTGGATCATTCCGTAACGAAGCGCCGCTAGAGTTATTTACATATAAGTTATTTAAATTATATTACAGTCGTGACTACCGTTTATAGTCAAATAAATAAAATTTTAAATAAAAAATAAAACCTCCTTCAAAAAACATCCAAAAAACTATGAAATAATAATTGAACCGACCACAATAAGCATGAAAATATCTTTCTACTAATCTGTTTGAAGTCGGTGCCTCAGCACGAGCCAGCAGGAGTGTAGAAGCCCTATAGATAGTAGGAATGTAGGTATGTTAGACTACTAGGTCCACTCCTGCTGGCTCGAGCTGAGGCACCGACTTCAAACAAATTAGTAGAAAAATATTTTCATGCTTATTGTGGTTGGTTCAATTTTTATTTCCAAGTTTTTTTGGGTGTTTTTTGAAGGCGGTTTTATTTTTTATTTAAACATTTTTATTTTTTGCTTTTTAGTTGTTTCTAATGGCCTGGACTGGCACCCTTTACTGACTGTACTTTTTGCCTCTGGTTACCAAAGTACTCATCAAGACGAATCAAACAAGACCAAACTACTAGGTCCACTCCAGCTGGCTCGAGCTGAGGCACTGACTTCAAACAGATTAGTAGAAAAGTATTTTCATGCTTATTGTGGTTGGTTCAATATTTATTTCCAAGTTTTTTTTGGGTGTTTTTTTAAGGAGGTTTTATTTTTATTTACATTTTTTATTTTTTGCTTTTTAGTTGTTTCTGTATAAAATAGATGCGTAGGATAAAATCATTAGTTTGACTTCGAAATATGTTTATGTTGACATTTCGAAGTTTGGGTTGTGTCATTTTATTACAGAGTTCCATGATACTTTTTCAATGCAAATGCTCGATTTGTCACCGAAAATACTAAAATCGCTATACATTTCTCTTGAATTTTTGAGGAGTTTCTTCAATTCCTCATGGATCCCATCATCAGGGCCCAATTGCATAACAAAGTACAACTAATATTACAAGCGGAACTCTCGCTTCAGTTATATTAACTAGAAAGGGAGTTCCGCTAGTACCTGCTGCTAGCGCCTGCTGTTGTACTTTGTTATGCAATTGGGCCCTGAACTGGATTTTGGTAACAACGGGACCAACTTTGAAGCACGTGCTTTCAAACAACGAAAAAAATTTCCAAATCGGTTCATAAATGACGGAGTTCTGAGGTAACACACTCCTCCTTTTTTTGAAGTCGGTTAAAAAGCACAATAAAACGCGTGAGCATTAATAACAGCAGAAGCGAAAAGCAAACTGTAACGTTGATATTTCTTTTATTTTTTTTTTCTGTGTATTTGTAATAAGTGCCTGTTTTCCACAATTTATTTTGCCTTTTCATTTATCAATTTTATTTATTAACTAGGTAACTAATGGCAATGACAATAACAAGAAATGACAATAATCACACGGAAATTACACGGTCGCCGTTCCATTATGTTCAGTTTTTGTGCGTTCGGTGACAACATGCTAGGGACGCCTAATTTCGTTTTTATTCGGAACACATGTAGCATGTAGCTGACGCCGCGTAGCGACGCTACGCGTTCTGCTATGTAATATGATGGCGTAGCGCGAACTTAGACACTATGTCTCGTGGTTTGTTAGTGATTGCTTTCACTTCACACACGTTCGTAGTAGATAAAAAACCTGCACTAATTTCAATGTATAGGTAATGAAATAATGAAACTGAAATCTTTCTCGTATAATTTACTAGATGTTGCCCGCGACTCCGTCTGCGAAGAATAGGGGTATAAAAAATAGCCAACGACCTATTCTCAGACCTACCAAATATAAAAAAAAATCATGAAACTCGGTCAAGTCGTTTCGGAGGAGTTCTATAACAAACACCGTGACACGAGATTTTTATATACTAGACTAGCTGTTGCCCGCGAAGAATACGCGCCTACGACCTATTCTCAGACATACCGAATCATGGTACCGAATACAGAGAAAAAAGTTTCATAAAAATCGGTCAAGCCGTTTCCGAGGAGTTCGATAACAAACATCGTGACACGAGATTTTTATATATTAGAAGAATATTAGAATTTACTCACACCTCACGTCTCATAAACATAAACGATTTCCAACGCGAACAGTTCAGAAAACGAAGTGGCGCTGTTTTTTGTGAATTGTAGTTGATTGTAGGAATCTTTGAATTGATTTAGGTTATTTTCACCCGACTGTCGAAGGAGGGTTATGTTTTTCGAGAGTATGTATTTATGTATGTATGTATCATTCTTTGGCACGCTCTGCAGCCTGAACGGCTCAATGGATTTTGAGTGTCATTAGATTCGTCTCAATTCCGGGAGTGACATAGGGTAGGGTTTGGGAATATGGGAATATGAGAATATATACCTATATATTTTCCTGGAATTCCCATATGGGAACAGGAATTATACAGGAGGGTTTTTTTCATCTAGTATTAACCTTTTTGTTTTCCTTTTTGTACAATAAAGAGTATAAACAAACAAACAAAATTAAAGTTATTTAATACTTACCTAAAGTACATATTTTTCTAATCAAAATCTCATTTTTTAACAAGTTTGATATAAAGTATCTTTTTGTATTTTATTTTTCAACTTCATTTTTTATTACTTTTACGGTCATCCCGTGAAAACCATATATTTCAACTAATTACAAACTGAAATATAGCTGCAAAGAAAAACCCCAGAAAAAAGACCAATGATGGGAATCGAACCCAGGTCCTCGGCATTCCGTGCCGCGTGCAACCCCTACACCTACACCATCACTGGTCAAGAGTCTAGACGCAAATTTTTGCTATACATCCATATTTCAATTTGTTAAAACACATTGCGTGATACTACGTCATCTATGTTATACCCTCATCGAGAGATTTCAACACTCCTTCGGAACTATCTGCTCACCCGGACAAGAGATGGCGCAACCTGTCCAAACTTTAACAAGTTTGATATGAAGTATCTTTTTGTATTTTATTTTTCAACTTCATTTTTTATTACTTTTACGGACATCCCGTGAAAACCATATATTTCAACACACACAGCACAGAAAAACCCTAGAATAAAGACCAATGCTGGGAATCGAACCCAGGAACAAATTGAAATATTGGAAGACCAGTGCTGGTTTTTAACTAGCGACATGCTGAGCCGCATCCCTTTTTGTAGCAGCACTAATATGTACATTTCTATGTCTATGTTTGTACTCTTATTTTTGCCTGTGTATGTGTTATTGTTGTTATAAAATAAATGTTTTTCTTTCTTTTTTTCTTTCTTTAAATATGGATGTATAGCAAAAATTTGCGTCTAGACTCTTGACCAGTGATGGTGTAGGTGTAGGGGTTGCACGCGGCACGGAATGCCGAGGACCTGGGTTCGATTCCCAGCATTGGTCTTTTTTCTGGGTTTTTTCTGTGCATCTATATTTCAGTTTGTATTTAGTTGAAATATATCTCATTTTTTATTTCCCTTGAAATGCAGAGTACTTAGCTCGGGAAGACCACCAATATCACACTCAAATTATCGGCACCATTGCAGTGCTCGGAAGCCAAGATATTTCGACTGATATGTGTGATGTTTCTCCCTCGTTGTTTTTTTTTCTAGTTATACATAATATAAAAGTCTCTCTAGAGATACAACATGAAGTTAATAACGTTTACAATCTTCCATTATCCTTTTATAACTAAATGCAAACGCATCGCATGTAGTATCGAGTTGCCGGATGTCGGAAAGTTTCCCTTTACTCTTGTTCGATCCATAATTTTAGCATAAATTGATCTGAAGTTAGCGCAAATAAAAGGTAAGCTACTAAGTAGACTAGAGTGTATTGACATTTTGGAGTTATTTAGGTCCAAAGACATGGGCTGGGAGTGGATGAGTCCATCAGTTGGGATTATTTCTCAAGTTGCATTTATTTATTGCTCATACTAACGTACCCATATAATCCTACAGTCATCCAGCAGCTTGTGTTAGTTATATTATATTGAACAGCTAGTAAACTATTCTGATTCCAGCTTTTCTCTTAGTTTGCCTTGTCCCTATTCCGCAAGAATATCAGCCAAATTGATTAAAAAAGGTGACCATAAGGACTAACCTAACCGAGGCCACTTGTGCTACCCATGCCGGAAGTTTCTTTTTAATACACTCCATAATTTCCTCACAAATTATGGGTGATGCGAGAAGAATTATTGAGGGTTGTTTATCGTAAACTCCGAATGAAAATTACATTCTGATCACGCAAAGTGCGAAATAGCTTTGCTCCATCGCCATGAATCAATTTATTAACTGATTTCCCTCGTTCTTTTGCTTATCTCATAAATATTCCTGACAATTCTTGAGATGTTTCTTTTCAAAGTGGAAAAGTGGCAAGTCGGGTTATCGAATAAATAAATCAATTGAATGCACTTAATCTGTATTTTATTCTTCTAATGCGTGCATATGTGTGTGTTTTTTACTCTTTCGTGCTAAAACCGCTGGATGGATTTGGTATGCAGGTATGCCAATGGTCTCTGGAATAACACATAGGCTACCTACTTTTATCTCAAAATTCCCAAGAGATCGGGATGTACGTTTGGAAAATCCTGAAATGTCATGACATTAAATTTTTGACGGGTGTTTTTCATTCAATGTTAAAGAAGACCAAAATGTTATTTATGCTAATTATGAGTATAGGTAACGCCATCAGAGTTGAGGCCACGCACACAACCACATCTCATGTAATGACAGCGGGATTTTGACGTTGTGTTGACGTTTAACGACAAACGAAGTTTGACGCTGACGAAGTTGTGGTAGCCTATTGGTTTGACCTATGGCCTTTCAAACAGGGGGTCGTGGGTTCAAGCCCGGGCTCGTAGCTCTGAGTTTTCCGAAATTTATGTGTGAAATTACATTCAAAATTTACCATGAGCTTTACGCTGAAGGCAAACATCGTGAAGAAATTTGTACGCAATTGTGAAGAAATTCAAGGGTGTGTGTGAAGTTCCCAATCCGCACTGAGCCCTCATGGGAATTACGGTTCAAGCCGTCTCAATCTGAGAGGAGGCGTGTGCTCTGCAGTGGGATGTACTTATGTATGATGAGATTATGATGTTAAATGATAAAATTCTAAAGCTTTGTAATTTTATTATGGCTGAAACCAAAAAGGTTTAAACTAAAAACAGCAAAGTATAATATCTCGAGCACCACGCGATTTTTACATAAGCTAAAATTTCTACAGCTATATTGTATCCAGCCGTAGTAATAAATCTATCATTTACCGGATACCCTGTATGCATACAGATAGTGCGAGTATATGTATACATATACTGTTCTGGGTCAAGCAAATCGGCTGGCTCAGTATTAAATTAATGTACAGTCTATCTTGGAAGTGCTAATCGATGCTATAAATCGCCTGGGATCAGAGGTCTTGAAACCGCTTCACACTGGGTGTAGACAAGCAAAAGCGAAGCGTAACGACACGGTTTAACAGCGTATATTTTATGATTTTTATGAAAAACCTTAGTTTTTTATCGTTAGTAGTATTTCAAATGAAAAACCTTCGATTATTCATACACTAGAGCTTAGGCGAAATAAAAACGTCCCAAAAAATATAAGCCAATTATTG
Source organism: Archips xylosteana (assembly GCA_947563465.1). Classification (NCBI taxonomy): domain Eukaryota; kingdom Metazoa; phylum Arthropoda; class Insecta; order Lepidoptera; family Tortricidae; genus Archips; species Archips xylosteana. Next base: position 10,897,197 of record OX387348.1, on the reverse strand, counting down.
GCTTATACGTCATTTTATGCCCCTCAGTCTGCATTGTGACAGCGCGGGACACGTATGTGGAGTGCGCCATTCTTTGATGTAGTGGTAGTGAAAATAGGATGTGAAATTTTCGGGCTACAATAGTAGGTAGAACCGTAATTCCTGCTATTTCATACACACCTAGAGCATAACAGTTTGGTGTTTAATCTGTGTATTAGGACCAATGATTTTCTCACGCATGGGTCTTGTTTTGTTGTTGTAATTAATGGGATCGACCCCAGACCTCGAAGCCCCGGGGCCTCGGGGGCGTCTTACGTGTAGGGGCCTACAATATCAGTCTTGATTATAATGTGTAACCAAAGTCATATATATTTATAAAATCAATAAGATGATATACCCATTATGAGCTGAATTTTTAAAAAATCACATAATTAGATAATCGCATCAATATACAATAGATAATGTACTAATGAGGACATTGCGTATGACTCAAAAATATAAACACATTTAAAATTGAGTGCCAAACGGCACCGCTAGCTCATAATTTGTTAACCCATTGAAATATTGTGAAGTGCATATACTTTATTTGTTTAAACCACTGATTATTAGCATAATAACTATAAATTAAAAATTTTTAAAACCCCCAACGCAATTATTTCACTCGTAATGTTTGACATTAAGTCAATGCCCGTTATGCGTCTAAGATCCCTTCCGCAGCTAACAAAAGAGCTGATTACTTTGAAACGGCTGAACCGATTTTGATGAAACATATCTAAGAACCATCGCCAAGAAACCTGCTTTCTATTAAAAAAACCGCATCCAAATCGGTGCACCCGTTAAAGAGCTATGATGCCACAGACAGACACACACACATAGCGGTCAAACTTATAACATCCCTCTTTTTGTGTCGGGGGTTAAAAACGAAAATAAATTTTATTAATTTCTAAATACAAAATGAAAAAATTCCAACAACTTTAACTTTTGATCTATTTCTTTTTTATGATGCGCCAGAGTTTGACGCCCGGATAGCACAGTGGTTAAAAAATCTAACTATGATGCTTAAGGTCCCAGGTTCGATTCTTGGTCAGGGCAAATACTTGTGTGTAAAATATGATTGTTCTCGAGTCCATGTATTTAAGTATATATCTCTCTATTTAAGTGTAGTGTAGCATTAACATAGATTCTAAGTACATATACAACCCAAACCTATGTAATCCAGAGTAGTATTAAATCATCAGTGTATTAAGACGACCGGAGGCCGTATTGTCTAACGCTTCTACCGCTTGCCTTCGCTTTCACCATCTCTTTCTGTCACCATCTTATACCGTTTGACAGAAAGAGATAGTGATTGCAAAGGCAAGCGTCAGAAACGTTAGACAGTAGGCCTGCTGGTTTCAATTCGCCCCAGTTCGCACCCTACATGGCGATCCCGCCAGGATCATCCGTTGCTTTGTCTCCATAGCAATTTGCTTACTTTAGGACTAGGTCAATTTGGTCTGAATTGTCCTGTGATATTTTTTAATTTACTTGTTTTAAAACTTGATTTACTTTTAATATGGTTCATCAATATCAATTCTAGTTCTGCTAGAATAAACTCACTTAGTTTATGTACCCTAAAAACATGACCTCTCCTTTCACCGTACTCGTATAAAAGCACTCCAAGCGGCCATGTTTACCGCCACGGTAATGTTTATTGATAGCACATTAGCGCTTAGGCGAGCCTGGCCACTTGCTTGTAGGTGCCTGCTTTACTAGTTGTTCTGCTGACCGCTTTGGCCTACTTAACACGTTCTGCCTGCAGATACTAAACTAAGTGCCCAAGTAATGAAGACAGGTTGCACTACATTTTGCAAACGTTTACTCGATCATTTTAGGCCCTGCTTATACGAAGCTACGCAGATCTTGGAACCCAATGATTTTAGTCTCAAAGCGACTTCCGCGATACATTGAAGAGTGGCTCAGAAACTAAAATCATCAGGTGTCGAAGATATGCGTAGCCTAGTGCACGACGAGCCTAAGTCTGCTCCTTAATAAAACTTATTTGTATCGATAAATTTGAAATATAAAGGTCGTGAAATAACCATAATAACGAAGTTAGTCGTAGTTATACCTACTAGCAGTACTGACTTAGAGGTGTCTACGACAAACGATTCGGTTCCTGCGATGTAGCAAAAGCTACGGCGTAGCGCTCGTAGCAGATGCTACGAAACGTAGCAAACTAAGGAAAAATTAATTTACAATTAGGAAAACGTTACAGCCGTCCACATTGTGAACGCTTTTTGAATACATACCTAAATCATGATCACAATAAAGCCGCCCATTTTCAGAGAGTTTAGTGGGCGGAGCAAAATATGAATTCAATTTGCGCTGCTAATGGAACAGAGAAACACAAAAAATTAATCACAGACTATTCGGAACGTAGTCCAACGTTTATTAACGCCGTTTTATGAAAGAAATCCAATTAACGCCGGTCTCAATTTCACACCGATGGGATAGTACTTACCAGGCGGTGTAAAAAATGAAAGTCGAATCGCCCGAATCGTATACTCGCTTATCCCGCCACAATGGAAGACAATAACCCCTTTTCACATAAAAGGGTAACGCGTGACGCGTTCGCCGTTCTTGATTAATGGCGGAGCGGACATCACTTAACGTCAAAAATAACGTTCCAGCCGATTTGACGCGTAGCACTTATAACTTTTGTTATGGGTAATTGTCTGGTGCATTTTAATAAGGTGTCGGCGCGTGCAGTCTGGTTGCAGGGTGCAGGGCGGGGCGAGGCGGGGGGAGTGCACCTGGGCGGAGGCCACGTGCCCGGGCCGAGCCGACCCGGCTCAGTCGCCGCCGAGCCGTCGCCGCGCCCGCTCGCCCGCGCACCGGCAGCGTCACCGCGACAGGTGGCGACGCCCGCCTCACCCGCCTGCGCCATCGCACGTCGCCGTCAAACTTTGGAACCTTACAGTGGGCTGATTACTCGCCGTACAAAGTTTAGTGCCGATTGAGGGATCTTTGGAAATGCTACGCTTTTAAAGAAAACACCTTTTCTGACCGAGACAACTGTGAGTATAACGGAATTAATTTGATCGAGTTCATTAATTATTTACTTACCGGTAGATTGAAACAACTATGGTTAAATGAAAAAGTAAATGATTAATAACCTTGCATTTGTAAATACACGATTTCATTGGTTTAATGTGAGTTTATTTAACAAATGACGAGTTTCATACAATTTTATGTCATTTTTCGCGTAATTAGAATGCTTTGCGTTTCTAATTCACTTAGTGATAAACTCTAATGCCTTGTGAGCCATCTACGGGGCAATGAAAAAACAATGTACTTAACAGCAAATTGAAATAAGTTTCAAAATTCAACAGAAACTTGTTAAATCATTACTGGGCAGCCATGTCCTTTCTCCTACGCAAATACCCTCGCAGTTGCCGGCCGTGGCGCCCAGCCAGCTGCTATGATATTATTACAACCACAAAAAGCAGAAAATAAGCGAGTTTTTCATCTTAAAACTAATCAGAATAGCGTACAAGAGGTAATTGTGAGCTTTTATCATTTATTGAATATTGGTTTAAGTGTTTTCTCTGTCCTACATATCACGCCGTACATTAACATAATATAACTGCCTTCTTGACTTTCTCTAGCTTTCACATTATTTATTATCCACTCCCCAATCTTTTACCCAACAACCTTGATTTCCAGTAATGGAAATTAAGACCCAGATGGAAGAAAATGAATAAATAAAATATCACAAAATTGAAATAAACTTTAATAGAATATACGTTTATGTTAAACATTCATTTTCAATAAAAGTTTTTTGCTAACAGTTCTTTTTTATTGCGTTATCCTTGGACCTATACACGGATCAAAGTTCAAGCTAATTCGACCCATGAAGTTGGTTTAAAATTCAATAACAATATTTAAAGCAAATAAAAGATATATGTATATGATGTTATAAAATTATTCGAGAATATTTCTGCAGATATTTGGGTTGGCTTGAGAGAACACTCCTATAAAGGTTGTAAATTTGGATTTAAGGTAATTATAGTCACGACTTTGATACGCCTTTGAATATCGACTAATGTATGGAAACTTACAAATGTTTCACAAGAACCACAACTAAAAAAAACTTGAAAAATATTTACAGGGACATCTGCTACAATATCCCGATTAAATTTAAAGACAGTGTATTATAGCTATATAAAATACAACAATTTGCGTTTGTAATCTTCTTCTATCTAATATATAAAAAACTCGTGTCACGGTGTTTGTTATCGAACTCCTCCGAAACGGCTTGACCGATTTTTATGTAACTTTTTTCTCCATATTCGGTAGGTCTGAAAATAGATCGTAGGCTATTTTTATACCCCTATTCTTCGCAGACGGAGTCGCGGGCAACAGCTAGTACATTATAAAATACAACAATTTGCGTGCAGATGCTTTTGCTACAGTCTTAAAACAAATTATAAGTATTACACTTACCCTGTTCCCGAACAGACCTTTTCCCCTTCCGATATTGCTCTTCTCTTCTGCATCTTTTTCCTTTTGAATACATTATTAAACAGCAAATGTCGGATCAACTTGATCTACAATAAACATACCTGTGACAATAGTAATGTACATTTAAGTGGTCAATAAAATTATCATAGTTAGCGATATTCAATCAGGTATATTAATTGATTAATTAATTTGCATACGAATTGAATGTTATTGTAGATTTGGTTCACGTTTCAATTAAAATCACGATATTTCATAAGAATGTTTAACAAACATTATTACAAGTTCACGTTTTTTGATTCAGGAAATTGAAATTATTGCTGGAGAATAAAGTTCTTTTCTTCTACTAATCCCACTGACAAGTCAACTTTGTCAGTGGGATTAGTAGAAAAAAACTACTTCGTTAATAAAAATGTTTCATTTTCTTTGATCGAAATTCTTATTCAAAGCAGGTTAATAATCTAAAAGGTTTGGGTAAAGTTCAAAACCTTTAATAATAGATTAAAAGGAACAAATTTTTATTTTAACATACTCGTAAAGGTCTGAACTTTATTAAAACCGACGTATTGATGTTACATTTACATTGAAATTCCATCGTTCAAGCAATTTCTTCTAAGTACCTACATTCAAAGCGTTTCTTCGAACCAATCCGTGATTCTCTATCAACTAGACCTCGCAAGTGCATTATTTCACGTTGGGCTATCTGCGCAAGCAACCCTTAATGGAGTACCATGGAGACTTAAATGTCGGATAAACTTCAACTATTTAATATCTTTAATTTCAATACTAGATGAAAAACCCAACTACGTAAAAATATTTTCTTATTTACCCCTAAAAGGGGCTCCCTTTTTTACCCGACTGCGAAGAAGGAAGGGTTATGTGTTTGACCCGTATGTATGTATGTATGTCCATTCCTATGTCCTCTCGTAACTACACAACAGCTGAACCGATTTCGATAAATGATACGTCATTGGATTCGTCTTGATAACGCGAGTAACACTGGATACATGAAATTCTTGAAAAATCTAAATGGCGGATTTTTAGCGCCAAATTGTGAATCTTCAAAAATTTTTTTTAATTCAAACCTTCGAGTAGGGTATCAAAATAAAGGGATTTAAAAAGAGATTACAAAAATATATACAAGTCATGCGTTTAAATTTAATTTGGAATAGTAAATTGGCAATCAATGCATTAAAACGACGACGTACTAAGATATCTTTGAACAATAATTTGCTCTATGAAACCCATGTGGAAAATTAGGTACCTATATAAATATTTCAAAAATGATTTTGAACTTTAACTAAATAGCAACAGATTCCTAATTCAAATACTCAATAATTTATCTGGGTCTCAGGATGGTACACTAAAAAGCAAGAAATAAAAAAAAGTAATTAAAAAAACTAAAAACCCGCCTGCGGTGTAAATAAAATAATAAATTAAAAAATCAAAAATCCCGCCTGCAGAAATACTGAAAAGGTAGAAACAAAATAAAATGTTCAATTACAATAAAAAGCTAACAAAGAACTCAACGAAAGAAAGAAGTGACATTAAATCCCATGCAGCCACTGACTCCCATGCCTCCGACTGCATTTTACCGTTGCATTAAATTTTGAAAGACTGCCATCGACGTGTTTTAAATTCGTTTCAATGTTTAGTTTTTTTTCGATTTCTTTCGTTGAGTTCTGTTAGCTTTTTATTGTAATTGAACATTTTATCTTGTTTCTACCTTTTCAGTATTTCTGCGGGCGGGATTTTTGATTTTTTAATTTATTATTTTATTAATAGTACATTACTGCAGAGGCCGTGAAGTATGGGTTTGCTGGACGCGATTGTGGTAGACGGCCGAGTCGTAGACTAGGCCGCATAAAACGAATCCTGCAATCCCTGTTCCGGGCGAGGAAATATTAAAATTAAAAAACTACTAGGTAATCAAGTAAAATGGTTTAATTTGCCACCTTTTTTATTTTTTAAACATGAACGAGCTCGAGCACCATGTTTAACCGTACATAGATTTTTAGAAATAGAATTCAGAATATAGTACCATAGATTTTTTTTTAATGTTTCCTTTGTTTACTAACAAATTGAAAAAGTTAGAGCACCGCGTAATAATAGTTTTTCATACTTGCTTTTTTGGCTTAGGTCAAGAAGTAATGTAGGGAGCCAGCCATAAACAAGAAACTTCACTTCTTCATTTCGTGATATTAACGCAAACATTTCCGAGCACGTTTGAGAAAAAAATCATTTATTTATACAAGTTTGGTATGAAGTATCTTTTTGTATTTATTTTTTCAACTTCATTTTTTATTACTTTTACGGTCATCCCGTGAAACCATATTTTTCATACTAAATATCTCTTGGTCCGGGTGGGCGGTTAGCTCCAAAGGAGTGTTAAAGTCTCTCGATAGAGGGCGTAACATAGATGTGCGTTTATCACTGCATAAGGTGATTATCTAATAGACTGAAATGTACGATGTGTAGAAAAAAAGATTCGCGTCTAATCTCTAGACCAGTGGTGGTGTAGGGGTAAGCACGCAGCACGGAATGCTGAGGACCTGGGTTCGATTCCCAGCATTGCTCTTTTTTCTGGGGTTTTTTCTGTGTATCTATATTTTAGTTTGTATTTAGTATGAAAAATATCATTTATTTATGTTACACGTACACGTCCGTCTTTGCGCCACTGAATTACATTATGAGTACCAAATTTCAACTTAAATTCAATACGAAGTTTTGAAATCGTATAAGTAGGATCTGAAATTTGTGTTTCCTGTGTAATTCCCGTTCCCAATGCCGGGAAAATATATATTTACCGACCCTCACAACTGACACGAATCTAATGACATCTTTTAACTAGGTACTGTGAGGATCGTATTATGATCCTCCGCTTTATCTTAGGAGCCCTATCAATGAAAAACCATACGTTTTATACTAAGACTAACTTTTTTTTCTATTTTGACCCAAATCCGAAACAATGTACAAATGCTCTTTTTCAAAGCTGACATTCGATAGATCTATTCTTAATTTAATATTTTAAACTGATACCATAGAGTATCTTCGTGACCTCTATCGAATGTACGCTAACAGTACTTTAAAATCCATCGACTCATATTTAGGCTCCAGGGAGTGCCAAAGAATGATACATACTTACCCACATACAGACATACATACCCTCGAAATACATAACCCTTCTTCGATAGTCGGGTGATGAAAATATGTGAGTGATCCTTCTGTTTCCATGTAGCAAAATCTCAGGGTAGTAACATATTAAAAAATAAACAACCAAACCAAAGACAAACGGTACATGGAGATAAGTAAAGTTATAATAGGACGGAGGCATAACATCTTGTGCTCTTATACATATCAACAGTCACAGTCACACAAAGAGCATAAGTATCTTTTTGTGTTTAATAATAATTAGAAAATAGAAGCCCTTTTTTGCTACAGTAACTTTGTCTTATCTACATTATTATAACTAAATAATAACTAAGTAATTACATACCAAACTTACCACGCTATATCCCACAACTCAAGTTAAGCAATCTTGCGGCTATGACAAATTACCCTGATTTGATTGATCTATTGCGAGCCAGACCTTGCTCTTTAGTGGAAGTCAATTAATTATCTCTACCATAGCAAAGTTAGATGACGGTGTCCGCGTCGTTTTTGAACAGCTATTTTGCCTTTGAACGTGTTAAAGTTTGTCATTTTAGGTACTTTAGAAGAAAACCTGCAGTCATAACACGGGATTGTTAAGCCACTTGCCACTGTTTTTTAATTTGATAGTACATTGTTAGTCGGGTTTATTAATGACTATGTTTTGTGGGCGTTTATTCGAGCGTTTCAACCGCCTCATTTATTTGGTCACAATTTTTAAAAAGAAATGGCAGAATATTCTGATACAGTTGCCAGTTATATGGTAGACGTACAACACCGATTATATACCGAAAGATACCTACATAAAAACACATCAAAGTCTACAGACATTTCTTAACAAATGTGACCAGATAAATGAGGCAGTTGAAACACTCGAATAAACGTCCTTGTAACGTCTGTACTACGATTATGTATTACTCTGCTAAATTATAAATAGTAGTAGATGGGTTATTTGATGTGACTGTACGAAAGTGAAATATGACACAGCTGGTTTTTTGCGCCATCTTCGTTAGGTATTCTATTTTGGGCCTTGGAGCTGGAGGACTGTATACGTAACTCGATATTGTGTTACGTTATGTTAATCACTTTGTAGTGACCAAGGATTAGCAGCCCGTCCCAGGGAGGGACGTAATGAGATGTGGACCTCTCTACTGCAACAAAAACATGCCTAGTAATCTTGATAATTTGTATTCCTACATGTGCGTAGTGAGTATATTATTCATGTAGCAGAATTCTCCCAAATGTTTGGCAATGAATAAAGTTTGCCTCTATTTCCCTCGCCCAAGAGAAATAAATGGGTCCATTGCGAGAGTTGGAATGTGATTAGGGAGCTGTTCTTAGGTCAATCAACACTTGCGACTTCATTTATTTACCAACATGTCTCAGGAGTTTGCTATCTGTTTTTCATGACGTCGTACTTTATATTATGAACAAATATGAAATGATGGGTAACAAAGCGAAGTATTAACTAACTTTGTTAATTCTACGTGGTCTCGCAAACGAAAAGCTTTTATTTCTTGGATGAAACTTTAGACGTCTATAAATCCTTGTTATCCCAGCTTCAAGTTTCGGATTGTCGAATTTATGTAACAACTATACCGAAACTAGATCTACTTATAACAAAACTTGCAAGCAAAAATTATTTAAACCTTACGTTCAATTGAGACCTACGTAATTATAAATATTTATACATGTAAATGTGATAGCGAAACACATTTACAGACGAACGGTGGCTTCGATATACAGCAGCAAATTTTATTCAGTACCTACTTATTAATTTGCTTAAGTATTTTGACATGAGATTTTATTAAAGTCAATAAAATATTAGGTACGTTTAGGTAGGGTAAAGCTGGATTCTTATCTATTTAATTTATTATTTCAAACTTGACCAATATTAGGTATGTGGGGTATGGCCATGTTGCGGAATTTTATTTTAACTAATTTTTAAAACTGGTAATTATGTGCCTGCTAGCCAAGCAAAATTTCCTCGCGGTGATGTGTTTAAATATATACTTTTATTTTTAAACATGTAACCGAAATGCCCTAATCGAGAGAAAAAAAAAACATTATAATGTGTAGACACATGTATAATATATGTAGGGTTGTTCAGTAAAATTAACGCAGACATTTACTGAAATGTTCCGGCTTAATCTTTATCTATATAAGTATGTTTATCCGTCCTGTAGTACCCATAGTACAGGCTTTGCTTAGTTTGGGATTTATTATTATTATTAGTATTAATTTTAAACAACCTTGTATAGGGTTAGGTACTTTATCAATCTGAAAAACAGCACCTAAAAGAAAAACCACACGTATTAGTGGTCCGATACCGAATCCGAATACTAGTTTATACACAAAAAAAAAGAAATCGGAGGGAATGATATGCCTTTGCTGTAGGTGACATTAAGTTCTTCGTTCGTTTCTCAGTAATAATTTTCGGTGACAAATCATTAGGAACGAAGATAATCGTAATTAAAAGTCACTAAGTACGCCAGTAAGATCCAAAGTCGTCTTTGGGAGAACGATCAAAAAGTTTTCATCTTATTATGAATCATCCTCCTCTTTCCTTTTCCCAGAAACTTTGAAACGTAATACTGAAGACACATTTTTATAATCTAACTACCTCATGCCCGCGGCTTCGATCCCGTTGCGAAACTAGCTATATATCCCGAGGTAATTTTGTAAACTCCGTCTTTATTCTTTACCTATCGTAAACAAAACATCATGAAAATGTTCAGCTTTCTAGGTCCAAGGACTTGGATTGGGTGTCGATGAGTCAAAAGACTTTTTTTGTATATTATGATTATAAAAATAAATATTTCGCTTTTGTTAAGACAATGTACTTATTTTTTGGACTACATTATAAGAACAAAACAGCTCGATTTCATCATGACCACCGTTAGTAATCTCAAAATACCTAATTTTCAAATATTTCGTTAAAATTACACGATAAAAAATTCTGAAAATACAGTTGCCGCTAAAAAAACTTGAAATGAACTAAAATATACCTGATATATATATGCCTGATTCAATAAATTATTTAAAACTTGAAATATCATTGGAAATATATTATGTGTGTGGTGTGCGTTGTGTGTGTTGAAAAGAAAAATATAAGGAGAATAAAAACACGCTTAAAACAGCAACGACCCATGCATGAGGCAGGCAAGGAAATTCTCAGAGACAACACTCTTTTCGCCTGGCTGCCGCCACTGGGGACACGGGCTGTCTTACATTCGAGAATAAAAATAAGTATTGCCAACCTCACAGCCTGTGAATCTTTGCCTTCTTTGCCTCTTAGACACGTCCTAGACATTTGGCAGCGGCAAGGTTTCTTTTGCTTATTCATTATGTGAATTAATACAGAATGTTCTTTTGCATCATTTTCTGAGAGCGCAAGCTTTCAGAAAACAAACAAAAAACATTAGAACCACCCTTTTATTCAAATAAGCATCTATAATAATAAATATTAGGTATCTGTACTTACTCGTAGGTCTATACACAGAATTAATAATAACGGGAAAATTGAAATGCTATCATGAGTATTTCTTTCTGTAATTGATTTGTGTCGCCACTATTTCACATCTTCCGCTGTCAATGAGCACATTTTTTCGTATTTTCACAGGGTTTAGTAGAGATAACAGAACTCACCAATGAAATGCAATCCTTTCTAATACCATTTCTGTAATAACCTATTTTATTTAGCAGTTCACTTCGTTACAGACTGAGCTGTGGAAAAAAAGGAGTCCTAGTGTTTGTCACCTTGCTGTCATCTCTATTCATATAGGTCCCACTGCTGGGCACAGCCCTCTCAGGATGAGAGAGTTTGGGCTGTAGTTCCCACGCGGGCTTAGTGCAGATTGGAAATATCACATACACCATTGCATTGCTTCGCAATTATGTGCATGTTTCCTCACGATATTTGTCCTTCACCGTATAGCTCGTGGTAATTTTCAAATGTGTTTTTGTACATGAATTTCGAAGACTCGAGACTTGAGCCCAGGATTTAAACTTAAGATTCTCTGCTTGAGAAGTCATAGGTCAAAGCACTACCACGACTACATGGCTTTTTGCCTTTAGTGGTAATGGCACAAAATTAAAGATAACAACTGCTGGCACAGTGACCAGCACTTTGACGTCTATGGCTTTTTACCCAAATGCTCGGTCGCATTTTTAGTTCCCGTGACATTTCTACTTCACTTATTTATGTACCTACAAATTAGTTCTGTGTTTTATACCTTAGGTAAATATATATAATGTGGGGATACGACTCCAATAAAGGTGATACGAATAATAGTCCAGGGACTACAGAAAAGTAATAACTGTAGTAAGCGTGTAATAGATGACACGGCGAGCCCTACAACTATTCGTATCGTATCTCGGGAGGCACTCTGAACCGAAAATACCGTCCATAAATTGGAGTAGGATGGTTATGAGGTCACCAGTGCGTGACGTCTATTGTTGCCCCGCACTCTCCTCTATTCATCATAATATCGCGAATTTTATTGCTTCAACTCATGTTTTCTTTCTTTCTTCTGGAACAATAGTATCTTCATTCCCTGTTCATTGTGATATAATTTGATTGATTATGCTTGTCTTCTCTTGTGGAAAAGAAAATGAAAACACGTTCCCATTCAAAGTGCTACACGAAATAAGGATATTTATATAAAATTTTATCTAACCGCCCAGCCACGACTTCGCGCGACTGGCGGCGCGGCGAGCGTTTTATTACTTCATTGCGTGTGCGGCCGGGTAACCACTGTGCGGCGAGCGTGTCAGCCGCGCAATGAACAGAGAAAACGCTCGCCGCGCCGCCAGTCGCACGAAGTCGTGGCCGGACGGTTAGAATTACGCGTTTAGTATAGCTTATTATAAACTTGCTCATACTATGCAATATTGTGGCTCGATATTCAGATTCTTTTTTGTTGTACCTATATGCGTTTGAATTGTATACAATGTTGTGAATGACATGACCAGCGCATATATTGTAATAATATAGCGGTTTACGTGCTATATTCCACGCTCACATCCTTTTAGATATCGAGTAACGGAAATCATTGACTGACGTAATAAACATGAGATTGGGCACCAGCCAAGATAGAGCAAATGTATACACCACACATATGACTACGAATGATAATATTCTAAATGAACACGTATGTTTCTTTAGCTTACATTACCCGTTATCTTAAATAAACAATTTTGTTTCATTTTTTTTTTGTATTCTATTACATCAAAAAACCTAAACTCGTTTTACATACCTCAAATGACGGTTTTCTGTGTACTGACATTTGTTGAAAACTTGTTCGAAGGGTTTATTTGTTTTTGTGTTAAATTTACACGGCACGGGTATGAGAGTATCAATGTACAGACTCAGTGACGTCAATAAGCGTTTTACTTCACATTCATTTACTAAGTTTAGTATTCTAATAATGTACAATTTTTTCAAATCTGATAATAGAACCAGTTGTTGACCCGCTTACTCGTTCCTTCCACTTCGTTCGTTCTTTGTTGTATCAAAAAACCGGGCAAGAGTAAGTCAGACTCGTGCATTGAAGGTTCCGTACTTTGAAAGCAGAATTGATTTTCGAGTTATGCCTTGCTTTAGAATACTCGGCAAATTTTAAAATATTAGGTCAATAGTACCTCATAGATTTTGATACTCACATTTTTTGTATGAAAAAAGATTTTCAAAAGGTTTATTTTGATCGCGTGGATTTTGAAATTTAATTTTTACATATTTGTAGATATAGTATAGTTAGTTAAATAAATTTCATCATGGTACGTGGGTCCACTTGACACCTTCAATATAGATTACATAATAATGCCTCGAGCTCCTTAGAAAATGGTCTTTAAAAGGCAGATGCACAGACGGAGAATGAAGTGATCCAGTATGGATTCCATTTTTTTTTCGTTTTGTGGTACAGAATTCTAAAAAAAAACCGGCCAAGTGCGAGTCGGACTCGCGCACGAAGGGTTCCGTACAATTATCTATAAAAATCACGTTTGTTGTATGGGAGCCCCCTTAAATATTTTTTTTATTTTAATTTAATGATTTATTTTTAAAGTCAATATATAATTAAATATACTGTAAATATTTCAAGCGTCTACCTGTTGCCGTTATCAACATCGAGCAAAAACGAGCAAAAAAATCACGTTTGTTGTGTGGGAGCCACCTTAAATATTTATTTTATTCCATTTTTTAGTATTTTTTATTATAGCGGCAACCAAAATACATCATCTGTGAAAATTTCAACTCTCTAGCTATCACGGTTCCCGAGATACAGCCTGGTGACAGATGGACAGATGGACGGACAGCGTAGTCCTGTTTTTACCCTTTGGGTACGGAACCCTAAAAACATTTAAAAGAGCTAAGAATTGGAAATCTCAGTTTTTTCTTACACATTTACATATCTACGTAAAGATTTAATGAATGAACGCTTTAAGGAAGGTTTAAACGTTGTTCCTTTTAGTCAAAACAATAACAGGAAGCAGAATGCACAAGGCATTAAGACAAACCGAAGCTATATCCAAGTAAACATTCGATCACTAAATCATTTCTGTAGTGGCCAATATAATCGTCGGGATCAGATAATAAATCTCTTGGCAATTGGGTCCTAATCGTTATTCCATCCATACGTGAGGGCGTAATATGATTCGGATGGAATCCGAATTTGTCAGACGAAAAATAATTCATTACATCGGCAATAACAAATTTGCCGGATAGCGTTCTGCCGTTGCCGGGTGTTGTTTGCTGAGCGAGAGGGTTGGGGCGGCCGGGCGCAGCGGCGCCTCGGTATGCCAGCGACAGACCCAGACAAATTAACTGTAGCCTTCCAATAACCATTAAATATGGACCACCTGTTGTACTTCTATATTTAGAACGAAAATCTCGCCTTTATGTATGACCGTAATTGCGTTTAAAAGCAAGACAAGTAAAAGTATTTTTTGGATTTACTTATTTCACCGTTTTCGCTGTCATCATTATTAAATAACACTAAGCAGAGATTAATAAAAAGTTATCAACAATGAAAGTCACAAAATATGACGTATTGTTAATTTATTAACACTTTTTTTACTATTCAACATTATCACATCAGCGCACTCACAGCGCAACAAACTCTCCAATGACAATCGACTTTTTTATTAATTTTTTGTTTTTAACCCTTAATAAGGTCCCATTTATTGGAGCATACTACCACAGAATCAAAAGCAGCTATCGAATACATACCTAAAAACATACAGACGAATTGAGAACCTCCTCTTTTTTTTGAAGTCGGTTAACAAAGGATATTTTTAAAGCTAGCAGTACTTTCAATAATTACAATGGATATTGTAACTTATTACTAAAACAATAAGGTTGAATTTCCGAGTCAATGCATGTGGTCGCTAGATCGAATGTCCCTTTTTATGGGTTAAATTCATTCCGCTAGGAAAAAGGCAAAGGTTTAAAACCATACAGCAAAGTTTTCATTCTTTTTTATTTTTTATTAAAACCCGAGACAGCTGTACCTACCTCGTTAAGAAACTTTTGAAAGAACATCAAAGTATACCTATCATTTATTTCAAACTAAATACAAACTGAAATGCACAGAAAAAACCCCAGAAAAAAGACCAATGCTGGGAATCGAACCCAGGTCCTCAGCATTCCGTGCTGAGTGCTTACCCCTACACCATCACTGGTCTGGTACTTCGTATCGTACCTAACTTGTATACCTATCACCTATGTAGAATTTTCCTAACAAAGCTTTTTCTTTAATAATTATTTTTAACGATGTCAATATTAGGAAAAATTATTTAGTAACAGAAGTAGAATATATAAGTAGGTACTTTAGTATTTAGCTACTAGGCTCTCTCCCCCACACCAGACCACCAGACACTCAGATATCCTTATCTATATAGATAGATGTCAAAAATTAATCTAAAATACTAACACTAAATGTGATACTTATGTAAGAAAAAGTGTGTAGGTAAACTCTTTTTCCTGGGAAGTTGTGTAATAACTAAGTTAAGATCTGAGCAACTTCTAAATTAATGACTCGCAGACTAAACTATACGACGACAAATCTATATTTTTATCACTAAAAGAACACATAAATATCTACTATCATAACGAAAGATATTGAATACATAGTTTAACACTTACACGTACCTACTATGGAACCAAATGATTCATGGTCCACCGATGAAAGTTCTCACAGAAGTTTCACAATTAATTCAAGGCAACGAAATGTCACAATGCCTTTTTTTGCAAAAAGGTTCCATAGTGACGTCGTCGTCGTCACGTTTCAGTTGGTTTGATAGCAAGAAGTTACTGATATCTTATTGCTTTTATTAATCCAATTTCAAAAACTGCGCTCTATTTAGTTTTCTTCGGCGCCGAGTTGTAATTCCGCATGTCCACCAATATCGCTGTTCCGGATAAATTGTACCGCCCTTTGCTAACTCGAAGTCCACAAAGCCTTTAGCGTTAACTTAATATAACTTCTCGAGCTGAACCAACTCAAATAATATTGTCTGCATATTTGAATCTTTCGGTAGTAGTTCATCCTTGCAAACTATAAGCGTAAAAACACGCTATTTATTATACCTACCGAGTTATAATTAACTATTAAAAGAAACTTACCTAAGGGAAGTTCAATAGTAATTATACGAGCTTGTTCTTCCGAGAGATTATATTACTTGTAGTAGTGTCCTCGTACGGCCGTTGTCACAATATTTAGAGTATCTGCTCAAAAAAAAAATTTTTTATGCATAAAACGGAACGCAATTTTCTCCTTACCCCCACCTCACAGCGAGCGCACCTTAACCAACTGGTGCGCCGCCATGTCATTCAGTTTAAAGAATTATTCCCCGTAGTTAATATTTATTTTATCGAATATAATTTGGGCTGGGTTGGGTGGGGTTATCCTGTCATAATCTCTCGGAAGAACAAGCTCGTATAATTACTATTGAACTTCCCTTAGGTAAGTTTCTTTTAATAGTTAATTATACTTCACTTGTTCTTCCGAGAGATTATATTACTTGTAGATGTTCAGAGTATAGAATAAAATAAATGTTAAATAATCAACCTAGTTTATAATTATTAAAGTGAAACTTTTTCTTTATAAACAGTTGAGTAATCAATAAGTACTAAGTATATTTATGTATCAACCTGGGACAGGATTGATCTAGCAAAATTTTCTTCAACCAGAGTATCATCAATGACCGGTCTATTATAGAACGCGGCAAAAACTTTGGATGTTCCACTCCAACCAGCAGTTTTTCGTATTAACTGAAGATTTACTCCTAACCTTTGAGCTGTGGAAGTGGAAGCGTGTCTTGTGCTATAAGCATTAAACACTGATGTGTTTATTCCGCTTTCTTCAAGCGTAAGTTTTATCCACCTACTAAGTGTTTGTGATGATACTCTGGCATGAGGTTTCTTAAAACTAACAAATAATTCCTTAACATTATTGTCTCTTCTTATATTTTCTGTTCTGTCTAAATAGCAATTAAGTGTTTGTGCGGGACAAATTTCTGGATTTTCCCGAAAAAATGGTAAGACCAAAACAGGTTGAGTTCTGTTTACACCAGACGTTTTTATAAAATCAGGAATTTTTATACATATTTTGGTGTCAGTTTTTTCTACATTACACACTTTTACAAGCGACAATGTCTGCATTCTTTGAGCTGTCACTAATGCTAATAACGTAATCAATTTTTTAGAAAGAGTTTCCAAAGATATGCTTTCATTGTTTAATGTATTTAAATAATTTAACACGATAGATGTGTCCCACGTAGAATTATACCTGGGTACAGAAGGCGTTCGTCTGAAAACTCCTTTTAAAAATCTTGAAATCAAATCATCACTGGCTTGTTGGCCTAACAGAAAAGCCAAAGCCGACTTATGAGTATTCAGAGTACCATATTTACTACCTTTATTATAAATTGACGTAAGATATTTCAAAATTATTAATGGTGATGAATCAAAATAATCATAATTATGTTCGGTACAAAAGTTGTACCATTCTTTCAAGCAGGATTGATATTGCTTAAAAGTATTCACAGAAATGGAATCTAATAACACGTCTAACGCTTCTATAGGAGCTCCTCTTCTCACTAACGCTTCCCGCACAAAATTCCTGCCATCAAAGACAGGGTTTTGTGTAGCGGATGTTGGACTCTGGAAGGAGAGGATAACAAATCTGGATCAGCATTAAGGATGATTAACTCAGAGTCTAGAAGGCGATGAAACAAGGGAAACCAAGGTTGATTGGGCCAATTTGGCACCACAACAATGCCCCTGGCGCTTTCTGATATAATTTTTGATAACACCTTCAAAATTAAACAAAAGGGAGGAAACGCGTAAAAACGTAATCCTTTCCAATTAATCGTGAATGCATCAATAGCTATAGAATTTGGATCCCCATGCCAAGAGACATATTTTGGGCATTTATGATTTAAGCGACTGGCAAACAAATCTATATCAGGTTCTCCTAAATTCTGTACAACAGTTCTGTAAGCAAGGTTATTGAGTTGCCATTCAGTATCCTCATTTCTTTGCCTAGATTCAAAATCAGCGACTGAATTTTCAGTTGACGGTACGTATGAAGCGAATACGAAGTTATGTCTAGCTTCACACCATTCCCATATGTCTCTAGAGACTTTATTCAAATGTGGATACTGTATGCCACCCATCCTGTTTATGTACGCAATAGCAGTTTTATTATCAATGCGTAGAAGCAATTCCGAATTAAGAAATTTTTTACCAAAAATTTTTAATGCAAAATAAGCCGCCATAAGCTCTAGCTCATTTATATGTTTCTTGGCTTCGTCAGTAGACCAAAATCCATTAGCTTTTTGACTACCACAAGCAGCACCCCATCCGCTCATGGATGCGTCAGAGTATATTTCAGTAACATAATTAGCCTTACGTATAAAATTCACTGAATTGTCAATATGTTTTAACCACCAATTAAAATCGACATGTAAATATTTCGGAATCGTGAAGGTTTTATCATAGTCTTCCGTATCTTTTAATTGCAGGTATTTAACCCTTTCAAATAATTTAGTGTGCACCAAGCCGTAACTTACAGCTGGACATGCTGAGGAAAGTAATCCAATTACCCGCGCAAATGATCTTATTGTACATATTTTTGTATTTTTTAATTCCAATAACTCATTTTTAATAAGTTTACGTTTTTTATCCGGAAGAAGGATTGAAAGATTATTCGAATCTAAAAAAAAGCCAAGAAATTTACAGGTCGTTTTCGGTATTAGTTGACTTTTTTCATAATTTATGATAAAACCTAGAGATTCAAATAGATCAATAGTTGTCCATAAATTGTCTTTACATTGCTCATATGTTTCAGCCAGTAACAAAGCATCATCCAAATATATGACCGATAAGTGACCTTGTCGTCTCAAGTACTGCATAACCGGTTTCATTAACTTAGTGAAAACATAAGGCGCCACATTTAAACCAAATGGTAAAACCGAAAATTCGTATAATTGAAATTTATATTGGAACCGAAGAAATTTTCTGTAATTTGAATCAATATTTATTGTATAATAAGCGTCTTTTAAATCTAAACCACACATGTGACAATTTTGGGTTAGCAACTTTATTGCAGTTCTAAGATCTTCTAATTTAAAATGAGAAGTATCGATAAATTTGTTTAAATTTTTTAAATTCAAAATCATTCGTTTTTCACCATTTGGTTTATCCAATAAAAATATTCTTGACACGAATTGGTCTTTACAAGGCACACATTTATTTATTACGCCTGTTAAAATTAACTTTTCGATCTCTTTCAAAAAATATTTGTCGTCTTCGGCGTTATGCGGCCGAGTAATAAGAGGTTCATTTTGATAAACGACTCGAGAGAACGGTATTTTAAATCCGTTTACCCACGACAATATAGTCGCGTCGTTAGTAATGTTTTGCCATTGTGGGTAGAAATGTCGAATTCTGCCTGCAAGTACCTGGTCGTCCGTTAATACCGCCTCGCTGGCGGCGGAGCCCTGGCGGTGCGCGCGGGCTGCACGCGGCGCGGCGGCGGCGCGGCCGTGGGGCGACGCTCGCGGTACCCGCCCGCCGTCGTCGGCGCGTACGCTGCTGGTCGACGCGACGGGCCCCTCCAGTTTAAAGTTGCTCTCGACGTGCTAGGCCCGGCGACGTTCTCGCTAGGGCCACGTTGTGGTAGTCTTGCAGGTTTATTTTTAATATCACCTGCTGATCTGGAACATGCCTTGACAGCTTTTAACGTCTCGGTGAGACCTTCTCCAAATAACAGCTTATCGCGGTTTAAATTTTTTACGGCTTCCTTGGTACTTTTGTTAAGCCCTTGAGCTAACAAAGACCTTCTTGTAACTGTCTCCAAGTAATGTAAATCGCATAATATTTGCCCTCCGTCGCCTAAATGTTTAATGATTTGATCTCGCAGTTGTTTATCTGGTATTTTAAAAGCGCTTTGTAACGCTCTGCCAATGCACGTAATACCAGATCCGAGCTGAGATTGTTTTGTTACCAATTTTTCATCTCGCTTTAACGATGAATCTTGAACAGCGGCCTTTATTTCCTCATTAAGCTTGGGAGCTTCTAATAAGTTGCAATTTGAAGGTGGTAAATATTTTTTCAATAAATCTAGGCGCTGTTCCTTTTTTATACCCTTTGCAAGTATGTGGTTCCATCTTACAGCAAGATGCGCGTGAATATCTTCACCGTATTCTTTATTTTGGGTCGGATCTTCACCCAAAAGTGAAAAAATGTCATCGGTATTTTCATCGATCGATTGTACGTTTGTGGCAACTGAAATTAACGGATAATATTTTTGATCAAAAATAAATAATAATTTGAGGGTAGTTAACCCGTTTTATTAGTTGCGTGAGACATACAGTCGTCACTTGCAACGTAATTAGGTCACCGCCATTGTGTATGCGCATACAGAGATGCTTAATATCTATACAGTTAGATAGCATACTTTTGCTTTAGTAATTAGGACATTTTTACACAATTTTATAAGCGATGTGGGTAGTACATAGTTGCGTATTCCATCCAGGTAATACTTGCAACTTGTAGGTTTTTATTGCGTATGCCATCCAGACAATACTTGCAACATACCAGAGTAACACTGTACATAAAATAATATTTAACGTACACACTGGTTTAATCTTACTTACCATTTGTGTTTTCGTTGTCAGGCTCTGGCTCCGATGAATCGGTATAAATTATCCGACGTTTTTTGGGCGGAGGCCGCTCCGGTGATGCCTCCGATGGTGATGTTGATCGTTGAGAAAGCACTCTCGTTCTTTTCCGTCTTCTATCCATAGTTGTGTGAACAACGGCGCACAAGAACAAAGAATGACATGGCGGCGCACCAGTTGGTTAAGGTGCGCTCGCTGTGAGGTGGGGGTAAGGAGAAAATTGCGTTCCGTTTTATGCATAAAAAATTTTTTTTTTGAGCAGATACTCTAAATATTGTGACAACGGCCGTACGAGGACACTACTACAAGTAATATAATCTCTCGGAAGAACAAGTGAAGTATAATATAAAACAGTTTCTCAAGCGCTATATTCAAAAAGTAAAAAGAAATCTAGGTGCATGTTAGTGTTCACTATTCTTCGTGTTTTTTTACCTTGAGACGACTGAAAGCAATCCCGTTTTCGTAGTTCACTCAATAATTGAGATGAAGCCGTTGGGAATAACTCCTACGTAATATAATGAGTAATTACTCTTTCTGGATTCGAACCTTTCGAATCTTTGTATGAAAGAGCAATCACCGTACATCTTTTATTTTAGTCTGGGTTACTTGGAAACTACAAATTAATCGAAGCTTTTGTAATGATCTTTAATTATCGAATGTAGTTATTATTACGTTCGGGGCTTAAACGCCCCGCCATTCATTGCTAAAATTACCTCGACGTTTCGACTACATTGCAGCGGCCGTGGATGCGAATAGACTTACTCTTGACTATAGCCGCTGCAATTTGGTCGAAAAGTCAAGGGAAATTTAGCAATAAGTTGTCGCGGTTAAGCTCCGGGGCTAATATAATAAATAAGTAATAACTATGAGTAAAAATAGCGAAAGTTAAAACAATATGTAGAGGTATAATGTCGAATAGTTACGCTCGTTATTTTATAGTATATCGTAAGGATTAATCAGTGGCCTAAAAGGATGGAGTACTTACAGACTGCACTTACAGATTCTCACGTTTACCCCGGTTGGAGCGTTGAGCCACACTCAGAGTCGACCAATCACATTAGTTAATCTATGTACGTTACAATGTCACATTACAAAGGGAGTAGGGCGAGACGATGATTACAAGTAATGTGATTTGTGCATGATCGTGCACATCCCTGCTCCATTCCTCTTTAATGGAAGCGCACACTAATCGTACTGTGATAAATAATGCAGCGACTATCTAGATGTCAGTATAAAGATAGCTCTGCATCTAGGTCTCGCCTGCCCTATCGCATCAATCATCCAAGACTCGAATAGATCGTTAAATGATCAAACTGGACAACTTCAAGTTGAGGGTTCCGTACGATGAATTTCTTACTTACCCTTTTTCATATTGTAACCTTGTGTTGGTTGTAAATAAATCAAAAACTAACTTAAAAATTGTAGTTAAATAGGACCCTAATAAATATTTTAAATCAAAGACAACGTAGAAACCGAACCTCACTTTAGAGATTGCAATGCTACGATAAAGCTAAATTTTTTTACTAGTGTTTTGAATCACTCTCAAACTATTAATTTTATAACTGATACATAATACGCTACGATTTTCTTTATGTTTCTATACTTAATATAAACTGTTTTTGTTTTGTTTTCTTCATTTATATTATATTTGTAAACGTTTTGCTTGTTGGACTTGTTGGCTAATGCTGTAAGTCTAACAAGAAAAAAATTTCTAACTAAATAAATAATATTTAATACCTAGTACGTGACACTGCTCACATAACTTATTTTTATGCGCCCGTGTCTAAATCCCAGACATTCAAATATTTATTAAGAATCATATTTAAACTTAACCGGTCCATTAGATTCGGAGCAAATTTGATTGTGGTTGTAACAGATACGAGAGATCCTGTAAGGTTTTAGTTTTTTTCATTGGGACGTACGGAACCGCATAAATCGTAGGTTTAGATAATGGCTTTCGCAATTAACACGCCAGTCGAGCTTAATCACCAAATATTTGCGAGGCAAAAAGCCTTTCAAGCAAGTGGCAGATGACTCAGCAAATAAGGGATAATTTAATCAGCTTTGTCCCTGTAATCGGCCAAATATCACTCTGTTTCTATTTAAGCACACATAATAAGACGACCAACCTTCGCTCATCATCATCATCATCATCATCACAGCCTATATACGTCCCACTGCAGGACACAGGCCTCCTCTCAGAATGAGAGGGCTTGGGTCGTAGTTCCCACGCGGGCCCAGTGCGGATTGGGAACTAGCTAGCTTTGCTCGATTTGTACAAAATAGGAAAAACGTGTTTTCCTATAGATGAAACTTAGATAGATCGATTTTTGCCCCCCAAAAATCCCTATTCACCTCTAGAAATGTTTTAGCTAAATCCATATAAATTGCCTCGATCAAACTCGCAATTTTACCTGTACTGATCACCGAGAACCTTTCGGCCCCGTCGGCCGTCAGTTCTACAAGCGATATGTCCTGCCCATTGCCACTTAAGTCTAGCGATTCTTCCGTGACTTTAGTTCTTGCGCGGATTTCCTCATTTCTAATGCGAACCCGCAGAGAAACTCCAAGCATGGCCCTCTCCATTGCCGTCTGAGTGAGTTTGAGCTTTCTTATGAGGCCCATCGTTAGCGGCCACGTCTCAGTGACATTAGTTATCACTGGCAAGTGGCAACACACACTGGTCAAAGACTTTTGACTTGAGACACTGCGGTATATCGGATGACAAGATATTGCGGAGCTTTCCGAACGCTGCCCAGCCGAGTCTAATTCGTCGATTGACCTCTTTCTCGAAGTTGAACCTACCTACTTGGATTGTACATATGTCCCAGGTAGATATAGTCATCAACAACTTCGAGCAAAGTCTCTGGCACAACATGAGCGTCCGCGGACCGGAAGACGCAGTGTAGGTAGGACTCCAACAAGATG
Source organism: Archips xylosteana (assembly GCA_947563465.1). NCBI lineage: Eukaryota > Metazoa > Arthropoda > Insecta > Lepidoptera > Tortricidae > Archips > Archips xylosteana. Next base: position 10,873,452 of record OX387348.1, on the reverse strand, counting down.
GGGCGACGACCTGGTTAAGGTGGCGGGAACGCATTTGATGAGGATGGCACGGGGCCGACCTGTTTGGCGAGCCTCGGGGAGGCCTATGTTCAGCAGTGGACGTCTTTCAGCTGAAATGATGATGATGATGATGACTGATCACCGTGGCTAACAAGGACCCACTTGTGTTTAATTTTAATCTTCGCACTTTTTATGGAAGACTCTCCGGCACGCACAAGAGCAAAAAGCTAGAAAGGTCCAATTCTGGAGCATGTTACACGTTATTAATTCTAAACTGAGCCCCTTTGTTGAAACAACCTTAGACCTTTGAATTAAACTTTAGCCGAATGATAAATCACTCCAAGTGTTTTACTGCGTAAAAATAAAACGCACACATAAAATATCCGGAGTGAAACCTCAAACGGTACATCACTCGATGTTTTATTTACTCGGTTGGACCGTCACGTTTTACATGGAATAGGGGGTCTCTATCGAAGTCTAGTTTATTAGGACCTAATCAAATAAAGGGGACAATGTGATCGTGCCGCCCTGCTGTCCGAAGCGGTCAGAGTTTACAATCGAGGTTGGCCCGGTGTGTTTTCCGTTCTGTTACATAGTAGATCCGGCGTCCAGAGATACTCACAATCCGAATTAAATCCGTCTGTCTCAGCGGACAACCGCCGCGGTCCGCTCGCCCGCCTGCCTCGTCAAATAAAAGCATTCTCGCTGGCGAAACGACAGTAACTGGCATTGGGTCGAAACACAAACTTGTCTGTTACAATTCAATGTTTACACGAGGCAAATTTGTATTCGATATACCCTACCTACGTTAAGCTATGGTGGAGTGCTTTTACGATGATCCCTGTGACGCTTGCAATGTTTCATTTTGTAGAGTGAAGTCAAAAAGTTGATAATGTTTTTTCAAGAAGGTTTACTCTCACAGGGAATCGTTATAATGTCCCTATCATAAAATTTAGGTGCTATTAAAGTAACAAAGGTCGAACGAGAATAAATCGAATCGCCACCATTGAAGTTTGATTTTACTTATTTATAAAACTTGAGCAACCTTGGTGGACAAAGTCTAGGATCCCAAGGCGTAGGGATGAAGCTCCAGTACAAATATTTTTCATGTTATTTTACTACCTACGTAACACTTCTTACTCTCACGGTACTACATATCTTCTAGCGGGCGTTAGCTATTACTACAGCTAATTTTTATCTCGGATACCGCTGTCCGGAACTGAGATCTAGTGCTCAATTGACCCACGTTCTAAGGTGTTTTAAGAATCTACGTAACTACTAAAGAAGCCGTGATAAAAATTTAAAAACCGTGGTTGGTAACTTAGTGGTTTCACCCGTGGCCTCTCAAATAGAAGATCGCAGGTTCAAACTCTGGCACGAACCCTTGAGTTTTTCGGAATTTATGAGCGAAGTTACGTTAGTGCCATGAGCTCTCTGGTGGAAGATAATGCCGTGAGGAAATTCGCTTACATCTGCGAAGCAATTTAATAGTGTAGTTGTGTGAAATACCTAAACTGCACTGGGTCTGCGTGGGGACTACAGCTCACGACAACTCATTCTTAGTGGAAGCCTGTACCCAGCGTTGCGGCGTAAATATATAGAGAGGGAGAGAGAAATAGGCCCAATCAATCGTATCCAGTGGTCGGAATACGAGTAGTACTGGTTACAATATTTAGAAGACCCGCGAAGAAATTCAATGGTGTGTGTCAAGTTTCCAATCCGCACTGAGTCCCCGTGGGAACTACGGTCCAATCCCTAAAATTCTGAGAGGAGGCCTGTGCCCTGCAGTGGGACGTTTATTTTATAGGCTGGGATGATAATTATAATGACAATAGAAGGCTATATTTTTTTAGTTAAGCATCTCAATTATACTGTACATACATAAGTAGACAACAAGCATGCATCACTGCTAAGAATAAAAAGGCCTTTAATGGTGGTAATTCCCAGAAAAACTCAAGCTGTACAACTTCTGATTCTTCTAAAACAACAAACCAAAGGTGATTATCACATTAGCCCCTGTGCCCTCCGATAAAACCGCCCTTTCAGCGACGTCACGCTAATCCTAACAAGATAAGCTAAGTACAGCTAAGCACGGCGTAGTCTCGGGCCGCGTTTTATTGTGTGGAACAAAAGAGCTATTAGTTACTTACATTTTATGCTCCTTTCTCAATTAAATATAACTATGTAACACCTACATTCTTGCAGAGTTGTAGGTATATCACAGTAGCCTTTACCGTTATGTATACCAACTAAATTATCCGGCAGTTATATTGGACTTCCGGGACTTCACTAAATTCCCATGGGGTTTCTCAGAAATTACACCTTGATATTAATTTAAGTTGCTTGAAGAGCACCAGTGAAATGCTTCGTGTTTCTACATTTAACGGTTAAGGTTTTAGGAATTTACCCCATAGAAATATTAGTATAAAAAGTAGCATAATCCAGAATTTTAGCCATAAAATAACGAAAGTGTAATAAGTAATAAAAATACCTACATCCACTTATCGTCTAACCTAAATCTCCTCTGGCTTCAAACTTGATAGGTATGGCAGAAGATATACCCAACTGAAGGAAAACCAATTAATTACATATAAATTAAATGTCACTATTAGTATTTAAGCTCTCTGACACGCTTCTATCTACTTAATATGTGTCAAGGGGAAAGTATGTCCCCTCCAATGGGTTTGGCTGCTTAGAGAAGGCATTAAAGTAGTTTTCTAACTGAGTATATTTTCATTAAAATTGAGATTATAAGTAAAATCATATTAATTTTTAAGATCTTTTAAGTGTCTGGCAAAAGTTACTTGTTACTGCCGACACGGGAAGTGTCTGAGAGTATTGATTTTTAATTTTTAGAAATATTTCTGTAGAATATGTATAAAAGAGACTTCCTTCTTTCTGTTAAAGGGTTGCCTGGAAGAGATCGCTCTTAAGCGATAAGGCCGCCTATTGCTTACCTTGTAACTTTCTCTCTGTGTACCTGTTTTCTGTATTGCTTACTATTCCTGGTGTACAATAAATAGTCATTGTATTGTATTGTATTGTATTGTATTGTAAAAGAGAATCTGTAGAATATGTATTAAGATTAGCGCTGAGACTTGAGAAAAGTAAGTTAAATTTTTATCTGCACATTGACCTAGTCCCCGTAAATTGGCCGCCGGCTCAAGCTAGCAAGAATGCATACACCTGTTGTATGTACATACTAACTCTACCTACATTAACCTACATATTTTATTGCTGTGAAAATACTCGTAATGTCTAGGGGCTCTTGATCAAGTACTTGCTTTTACTAGCATTTAACTTAGTCTTTGACAAACTAGGGTGATATATTTACACTAGTGTCTTCTTGAGCGAGTCTCGCTTCTCACGTAATCGTTTCTTCGCAGTATGAGACTTTCCTATATCAACTTCATGTTCCTTTATATTCGCGACGTTGGTTTTCATTGATATTATAATAGCTGGTTCCTAATTAATACCTACATATGCTAAAAAGGAATTAAAGAAAATGTGATCCCACAAAAACATTTCATGTTAAATGTTGCCAAGACGAGACCATGTAGCTCGCACTGTCAAAAAGTAATCAGATCTCTCGTAGAGCCAAGTTTCTAACCTTACGTGCCCAGCTCTAAATCTATAAGCCCTAATTTTACACTAATTAATCTCGTAGGCGTGCAAACCGTGGACTAAACTGGCGAGTCGGCCGCACGAACCTTTTGCAATTCGGCATATGGGCTTGATCTTAAAAATCTATTCAATCTTTTAAACTCTTTCCGTGCGGCCGACTCGCCAGTTTAGTCCACGGTTTGCACGCCTACGAGATTAATTAGTGTAAAATTAGGGCTAGAAACTTGGCTCTACAAGAGATCTGATTACTTTTTGACAGTGCGAGCTACAAGGTCTCGTCTTGGCAAAATTTAACATGAAATGTTTTTGTGGGATTTCATTTCTTTTTGGTAGGGGATGATTTACTAAAAATCCTGAAATACATATATGATTTATAACAAGGATAACAAGGACCCTCTATATAAATTTTCAGACCTCTAGCATCAAAATTTGCGGAAGTCTCATACAAGCTTTCACCCCCTAGTTTAAGGGGTTGGGGGGTAAAAGTTTCAAGTTTTAAGATTTTTTCGTTGTTTGTATACTATTACTAGCTTATATACCAAATTTCAGCTTTCTAGGACTTCAGGAGGTACCTTAAGAATTTTGATGATCAGTGATGAGTGACGAAATCGGGGGTTTTTAGACATTGACAAAATCTAAAGTATAATAGCTACGACATTTAAACTTTCTACGTTTCATGTTTGTACTAGTGTCATTATATCTTGAAATTTTCAACTATTTAACATCATCCAAAGCAAAGTTAATAGAGTTCAAAAAAACGACGAAACGTTTCGAGAAAAGGTAGGTAGTGCCCTTGCGCTCGGCCGGCGCTCCTCCCGGGAGGAGTATGGCAGTATTTATGTTGTCGCTCGGCGTTCAGTTCGCATGCTAGCCGCGTCGCGCGTAATTGAGCATATTTTTTCTGTGATTTTTGCAACAAACTAAAGGTAGTTTACTGAATTAACACACACTGTTATCTTTCAAACTAAATAAAAACTGAAATATAGATGCACAGAAAAAAGACCAATGCTGGGAATCGAACCCAGGTCCTTAGCATTCCGTGCCGTGTGCCATACCCCTACACCATCACTGGTCTAGAGGTTAGCGACGAATCTTTCCCATACATCGTACATTTCAGTCTGTTATATTATAATCACCTTATGCAGTGATAAAGCGCGCATCTATGTTATGCCCTCTATCGAGAGACTTAACACTCCTTCGGAACTAACCGCTCACCTGGACCAAGAGATGGCGCTACTGTGCCAACTTTAACAAGTTAGGTATGAAGTATCTTTTGTATTTATTTTTCAACTTCATTTTTTATTACTTTTACGGTCATCCCGTGAAACCATATATATTTATTTATTTATTTATTTGTTTATTAAGTCATGTACATATAGAAACATTGTATGTAATATATGGTTTCACGGGATGACCGTAAAAGTAATAAAAAATGAAGTTGAAAAATAAATACAAAAAGATACTTCATACCTAACTTGTTACACTGTTATCTTTCTTGATTTATGTACCTACCAGATATCGGCAAGTGGGAACCCTGTGCCCTTGGTTTCGGATCAGCGGTGCCCAACGAAATATGAACGCTCGTATCACGCGATAAGTTTCAATTTCGCGTGCAAGCAGTAAGAGTAGGCAAGTTTTTATACCTAAAGTTGACTTTTGTTCGAGAGTGATCCTTCTGTACGTTAGTACTATTACTTATTCTGTAGGTAACCCAAAAAAAGCTCCTGCGCCTTTAGTATTTTGTCTCACTTACTATGGGCAAATTGGGAGTATCATTTGACACTTTAATGCAAACGCGTGCCAAGACGTTCGTTGCTACAAACAACTTACGCCTGATAGAGATAAACGCAGACACAGATTAGTCAGATTACTTATGTAGTAGTTATAGGTTATAGGTAGACAGTAGCGGGCTATTTTCCCCTACTCGATGTCTCTTTGCACCTTTTTGCGTGACACATAAAGGTTACTAAAATATGTAGCAGATTCGACACTCTCAATTTACAGCCACTAAGTATAGTCACATACCAGCTACCTTACCGGCAACGGTGTCAGACGCAGTCACGGGGTATATTTTCGAGTAATAACTGCCAAAGAAAACACAATCACTACGTGTCAAGCAACTATAGCGGTGAGGAAGTACTCTATTACTTGGGGTGACGGAGGACAGGCGCAGATACATCCCTTCTGCTGACTGACCCATAAAAGAACCCATTTTTTAAACTTCCGCGCACAAATAAAATTTAGTGTACCTCTATAACAATCAAGATATACGCACTCCTAGATCAAGAATCAACTAGCCATTTAATTTAGACCCTCCTGAAAGTAGATGAAGTCTAAATTACTTAGAATGGGGGATTATTTTGAGTTAGTCGACTCTTTGTCTAGGTGTGCGATATATGTGTGCCAAATTTCAAGTACCTATTTAGCTTCAGCAGTTTGGGCTGTGCATTCATATATCACAGTAAGTCAGTATGTCTGGACTTTGAATTTTATATGTATAAATTATCTATTTTGCCTCCTAACCTTATTCTTTGTTTTTGTTGACAGGTTGGAGTAGGGGGTCGCGTACGCGCGTGCCATGGCCCCGCGGACGCGATGACGCAGCGCGCAGCCCGCGGCATGCCCTGCTGACATGGCATTAAGCCGCTCCGCGCTCCTGACATTGGCAGCTCTCGCAGCACTCGGTAACGCCTTAACAGGATTCATCTTAAATCTTTCTTCTCTGTATTTATGCAGCCATCACCTATGTTTCACAAATAAAACACTTTTGACTTTTGACTTTTTGAAAGGTCTACTGAAATCTATGTAGTATCCGCTACTGGCGCCAGTAGCCAATGGGTATGCGAATAACGAGCTGTTGAAATGACAGCGATATTTGCTACCAGAGCCAGAAGTGAGCGGGCGCGGAGACGCAACCGAGGGGGGAAACCAAGTTTCGTTGAACACGCGGCCCGCGGTATGTATCGCGTGCCACTCAGGTAGACGGTTCTCGGCCTTATACTACGAAATTCGATTTTCGAACATCGTATCGTGCCATTTTGTTCTCGCTAATAGCATTAAACAGCGGAATGAAAGGGACGGCACGATACGAACTTTGAATTTAGAATATCGTAGTAGCCCCCCTGATTACGCGAAAGCTGCGAAAATGACATTGCAAGTATCCGGCGGAATATCGCTTAGGTATTAACACTATCCGCGACGGTCTTAGATTTGAATATATTTTCTTGACAGTGGTCGTGGTCATGGATCAACTTTCATGACTTTCTTGGGAAAATAAAGTGGTGGTTTTCCTTCTCTTTTCACGGTACAAAACTGGAGTTCGAAATTCGTAGTTGGCAAATGTGAGAGCTGCTGTCCATTCTCATATCGAATCCCTTACAAAAGATGGGCCCCCTATATTATAACCGGGCATGGCAAAGTTCATCATAGTAAACAAAATTATAACCTACAATTGTGCTATTACTTATTACCTTATTAGTCTCCAAAATCACTTTTATACTACTAATAATATTATAAATCTGAAAAAAAAATCAAGATCAAATCAAACTTACTAGCCCTCAATTATAATCTAACATCATCAACCAAAATAGTTTCAATAATTAATTTTGAAAAAGTAGTGAACTGAAATAAAAAATATTGAATATAGTTTCTTATACTTAATTGACTTTTCTATACAAAAAAAATTGGTATTTTTTTTAGACATTCCCAATTTGTCAATAACAAGAAAGTGCAACGAAAGCTGCGTTTCTTGACGGGTATCGCATGCTTTTATATACCTATTACCTTTTCTAACTGTCCCATGTCACTACAGTCTATATCTAACTCGCGAAGCAGCTGTATAACACCATTTTGTATGGCGTATTGTTCAAGATCGAGGCAGCATCGCGAAGCTATCTGATCCCGTAAGAGCCTTTGCACACGGCGTATTTTTTAACGTAGCGTCTTGCGAATCTTCCCTTTACGACGTCTTAGATGCCCATAAAAGCTAGTAAGGTAAACGTCACTGTGCTCGACACTGTTCCAATACATGGCACGTTCAATCTTATGTCATACATAGTAAGAAAGGTGACAGATGGATGTCATCTACTGGGTGTTGAGGTGTCGAGAATTGGTATGTTTACCTACCTTACATAAGTATAATCGGGGTAAGAACCTTAACTCGTTGACATTGAGTCGAAAAGTGACGAACCTTTTCTTACCCCGACCATACAAAGATGACTGAATCTCATTTGATGCGTGCTAACGCGAGTCGTCTAGGTACTCACTCATCATCTGCGCGTAAGCCAATAATACACATAATTTTGACTAAAAGGTATCTAGCTGTGGCGGCGGAGTGCTCTACTGAATATTAGCCAGTTTAAGTTTATAAATAAGTTTCTGCCATCCTTAAGATCACCCAACAAATACTAACCAACAACTAAATATGAAAATATTTTTGTAAAATTCCTACTAAGTATTGTAAAAAACATCAGGGTACCTTGTATTGTAGGGGACTACGGAACCCTAAAAATTAAACGCCGTTCATTAAATTCTGATAGATTCGTCTGATATTTCAAAGCACTTTTGTTATGAGTTACAAAAAATGTTGAATTTATTGCCCATTAGTTTAATACGACAAACAAATGAACAGAATCAAAATAGAGTCGACAACGCGGTTCAATTTATCGATAATTAAATCGGGTATTGGGCGCGGAATGATGCTCACTAATCAAACGGTTCATGTTGCACTAATTAGCTGGTTGATTTATGAAGTTTGTTGTTTATTGCTTTTAATCATTTTAATTGGTAAGTTACGGGCATAACGCAACGGGGTTATACACACCTTAAGGAACTTAAGTTGTCTCTCTTGTGGACATAAAATTAGCAACCTCAGATTTATTAGTATCACACGATAAGTTTCAATTTCGCGTGCAAGCAGTTAACGGTCGTAAGAGTAGGCAAATTTTTATAGCTAAAGTTGACTTTTGTTCGAGAGTGATTCTTCTGTACGTTAGTACTATTACTTATTCTGTGCCTAGGTGTGGACGAAATGATTGAAACACTAAAATAACTTTATCCTGTTTATTTAACGTTACCAACAAAAAAAGTGCATTATGATAATATCACTGACAATAGTAAAATTATGTCAATCTTACCCGGTAACTTCTTATCTAGATAACTTGTACTTTTACAACGAAAATGCCCATGGACCGTGTGCTGGTTGCATACCCGCGCGGTCACATTCAGAACCACATCCGGTGATCCCACATTGGTGCTCCAAAGTTGATATTATTAATCGCAGGATCCAATGCGTTATTGAACTCAAATCTCTGCTTACATTTGCTCTTGTTTCGTCATAATTCACATGCATGCATCGTGCATCGTAATTTAATTTTGTTGATACCATTTTGAACTATTTTGATTTGTTTACTGACTTGACTTACATTGTCAATGTAACACGTAGTAATAGAGTAACCTAACTCATTCTTAATGAAAAGAAAAGGTCGCATTTGCAATGTATGTTTTACGGTCCGTGGAGGTCTGAGATAGTAATATTGAACTTTTTGGAGGCATCATCTAATTGCTTCGGAGGCGTGTACTGGTTTCCTCACGATGTTTTCCTTCATGGTAAAGCTCGTGATAAATTTCAAAATTTCGCATATAATTGAAAGACTCTATTGAAGTGTGAACTAGGATTTAACCCACGATCCTCTGTTGGAGAGGCCATACTAGGCCTACTAGGCTACCACGGCTTATAAAAGCTTTGCTTTATTTATATAAAAAAAAACATATTATAGTATTTTATGCAACGGTTGTATAAGTGAGGTCTTAAAAGGCGAGTGACGCGAGTTGCGATACGAGCGAATGCGAGTATCGCAATGGAAGACGGCACGAGCCGTTAAGACCAAATTATACACCGTTGCATACAATATTTTTTCTACGACTCGACTGTACTGTAGGGTACAGTAGGGTAAAATAGGGTACAGTCGGGTACAGTAGGGTAAAATGGAGTACAGTAGGGTAAAATAGGGTACAGTCGGGTACAGTAGGGTAAAATGGAGTACAGTAGGGTAAAATAGGGTACAGTCGGGTACAGTAGGGTAAAATGGAGTACAGTAGGGTAAAATAGGGTACAGTCGGGTACAGTAGGGTAAAATGGAGTACAGTAGGGTAAAATAGGGTACAGTCGGGCACAGCAGGGTAAAATGGAGTACAGTCAGGTACAGTAGGGTAAAATGGAGTACAGTCGGGTACAGTAGGGTACAGTCTGGTGAAATAGGGTACAGTAGGGTACAGTAGGGTAAAATGAGGTACAGTCGGGTACAGTAGGGTACAGTCAGGTGAAATAGGGTACAGTAGGGTACAGTCGGGTACAGTAGGGTAAAATAGGGTACAGTAGGGTACAATCGGGTACAGTAGGGTAAAATAGGGTACAGTCGGGTACAGTAGGGTAAAATAGGGTACAGTAGAGTACAGTCGGGTACAGTAGGGTAAAATAGGGTAGAGTAGGGTACAGTAGGGTAAAATAGGGTACAGTCGGGTACAGTAGGGTAAAATAGGGTACAGTTGGGTACAGTCGGGTACAGTAGGGTAAAATAGGGTACAGTAGGGTACAGTAGGGTACAGTCGGGTACAGTAGGGTACAGTAGGGTAAAATAGAGTACAGTCGGGTACAGTAGGGTAAAATAGGGTACAGTAGAGTACAGTCGGGTACAGTAGGGTATAATAGGGTACAGTAGGGTACAGTCGAGTACAGTCGGGTACAGTAGGGTAAAATAACCTATTTTACCCTACTGTACCCAACTGTACCCTACTGTACCCTATTCTTCCTTACTGTATCCTACTGTACCTTATTTTACCCTACTGTACCCGACTGTATCCTACTGTACCCTATTTTACCCTACTGTACCCGACTGTACCCAACTGTACCCTATTTTACCCTACTGTACCCGACTGTACCCTACTGTACCCTATTTTACCCTACTGTACCCGACTGTACCCTACTCTAAACTATTTTACCCTACTGTTCCCGACTGTACTCTACTGTACCCTATTTTACCCTACTGTACCCGACTGTACCCTATTTTACCCAACTGTACCCTATTTTATCCTACTGCACCCGACTGTACCCTACTGTATCCTATTTTACCCTACTGTACCCGACTGTACTCTACTGTACCTTATTTTACCCTACTGTACCCGACTGTACCCAACTGTACCCTATTTTACCCTACTGTACCCGACTGTACCCTTTTTTACCCTACTGTACCCGACTGTACCCTACTGTACCCTATTTTACTCTACTGTACCCGACTGTACCCGACTGTACCCTACTGTACCCTATTTTACCCCACTGTACCCAACTGTACCCTACTGTACCCTATTTTACCCTACTGTACCCGACTGTACCCTACTGTACCCTATTTTACCCTACTGTACCCGACTGTACCCTACTGTACCCGACTGTACCCTACTCTACTCAACTCAGCAGGTCTAAACTGGGCTTTAGTGTTGAGTGTACCCTACATTTAATATTATGTGGCAGCTAGGTGTATCGTAATAACGACATTACGACACAAGTGCTGTTATGGCGAATAGATTAAGTATAGACTTTCTGAAGTCATATTATCTATGTTCTTATATATTTGTTCGCGACCATGTAAAAAACAGATAAAAGTACAGGAGTAGGAAAAAGAATATTAGAAAATCGTTCAAAACGTTTACGCATAATTGTACGCGTTTGTATATAATTTCACATGCAGATAATTCATTTTTAGGATTCCGTGCCCAAAGAGTAAAAACCGGCCAAGAGCGTGTCGGACACGCCCAAGATAGGGTTCCGTAGCCATTACGAAAAAATCAAGTAATATTTTTCTAAGGATTTCGTATGTGTACGGAATCTTCCAAGTTAGGTATCGTCAATACTTTGAAAAAAGCTCGTATCGCAAAATCGTTAATCTGGCAAAGTGAACTTTATTACGCGCGTATCAAGGTTCACTTTTGTTTACATGCTGATTTGAGATACGAGTTTTTCAAAGTAGTGACGGTATGTTTAATACCTTAGGCTACTATTTAATCTTAAACTACAAATAATTCCCAAGCAATCTTAGCCGCTATAATTTTCCTTGTAAATTTAATATATTTACTACCATTTTGAATTTTTTTTAATTTTTCCACCCAACAGTTTAGATTTTAGAGGGGGGGGGGGGGGGGGGGGGGACGGTCGATTTTAATGAATTTTTTTTTTTTTTTATGTTAGATAGGCCAGACTAACGAACTAGTGGGTCACCTGATGTTAAATGAACACCACTGTCCATAGACATCCGCAGCGCTTTACACGATGCCAGTGCGTTGTCGGCCCTAAAGGAGAGGGAAGGAATGAGGGTGGGAAGGGGTGAGGTATTGGGCCCCCGGCACTCTCACTGACCGTACGAAACGCAAGCAGGATTACTGCTGCTTCACGCCGGTGTTCTGTGAGAGGGTGGTACTGCCCCGGACGAGCCGGCCCATTCGTGATGCAGCGGCTAGCTACATCATGGCTCTACCACTACAGAACTTCACTTTAAAGTTGAATATTTCGCAAACAAATCACTGAATACAAAAATCATGTAAGCAACCCCCCAATGGTTTTAAAAGACCTATCCAACGATACACCACACTATAGGGTTAGTCGAGAAAAAAAAATCACCCCCACTTTACGTCTATGGAAGGTACCCTAAAAAAAATTTTTTTAGTTTTTTTTATTTAACCACTTTGTCGGCGTGACTAATATATATATTCATGCTAAATTACAGTTTTCTAGTACTAACAGTCTCTGAGCTTAGCCGCGGACAGACAGACAGACAGACGGACAGACATGGCGAAACTATAAGGGTTCCTAGTTGACTACGGAACCCTAAAAACGGGACCCTATTACTAAGACTCCACTGTCCGTCCGTCTGTCACCAGGCTGTATCTCATAAACCGTTATAGCTAGACAATTGAAATTTTCACAGATGATGAATTTCTGTTGACGGTACTACAACAAATAATAAAAATAAAATAAATTTAAAAATGAAAGAAGATTCGTCATACAAGAAACGTGTTTTTTCAGCGTTTTTAACTCGATCTCTATATAATGGCGCTAGCCAGACACTTGAAATTTTCGCCGATTATGAATGACTGTGGCCAATACAGCAAAAAATAATAAAAAAATAATTACTATTAAATATTCAGGGGGTCCTGACTAACCAATATAAAATAATCTCACACTGCGTACATTTTACTTAGAAGCAGGGTTCTGCTAGCACTGGATGATTGTAGTTACGTCTGTTTACGGTGAACATTTTGACATACTTACCTAAAAATTTGTACGGAACCCTCGGTGCGCGAGTCCGACACGCACTTGGCCGGTTTTATTACCAACGTACAGATAAAACTTTGACGATTTTTCCGGCAAAACTATGTTTTTCTAACGGCATTAGCTTAGTTAAAAAAAACCGGCCAAGTGCGAGTCGGACTCGCGCACGAAGGGTTCCGTACAATTATCTATAAAAATCACGTTTGTTGTATGGGAGCCCCCTTAAATATTTTTATATTTTAATTTAATGATTTATTTTTAAAGTCAATAATAATTAAATATTCTGTGAATATTTCAGGTGTCTACCTATTGCCGTTATCAATATCGAGCAAAAAGGAGCAAAAAAATCATGTTTGTTGTATGGGAGCCCCCTTAAATATTTACTTTATTCCATTTTTTACTATTTGTTGTTATAGCGGCAACTGATATACATCATCTGTGAAAATTTCAACTCTCTAGCTATCACGGTTCCCGAGATACAGCCTGGTGACAGACGGACAGATGGACAGACGGACGGACAGCGGAGCCTCAGCAATAGGGTTTCCGTTTTTACCATTTGGGTACGGAACCCTAAAAAGCAGTAGTTGCCTAGTAATTTGACCTATGGCCTCTCTAGCAGAAAGGTCGTGAGTTCGAGCCCGGGCTAGCACCTCTGAGTTTTTCAATATTTAGGTGCGAAATAAAATTGTAAATTTACCATGAAATTTACGGCACACGGCGGACACGACGTACAAAATACGCGTTCTTGAATCTACATAAGCACGACGTCGTCTGTACACGCGTACGCCTACATACATCGCGCGCGCACTCTTCTGGATTCCGGCGGTGTCCGGCAATCGGCGCCTTGGGGGTGGGGTAACTCGAATCGGTGCGGGGCGGAGCGTGTCCATTATGTACGTTAGTACTATTATATATTCTGTGTTTACGGTGAAGGAAAACATCGTGAGCAAACCTGCACACATCTGCGAAAAAATTCAATAGTGTGTTTGATGTTCCCAATCCGCATTGGGCTCGCTTAAGAACTACGGTCCAGCCCTCCCACTCTGAGAGGAGGCATGTGTTTGTGGGACGTATAGAGACTGGGAGTACGATGATAATTAACTTAGTACTACCTAGCTATAAATAAGTAGTTAGTTATTGGAGTGAGTAATGATAGTGCATCGCCCAAATGCTCCGTTTTCTGCTTGCACCGTCTTGAGCTAGTTAACTCGATACCGCCGTGTCATCAATATAGCTCGGACGGGTTCAAGTTCTACATCAGTGAAATACGAGTATGCATGCATTCAAGTCTTAGTAATAGCGAATAGTTATTCCGTTAAATCTGAAAAAAATTTAACAATTTTCCTTTCGATATTATATGCAATGTAATGTACAGTCGGGGAAACTGAAACCTTTTCCCAGTCAATTTCAAGATAATTTCTTTGGCAGAGGTATGGATATTTATTTTTCCTATGATATTTTTTTTATTTGTACCTTGTCGCTCTACAGTTAGATGCAAAACGTCATACGTGATTGATCAAAAAATGTGTAATTACGACAAAGTACAAAAGTGACCAGCTACTTTTGATGCTGACCGTACATACCTATACTTCGTTTTTTTGCATTAGTAAGAAGGTAAGCGGTCTTGGCGTGTCTTTTTATTGAAAAACACTTTTAAAAAATAAATCACAGCAAATATGTAACAATTAGCAAGGAAATATGGTACTTTGCATTATTTTGGTTTCACAAGAAATAATTATTATTTTTTTAAAAGCGGTTTAAAAAAAAGACTCATCAAAATTGTTTACCTTATTTTTAATGCTAAAAAAACGAAGTAGGTATAGGTAAGTTATGCGAATAAAATAGTAATGGTGTCTTTTATCATCATTAATCATCATATTATATTCGAGCGAATTGGGGTAGAATAATACGATTAGTGAAGAATGTATCTAGGTATAGATTTGAGTCCGAAATAGCACAAATCGTCCACACAGGTACACACATAAAAAAACATATGTGTCGAATTGACGAAGCTTTCTTGCGCGTATGGAGGAGCAAGGTAAAAGGATGTAATTCGTTTTTCCGTAGTAGCGTTCAGAATATTTTATTTTTATAAGTATTTAGGAACTTTCTATAAGAATTTATGATACAAAATTATATTAATAATTAGCTAAGATTTTATTTACTCGTAGTCGCTTATAGTGGTGATTGTCATTATTTAAAAACTTCACAGTCGTACATAAAGATAAGCATTGATTATAATAATTGAAAATAAATAGGTATAAGTATAAAAAAAATCACGTCACTAAGTAGGGCCCTAGACATTTCGGTGTCCATGTCAGTTGGCTGACAAGTGTCTACAAGATTGTCAGATTCTATTAAAATGATTTGTATCAATAAAGTTATTGTGAATCGTTTGCTCCGACTGACTTGAACTTGCAGGAATATTACAATGCTTTTATATAATTCATATAGTAAATGTTGGCTGTAGCCTCCCTTTACCATACCTGCCCTTAAGCAGGTAACATTCAACAAACAGGTATATTCAACATGTTACTAAGAGATCCTTTAAGATGCACCAAACTTGCTTATTAGTGAACGCTTCTCCGGTACAACAAACTTCGAGCGTTACGAAATTAATGCTTGGCTTTAATGTTTTGGTAACTTAGACCTCCAATAGGCTATACCATAATTCTTGATACGCTTCATACAATGATACTTAAGATAATATACGAAAATTGCCGCAGAAATTAGGCTTTTTCTTTAATTAGTTAAACAACATTCCGTTGCAAATTAAAATCAAATATTTGATATGTTGTCCAACAACATATCAAATATTTGATATGTTGTCTAACAACGAGATGATCCAAGCTGACTTTTTTAAATAGTGCTAATAGAATAGCAATTTTTTACTTAGGAGGATCAGATTGGGGTTTTGTATAAAAAAAACGTTTCGCCGGATTTCGAGCAGTCTCGACTAAAATAATATTTAAAATGAAATATTTTCATTATATAATAAAGTTTACAAATTGTTAAGATAACTAAACTATGTTCTGCCTCACAGGGATGGACTTTTTTTGGAAATAATACGAACATTTAAACTTAAAATACGGTCGCGAGATAATATTGTATACCTAAACACAAATTAATAGTTAAAGAATAAGTTTAAACGGCTTTTTTATTTATATTGGAATCTAAGTTTTATTTGCAATAATAAAAAAAAATTACACAAGAGTACCTAATTCAGTAAGTACCTACTGATTTTAATTTCGCCGTTAAACTTCCCTTTAGGTATGTTTCGGCAAGCTATTGTGTCGTTTCATAGAAGAACCATCATCAAGAAGTAATGTCTGCCAAATTCCATGCTTAGCTTGTGCGTTTTCTAACAGTCAATCATGTTAGGTACTCATTTAAAAGTACTTATAGATTGATGATGATAGCCTCGGCTACAGTGACGTCATTTTTCCACTTACTCAAAGGACTTGGTATAATCAACGAATTTACACAAAAACCAGTTGAAAGAGCTGTCCGTTTTTTCGTCTGAAAGTAATAAACCGCTTTTCGGGTGGAAGTAATTTAGTACGATAGCGTCACTGTCCACTCCGTGGAGAGCGTCTTTATTGGCGCAGCTCGGTTAACCGAGCTTTATGGCTTTGAGAGTTAGCTCTCTAGTCTGAACTGGACCTATGCATTGCCACATATACACAGCATACTTATACTCTACGTCCACATTGTCGCTTTGCTTTGAAATATTTTATTTACTGTAACTGTCTAGTCTGTCTACTACTTTTGGATTGCATTTTAACAGTCCCTTAATTCATCTACGATAGTGGATGTCCTTGATTTAAATATTATTTGTTTCTGTTAACTTTTTAAGCACATGCTAAATTTAATTAAACGAGCAGAAAATCCAATTTAGTAGTTATTAAAATTCGACTGAAATAAAATATTGATTCCTTTATAAACGGAACGAATATATATACTTACTCTGTTGAATTACGCTGAAACGAAAACAATAGCGAGCAGTCCACCGCTTTGTTGCCAAGAAGAGTATCAGCACAAGGCACCTTACAAAGCCTGTCATTGTGCGCCGCTGCCTTGTCCTAATTCCCCTTCATTTCTTTGCGCTTAATAGAAATAATTGACAAAACAACGACATCTGACATTATTATTAGCAGAAAAAAGCTAAATAAAAAAATAACAGTTGGATATGTCGGCCGTAAGCCAAGCTATTTTCATACGAATCAAGGAAAAACCACGTTTAAAACAACATCTCGAACTACTCGACGATCCACGAACAACGTTATCCTCTTTCTAACGACAAGATACAACCGCCTAATAATAGTCGTTATCTTATCGGTTTCCCTTTTCCACCGTCTTTTTACCTATTTATTGAGAAAGTTTGGCACTTGCTGTACGTTTTAACCTCGTGGCTTATGATATGATAATATATAGCTACTTAAGTCGTAACAATGAATAACATCGTGTAAAGTGTTATTTCATAAATTATCTAACAATTACATCCATTACCTACCGCGATTAATTAACGTCTTTTGTCATGCCTATTTCATGGAAAATTCGAGAATATATATGTTCTAGACAAGACCAAAATCATAAATATTTCAGGAAATACTAATACTGAGGTCAAACGTACTCTTTGAACTACTCCGTTCCCTATTCAACAAAACATTCCATAACTCTTTAAAGTAGGTATAGTATGTTCCAGTTAAAATGACGAAAAGTACTTAAAACCAACATCTATTGTTCAATTGTTATGTTCAAGTGGGGTTGTAAAACAATTATGCAGGTGTGTCGGTCGTAGGCCATACTTCGGTCAGTTTTATTACGTCTCTTTGTTATCTTTTCCTTTCATATTCAGCAACAAAATAAGTTGTAAAATCCCATGTTAAGTGCATTTTCGTCATTTTAACTGGAACATACTATATACACTGTAACTGTTTTATCATAATGTTACATAAGTAGATTTATAGTTGGGAATCCTTAAAAACTCTACGAATTTTAGTACTGGAAATTGAATTATTAAATGTAAAAGTAGCCTATTTATTAGTCAAGATATTGGATAGTAGTTTTACCTATAGAACGCTTATAATGTAGTATTAGCATCCCTCAGTATGAGCTTTTATTTTACACTCAATGATAGTATAAAGATTATCTAGAATATCCGTATGTTATCCGTATACTACCTAGTCAGTTTCAAATCGTGAACGTGAATTTCAACTCATTCTCAGTGATCGGATTGACTTGAAATTTGGTACAACTTCGTCGACAATGGAATAATCAAAAACAGCTAACAAAAAAGCTTGAAGTTTCAGCTTGAAGGGTCACAATTTTTTAAAGACGTAATTTTCTCTATAGTGTGGTATTTAACTCGGTTGACCTCGGTTACCTTTAGCTTTGTTTCATGCTCCGGTTACGATTGTGTTATTGCTAAACGGGAACCATTTCTGTACGCACGAGATTCTATGTGAGCTTTGCGCCACAATTCGTGGACATACAAATTCTAAGGATCCCGTAATCTTACAGCGGATTGCATTGCAATCCCGATAGCGAAAATACGCATATTTTATTTGCTGCTACTGTCGCATTATCTCCATTTCACGTTTACTCGTTTATTCTTTTCCTTTTGAGTAGTATAGTCGGGGTAAGAAAAGGTTCGTCACTTTTCGACTCTATGTCAACGAGTTAAGGTCGAAAAGTGACGAACCTTTTCTTACCCCGACTATACATACACACTTGTTATCCTTAACAGGTTGGGATTTATCGCAGACAATAAATAATACGAGTAGGTACGTTCTCATTGCACAGGAAAACGTAGTGATTAATTATCTACTATTATTGTTAAATAATATACGATGGATTACCATAGGTATTTAGGTTTTTTTTTTAAGATGGCTCTGTCTATCAGAGGACAATTTTGCCAGTGTCTAGTTTATCTATTTTGTCGATATTAAGTAAAAACATTCCAAGTTAACATTTCATAGCATGTTTGTGGTAAATATTTTTTCTCAAAGGTGCAATGAAATGTTAACTTTACGTTCCAAATAATAGGCCGAGACGTATCACGTTGCGGGCGCGGTTAGACGAGTGCTATGTAATGGATTTTCATACAGAATTGCAGGCCTAGGCCGGGAAAGCGATCGTCTATTGTTTCATGTGACACAGCATCATGACGTTTATAGGTCTATGGCATCATGGCATTCAGCCCTAAAAAAACATAAGCAATAGTTGCTGTCTTTGCAATTTTAATTTCCTGAAGTTTTTTATTTATTTCATTGCAAGTTTGAGAAAAGCACTATACAAGCCTCGGCCGGAAAAGGGGTTGCCGGCCTCTGCAGTAATGTACTATTGTTTATTATTTGTTTATTTAACCACACCCGAATCAACGGTAGGTAATATTGGGTTCAAATATGTTTTATTTTTTTTTTTAAATAATACAGGCGAAATTTAGATTTTCTTTAATTTATTTAGTTTTGCATAGCTGCTGAATTTAACCAGAGTGCATTCTGATACACCTTGAGCCTCAACTTAGATAAGGTGGTAGTACTGGCTTGACGAGATTTGTAAGGTATAGTGAGGGGGGGGTAAGATGAAAAGCAATGTAAGATGAAAAACTACTCGTAGCACCCAAGTGTTTTTCATCTTACACTGCTTTTCATCTTATACCCCACTCACCTTACTTAATGCTATGTAGGTACATATTTTTTGATAAGGTTTTTTATACTTAATTTTTGAATTTTCATTAATTGGACATTTTTTTAAGCTAGTAAGCTAAACAGTTGTCATGTAATTTTTTTTTCACTGTCTTTCTTCGTTTTTTTTCAAATATTGACCAAACTTTTGGGCAAGAGGCAAAATTTAAATAAAAATAAATAAAAAACTGCAATAGTTTTTAAAAATGGTTTTGTGCATCTGACAACACAGTTGTGATGAAGATTATTTTCCAATAAAAATAAATGCAATAAATAATTAATTCCGAATATCACAACTCAAAATCTTAGTGCGGGTGTACATTTTTCAAAAAATCAGAAAATCGAAATTTCTCGAAAGCGGTGCAACTTTTACTTAGATCATTTTTTGATATTTGGTAGATGACCTGCCCACCTATCTCCCATTTCCGTTTCTCGTACTACTTACGGGACACCCAGTATATCCCAAACTCCTACTCCTACTCTTGTAGTTAGTTCGTTAGTTAGTACGATAGTACTCAATTGTAACCGTTTATGCCTGCAGAATATTTTATGTGCGTGCCTAAAAGCAGCCTGCAGGGTAGTGTTAAAACCTGCCTCATTTTCACATTCGTTTCGAATAAAAGCCAATTTTTTGCAAATTAACCAACTCAATTGTTTATGGGAGGAGGGTGTTGTATGTGCGCGCCTAAAAGCAGCATGCAGGGTAGCGTCAAAAATGTTCACATTCGTTATGCGTAATTTTTAGGGTTCCGTACCCAAAGGTTAAAAACGGGACCCTATTTACCGAAACTAGTTAGCTATTACTGAGGCTCCGCTGTCCGTCCATCTGTCCATCTGTCCGTCTGTCCGTCTGTCACCAGGCTGTATCTCATGAACCGTGATAGCTAGACAGTTTTTATTTATTTATAGATGATGTAGGTATTTACACAGGTAGGTAGTTTGCCTTAGACTCGAACTAACCGTGCTCCGTGTTTTTATTCTCATAAATTATTTAAAGTGCGTAAATTGTAAAGAAAACTGTTCCCTTCTATAGTGACTTTTATTATCTACAATTAATGGACAAAAATCTAAACACTTAATTAATCCTTTGCTTACAAAATAGCAGTGGAAATTGGCTTAGTTAGTGCAATTATTTTTTTGACTTTTGCGGGTGCGCGTGTATAAGAGTGTTCGCCGACGGAGCGGCCGCGGTCCCAGCCCCGTACCAAGTAACTGTACGCGCGGTGAAAGCTGTCGCTGAGTAGTCGCTGCATGTACGGAAACGATAAAGTGTTCGCTTACTTGTGGTCTCGTGGTACCGGAGTGTTGTTCCCAATCTTATTTATTTTATTACATTGATGCCAAGATGGCTATTTGTGCAGCGTGTAACAATGCCGTGCTTGTCTCGCATAGGAGAATTAAATGTTCGAATGTGAACTGTTCTCATGTTTACCATCTTGAATGTGTAAAATTCTCGAATGATTCTCCAACAACACGATCAAAATGGATTTGTCCTGCGTGTGTAGCATCGCGTCCCAAGGGCGGAGACAATACTAACACTCCCATTCTGGTTAAAAACCACAAACCATCTCAGAGCAATTCTGACTTCGTTGATACTTTCCCGTCCTCTCCACCATCTGCTGGTCCTGTAGCTGTGCCCTGCTCCCTCGACGATGTCAGGAGAATGTTTAAAGATGAAATTCTCTCAATGAGGACACAATTGGAGTCTTCGCTCAAACGAATGTTTCGAGATGAGTTAAACCAACTAAAAACTGAACTGCAAGAGCTTAAGGAATCGATATCTTTCATCGACGCAAAATATGACGAATTCGTAAAAAGATTAGAAAATGTAGAAACCAAAATGAAATCCGTAAATACCTCTAAAGTGGAAATTAAAGATATTAAAACGTCAATTTCTAATCTAGAGTGCAGCCTAGACTCTAAGGATCAATGGGCCAGACGCTCAAACATAGAGATGTTGGGTATTCCGGAGAAGAAAGGCGAAAACTTGCTTGAAGTTTTTGGTGAAATTACAAAACTCGCTGGGGCCCCCGTCGACACCAAATCAGACATCGACTTCATAACTCGCGTGGCTCCTATGAAGAATGACAACAAGCAATCGAAAGCTATCGTTGTTCGCTTTTTAGCCCGCTATAAAAAAGATGATTGTCTCACCCGCCTTAAGAAGTTAAAAAACCTAAAAGCCTGCGATATCGGCTTCGCGGGGAATAACTCTGCTATATATTTCAATGAGCACCTTACGAGTAACAATAAGAGCTTGTTAAGAGAAGTAAAGAAGCTTGCCCATGAACACCACTACAAATATGTCTGGATAAAAAACTGCAGCATCCTAGTGAGGCGTGATGACACCAGCCAGATTTTGAATATTTCCAGCCATGAAGATTTAAAAAAGATCAAATGAGTGTTTTGTATTTGACATTTTGTTTTAATCATCAAAAATTTGAGAGTACTTATTTTTCCGGGAAACTGAAGCTTGTTATATGTCATGGGGCTATAACTTTAACTATAAATTTAATTATAATTTTGATTGTTGTTTCAATAGAGAATTTTATGTTAAATATTTATTTGTATTTTGAAAAAATCCAAGGGGTTGGAACTGTTAAAAAATATTCACTTATCTATTATTTATATAATCTTACAAGGAGTCAATTTTTTATTATATTTCTTATTACATCATTTAAAAAGTATGTATACTTTATTAAATAAAAATGAATCCCCATACAAGATGTAGTAAACTATCAGTCTATTATCAGAATGTGCGTGGTCTTCGTACGAAAACAAATACCTTTTGTAGTAGCGTTCTTAATTCTTGTTATGATTTGATATGTTTGAGTGAAACCTGGCTCCTGCCTGGCGTTTTGGACTCTGAACTGTTTGACTCACGTTACACAGTTTACAGGTGTGATCGAGATTATTCTACAAGGGGAGACACAAAAGGTGGTGGGGTGTTGATAGCGGTCCGGTGCGGGCTTCAGGTGACTAGGGCTACCAGACTGCCCTCTCTAAATGCGACAGCCGATTTGTTGTCAGTGTCATTATCTATCCGAAGCGATTCCACTCATACCCAATGTCGTATCTTTTGTTGCTATTTTCCCCCTTGCCCTTTATTAAAAGATGTACAGCTGGAATTCTACGAATTTGTATCTAAATCTATTTTAGACAACCCTGATGATTATTTTTTTTTTGTAGTTGGCGATTTTAATCTTGGATCAGCCCATTGGAGTAACTCGCAAGATATTAGCCATGCCGAATTGCAAAATATTTGTACTTTAACTCCCAGTATTGAATCATTATCGGCGTTTTTAGCCTTTAATGATTTAAAACAGTTTAACCTAACTCGTAATGCCAATGGTAGAATTTTAGATCTTGTCATTGCTAATCTGCAGTGCTCAGTCAGTAGCTCGTCATTACCTTTGGTTAATGAAGACAAGCACCACCCGTCTCTTGATATTACCATCTCAAATGCTGCGTCTCTTTCTTTGCGACAGCCAAAGCGTACAGTTCGTCTTTTTAAAGCCGCTGACTATGTAGCAGTCAACAACGCACTGGCAAATATTGATTGGGAGACTCGTATTAATTGTAGTGACATCGATACTGCCGTAGGCGTTTTCTATGACATTATTAACAAAGTAATTTCTGATCACATCCCCTCCAAAGATATTTTTGGCAATAAAAGGTATCCCGTTTGGTTCTCCAGAGCTTTGATTAAGATTGTTAATGAAAAACTGAAATTTCATAAAAAATGGAAAATTTATGGTCACCGTCATGATTATGATACTTTTGTAACCCTTAGAGAAAGACAAAAACGAGTTCAGGATGCGTGTTATCGTAAATATTTAGCCTTTGCTGAATCGAAAATCAAAGAAAATTGTAAATATTTCTGGCGTTTCATAAGATCTAAGAAAAATACCCCTACCTTGCCTGACTCCATGTATTTGGATGGTGAGACAGCATCTGATGGTACTGCGATATGCAACCTTTTTAATAAATATTTTCACTCTGTGTTTGAACCGTCTGATGCTGCATGTGACATGCCCACTATTATTAACCAAGATTCCCCCTTAGCAAGTATCGGTCATATAGAAACAACATGTAATGAGGTCTGCTCTTATCTCAGAAAGTTAAATATGAACAAGGGTGTCGGTCCGGATGGAGTACCTGCCTTGTTCCTACATGAATGTAGAAGTCAACTATCAAAGCCCATTTCTATTTTATTTAATATGTCTCTGAAAAAGGGTGAGATGCCCAGAATCTGGAAGCGGTCATTCGTTACACCTGTATTCAAGTCTGGAGACCGTCATGACATTTCTAAGTATAGACCTATTTCTAAATTGAGTATCATTCCTAAATTATTCGAGAAAATTATATATGACATAATCTTTCCTATCTTTAGACCTCTTATTATTAGTGAGCAACACGGTTTCGTTGACAAAAAGTCCACAGAGTCGAACTTGTGTGAGTTTGTAGATCAAGTCTATGATGCCATGGGACAGGGACAACAAGTGGATGCCGTGTACACGGACTATTCCAAGGCCTTTGATAAAATTTCACACAGTGTGTTACTTATGAAGCTTGAAGTGGCCGGTGTGCACGGCGACCTTCTACGTTGGATTGAGTCGTCGAAATCGTTGTCAGGCCGTTGCCGTTAAGGGTTGCTGTTCTAGTTTTGTCCCTGTTCCATCCGGTGTCCCTCAAGGCTCGCATTTGGGCCCGCTATTTTTCATAATTTTCATTAACGACGTCATCACCTATCTTAGATCAACTAGCTGTTTATTGTATGCAGACGACAAAAAGATATTTAAAGTAATTAAGTCACTGGATGATTGCTACAATATGCAAAATGATCTTAATAACCTATCCAAATATTGTAAAGACTGTCATCTGCACCTTAATGTTCAAAAATGTTTTGTAATCTCGTTCAGTAGAAAAAAACAATTGATTAGTTTTAATTATACATTTAATAATGAACTGGTTCAGAGGACGTCTACAGTGAGAGACCTGGGTGTTTTTATAGACAGTAAACTTTTATTTTCTGATCATATTGTGAATATCACTAACAGAGCTTATCAACTTCTTGGCTTTATACTGAGAGTGGGCAAGGAATTCCGGGATGTCACTACGATTCTGGTTCTCTTTAACTATTTGATCAGACCCATTTTAGAATATGCGTCCAGTGTTTGGAATCCGCAATATAATATATACATAATTTCCATAGAACGAATACAAAATAAACTAATTAAGCACTTAAAATATAAAGCCACCCTAAATTGTCAAACATTTAATTTTAATAATATTTTTTCACTCCAAAATCGACGTACTGTAAAAGACCAAATATTACTGTTTAAAATTATTAATAATAAAATTGACTCCCCATACCTTCTTAATAAATTAAGTTATAGAGTTCCACGCCCCAATCCTCGACATATTAATAATCTGTTTCATATCCCCGTTATACGTCCTAAATATGTTGGAAATTCTTTTGTTAATAGAGTTTGTAAAATTTATAATTCCAGTTTTTCTGAAGTTGATATATTTAACACATGTCTCCGAGAGTTTACAGCTTTAGTTAGGGAGCAAATTGTTACTTAGTTATTATTTTTCTTCTTTACGTTACACGTTTTCATGTTGATGTTAATTTCCTGCCTCTATAGGTATCCATAGTCTTTTAAAGTAATGTCACGATTTTATATTGCTTGGTTAGTAACATGTATAAGCAACCTGTGGTAACTTTACTGGTTGATGTATAATCTAAGATTTCTATTGTAATTAGCTATATTATACCGTTTGTACCCAAATAAACATTAAAACATTAAAACATTAAAACATTTCGGTTGCCGCTATAACAAAAAATACTAAAAACATAATAAAATAAATATTAAAGGGGGCTCCCATACCACAAACGTGATTTTTTTGCTCGTTTTTGCTCGATTTCTATAACGGCATCAGGTATACGCTTGAAATATTCACAGAATATTTAGTTATATATTCACTTTAAAAAAAAAAATTAAATTAAAATAAAACATACTTTTGAGGGGGGCTCCCATACAAAAAACGTGTTTTCCCTTCCCCCCTGTGTGAACCCTTCGTGCGCGAGTCCGACTCGCACTTGGCCGGTTTTTTCTTTATAAGCTAACTGAGTTAACCCTTTGTGTGAGCAGGGTGTTGTGTGTGCGCGCCTCAAGGCAGCGTGCAGGGCGGCGTGCAGGGCGGCGCGCAGGTCCCGCCGGGCGTGCCGCACTCCACCGCGCCGCCCGGCGTCGGCGGCGTCCGCAGGTACGCAGCGCCATCATCACCACAGACCCCTACCGAGCCCTCCCCACATCTATCAACGCGGAATCCGCTGAACACAGTCAGCGCCAAGAACCCGCCAGGCGAGGCGAGTTCTGTGTTCGTAGGCAGTTACCGCTACAATGCGGAAAAACGCTGCTACTGGTCACGAGCGTAGCGCGTAGCAATGCGTGGCAGTGAATGAGTTTAGGTTGCCTGTACACAGAAGCGGAGCGAGGCAGCGGAGCGGTGAGAGAGATAAAAATCCACCAATAGAATTGCATAAAATCTCCGCTCCTCTCCAGTGGACACTGTTAACAGCGAGTTCCAAAAGTAATTTAAAAATTCATTCAAAAACCGGGAAGTGGAGCAATTTAGAGGAGCAGGGAAGCGGGACGGAGAAACGAGCACGAGCTTGCTCCACATACAGAAAAACACAGTCCGCAACTCCGCTCCGCATGACTTTCTCTCTCCGCTCCGCTATCTAGCTCCGCTAGATCCGCGACAGGCAGCCTAAGCCGATCATAAAGCTTTATGCCAATAAGGGCGAAAAAGACGTCGATTGACTAGTCTGTTCGACTAGACGAGCTGAGCCGATCGACGTGTTTTTTGTTTTTATTGCGCGGGCATATAACTTTTTTGATCGGTCTAAACCGATTCCGCGTCGATAGGTGACGGGAGCCCTTAGGGAAAAACATATCTTGAATAGTCCAGACTCAAACATTACATTTTGACACTAATTAATACTGTTACCAGTTAACTCGCGACCGTGTATGACTACATAACACGGCAAGTGCAGCATCGGGTCAATTAGAAAGCTTTGAAACGCTCGAGAAAAATAATCATAAGATTTCAAGGTGGATAAATTACTGGCAGCAACAATTTGTTTAACAACATAAGTATTAAACCGATCGTAATTACCTAATAGGGATGGAATGTATAGTCGACCAAGGAATTCCTTTACCACCCTGAGGTTCAATGTCAGTTTTACGACTTAAAACATCAATAAGTCCATGCATCAAAAGGTATTTTCACTTACAAGTCAATGTGACAATCATCCTTTTTGTCTTTTTTTTCTGACGTCGTAGCAACTGTCACAAAAATGGTAGAGCACTTACTTGGTCGACCATACTACTCAAGAACACGTCAGTCTACCTAAATAAATGGCTTCGTGAATTTTATTACAGTAATGGTATAATGGCTCATATGGTCGGTAAAGAGTGTTGGCGAGTGTACTTACAGTTGTAAATTAAAGTGCAGATCTGTTAAAATTAACTCCAACTTGAAATTATGTTTCTTCGAATGAGCTCAAAGAGACCCAGGCACAGTGCATAAATGAAAAATGTAAAAAAATATAGTTTTTGTGTGTGTGTGTGTGTTTGTGTGTCAGCTCCGACACACGACTGGAGTTTACTTGTCGTAACTTTTAACAACAACAACTCTAAAAAAAAGATACATACAGTCGAACATATATAACCTCCTCCTTTTTTTGAAGTCGGTTTAAGTACTAGGTATAGTTTTTACAACCTTTTAATTTCGAGAATTATATATTTTTCTTACGTTTCAAAGCTATTTGATTCACCTCATCATGATTCACGCTTGTATCAGTACTTACCTTTTATACGAACCAATAAAAGAATAACGCAATGAGTGACTAGAAAGCTATGGCATGCTAAGCTAATAATGCTTGTCTCTTAAACGATATCGGTCAGGACAGTTATCACTTTTTACTGTTTCTCACTTGTCACTCGGATTTGCCTCTTTTATGGGTTAGTTAAAAGGTCTGGCCGTAAGTCAAGCGTCCTGAATCGCGCTAGCCGTGTAAAGTTAACGTAAACAGTGCCATTAAAATATAACGGGGATGATACTGCGACGCTTCCGTAACACTCATAACTCAGTACCTACATTATTATGGGCAGCATATTTGTGTATCATTGTAAAAATGAAAAAGAGTATTTCCTGGGAACATAAAGGTATAATAAAATGGAACAATATAACACTTGTTGTAGAACGTGACGCGCGCTCAAATACATTTCACACAAGTGGCTCTGGCTACGGTAGCGTCCGTGAAAACTCCCCTTCTGTAAACTGTCACTTTTCTTGCTGAGCTGGTACTTTTGGCTTTAATGGCCAATCAAACGTTATCTTATCATATCAAAATAAACTTATTCAATAGAAAACAGCTTTTAGAGAAGTGACATTTTGACGTAACGTCACGTTAGCTACTGAAACAAATTGAAAGGATACCTAAAGCTATACCTTAATTCATCAAAAACTCACTACATGCTGACAGTATTGTTCGAAAGCTACATAGATGGATGGCAAATAAAAGAAAAGCTAAGACAAGACATGTTTGCAACTAATACCTTCTCAAACTAGAAGGTAGCTGTAGCGTTTTTAAAGCGTCGTATTATACTGTTTAATGGGAAACATATTACAATATACAATTCAGCATTCAAGTATACACCTGAGTTTATGCCATAGAAGATGTAGGAAAGAATAGGTCACTCACCAAGTTGTTAACCAGCTTATTACTCTTTCATTTTCGTACCGAGCGAAGCGTATAAGTCAGTGCAAAGACGATATCCAATTACAGTACGTACAGATGTGACTTGAATTTACATTTGTTGATTATTAATGACATGGAGAACAGAGCTAGAATGGCAAAGCCTCCCCGTCTCACTGCCATGAATTATAGGAAAATCATAAGGAAATACAAATTCTGCTTCCCTGATTTTGCTGAAATTAAATGATCTGATAGCAATGCCCCAATGGCGATTGGCAGCACACCTAAACTATTGCGAATACTCGTACTTAAAATGTAATTCAACTCGCTCAGAGGTCAAAATTGAAAGAAGAAAGAAGTATTATCATAAATGTATGTTAATTCGTACTATTTTTTGGGTTGCGAGGTCTTTCTTTATTTGGAAAACGTAAAAGTGGAAATGTTCTAAAACAAAAGTTATCTACTGGAGCGTGTTTCAGTTGAACCTATAGAGACGGTAGCGTGTCAATAAAGTTCACCTCCAATTGTAAAACTAAAGCAATGCAACGCTCGCTGTTTGTACTGTTACGGTACCAACTTTAACAATATATCCAGACAATTCTATAGAAGGGAACGCAATATAAAATGCCACGAATTAGTTCCCAAAAAAGACAATGATTCTCGCTGAGTAAAACAAAGGGTAAAATCTAATAAAACGATGATTTATGTCCATTGTGCAAAGCATATTGTACAAAGGAATGTCTTCTAAAACGTAATTAGAGATCCTGACATCACAATGCGTTTGACTTTTGCGAAGTTTGTTAATTAATTTAATCCACATTGTGTATTAGTAGGTATTCTGTTCCTGATTACAAGTATAAAGCAAGATCATTCAAATATTTTTCGTATGTAAAAGTTTGATTCTAGTGAACATTAACGTTTTAAATAAACACGAGCTCATAGTTTATTTATACCTACTTGTCTTTATTTATCCTGTTAGAATCGGCAATCATAACATAAGTTTAGAAAGATATAGAACAGCGGCGTCGTGATCGTTTTAGGATCACTATCTACTGAAGCATGTAGGATGTGTAACGAAGGTAAATGGCATGTCAAAATCCATTGTCCTTCACAAAACATTCAATACTGCTATTTTCGTAACATTTTCCTTGGATGGGTATTCAATACAACTCTTAAAAGCGTTTCAAGATATTTTTGAGAAAGGATGTTCCTTATCTCCTTGCTTTACTGTCGGGATAGAACGAGTGAGTCCCGTTACACGCACAGTCGGTATAAGTAAATGTAGGCCATTGCAATCATTGGCTGAGGATACCCCCGGGGCCTGTTCACATCATGTTTCATTGGAACATGAATCTGCTCGGCCGGTCAACTGCGGGATAGCTGCCATATACCACCAAACATAAGTACTCTACGCTACATACGGTGCTATACCTATATGGGATGGGTTTACTGGGCTCTCTTGAAGTAGTAATCAGTCATTTATTTACACAAATCTGGTCATGCAAAAGTGATTTACAATCAATTTATGGAGCTATATTATTATGATTTGTCACAAAGACATTCAAAATTATAAATAAATTTACTCACAAGCATAACTATTACAGTCTTTCTTCTTCTTGATACGTAAATTATTTTTTTAAACCAAAATTGAGGAAATCTGTCTCTGGAATCTATTATTTTTTTTTTAAGTAACTTTTTATTTTTCATATGTTAAAAATAGGCGTTTAGGTTCACTTCGTCCACATTTCCATTTTGTCAACTTCCTAGTTCGTCATCACTCCCATTTCGTCCACAATCAATTCCCAATTCGTCCAATTCCTATTTTGCCAACATTCCCATTTCGTCCATATTCCCATTTAGTTCACATACCCACTTCGTCCACATTCCCACTTCGTCAACATTCCCATTTCGTCCATATTCCCATTTCGTCCACATTTTCATTTCGTCCAAATTCCCAGTATTGATCCGCACCGTGCTTAGCAAGTATTTTTCTTAATATGAATACCTAAATCGCAAAATAAAATCTTCCCTGAGAATTGGGATTGTTAATTTTTTCTAACCCCCCCTTTTTATTTTTTTTATCGAAAATATAGAGCATTTTAAGAAACTTATTTGAATATTTCAGCAATTCATCACTCCAATATTTTTTTATAATTTATTGAAAATTTGATATACGACTTCTCGTAAATTACGTGCAATGGCTGAATCTGTGTTTAAACCACAGACATAATGACAAAAAAAATGTGTCACAATCGATGATTAGTTGTCATCTGACAATGTCACTTTACGTTACAATAACAATAACATTAAAGTTGCCGATTCTTCCAAGAGAATAGGTAAAAATAGTACATTACTGCAGCGGCCGCGAAATAGGGGATTGCCGGCCGAGTAGTTATAGATGGCCGAGTGTTAACGAGGCCATCTAGAGATACGAGGCCGGCAATCCCTGTTCGTGGCCAAGGCTTGTATAGAGTTTTTCTCAAACATGCATCATCATCATCATCATCATCATCATCATCATCATCGTCATCGTCATCGATCCATCGATCCATCGATCGATCGATCGATCGATCGATCCATTGATCCATCGATCCATCGATCCATCAATCCATCCATCCATCCATCCATCGATCCATCCATCGATCCATCCATCCATCGATCCATCCATCCAACGATCCATCCTTCCATCGATCCATCGATCCATCCATCCATCCATCCATCCATCAATCCATCCATCCATCAATCCATCGATCCATCGATCCATCGATCCATCCATCCATCCATCCATCCATCCATCCATCCATCCATCCATCCATCGATCCATCGATCGATCCATCCATCCATCCATCCATCCATCCATCCATCCATCCGTCCGTCCGTCCGTCCGTCCGTCCGTCCACCATCCATCCATCCATCCACGTCGACCACGTCGACCTATTAAACGTCATGGTGCTGTGTCACATAAAACAATAGACGATCACTTTGCTGGCCAAGGCCAGCAATGTTGTATGAAATTCCATTATTGACCTCTCGTCTAGGCGCACCTGCAACGTGACAGTTCGTGGCGTATAAGGAACATAACGTCAATATTACATAGCATGTTTGAGAAAAAACGATTTACGGCTATAGTATTTTTTGTACCTATAAAATAAAATGGTCAGAAGTGTTCCCTTGAAAGTTCTTTGGCGGATTTAATCCATACTTACATTAAAATGATCCTCGCAACAATAAGTACAACTTGTAACCTTTGAATTAACTTTGCGGCACCACTTCTCCTGTAAATCTTCTCTAATGCGAACAATTAATTTGTTTGGGCTATTGACAGAATCATTTCCACAAGTAGGAATGAAACACTTCCTATATAAATCCATTATTAAAATATGAAAAACGCGAAGAATGTTTTTCAAAATTACTATTTTGAAAAACATAACATGTTGAAGGATACTTCCTTAAACTGACAGATGATAACTACGTCGAAGTGACAGAGAATAGTATAGAGAACCTAGACGGACGGCTTTTTTTCTTGTTGCAAAGAATTTTAAAGTTAATGCCCACAGAAAGGTCAAACAAAGGTCAAACATTATTTTGCAAAAATACACACGATCATTTAATATTTTTTTACTACAATGTTATAAATGATTTAATAAACCTATTCCTCGAAATGGTTTTGGAATTAGACCACATTGTAAAAAAGTGATCAATGCCAAATGATAGCGAAAACCGCATTAAAATCGGCTAGGAATGTTGACGAAGTGGGATTGCGGACAGAGTGGGAATATGGACGAAATCGAAATGTTGTCTAAGTGGGAATGTGGACGAAGTGGGAAAAGAACGAAATGGGAATATACATGAAATGGGA
This sequence comes from Archips xylosteana, assembly GCA_947563465.1. NCBI lineage: Eukaryota > Metazoa > Arthropoda > Insecta > Lepidoptera > Tortricidae > Archips > Archips xylosteana. The sequence continues at coordinate 10,841,188 of OX387348.1, read as the reverse complement.
ATGTTGACGAAGTGGGATAGTGGACGAAGTAGAAATGAACAAAATGGGAATGTGGACGAAGTGAACCTAAACGAAAATAGTACAGAAAAGAACAAAAAGCACAAGACTTATTCTATCTAAAGCTGGACACTGAATGTTAGCACTGTGCACTGATGTCGGTTTATATGGCATTACTTATTGGCAAGTTCAAATAAATGCGTATTACTTCGTAAATGTTCGCTCTAGTACCTTTTTATCCACTTTAATTACTCAGACACTGGCCAACTTCGCACTGCTTGCGAAGTTTCATACATTGCCTGGAGCGCTCGCGCGAAATGCTACGCCGTAGGCCATGCCGGGTAGCGCGTAGACCTGTCACTCTCAATGTTGCGTAGCTGTCTCAATATTGTGGTTTATGTTATGTGAGTATGGATATTGTCACAACACTTAACTAAGTAAGTGAGTAATGAAACAAAATGTTAAGATCTTACTTTAGTGTCAAATATACCACACAAATTTTTAAATTATTTAGTTTCAGCTTTTCTAACAATATAATAATTGGTGAGCACCGCTAATATTATTATGGTATTGATTAAAATTCACTTTGTTTTACAGTAGGTAACGGATCGGACCAAGTAAACCTTATCAAAATTTTATACGCACAACTCCTGATTTATCAGTTCAGTATTAAAAGCAAATATAGTTATTACCTCAAAGTTTATATTATGCTTAGCTTATCCAATCAATAGAGTGTATACATAGCTCAGCAAATGATTACGCCAATAATCGCCTCCCACCTACCCTCTGGAATTTCAATCACGGTGCACATGCACAAGACTAATTAATATTTTACTCCCGGGAGCGATATTTAGCGGCATTAGCTAAAAACTGATTACCATTGAAAGCTTTCTCAAAGGGTTACTCATGGATTTTTTTATATTAAATGCTTCTAGAGACAATAAATATAACAAATGGGAGTTGAGTCATTAGGCTAGCCACTAGCCGCGACAGAGTCGCGATAAGGTCGCTGACGCCGCGTACTATATAGTGCTAGCCGCAATGTTCCCACACCCTAATATGGTCCGCGACGTACGTATGATTCTTCTCGGGTTTTATTACTTTATTTGTATTTCACTGTATTTACTAACACAACTGCGCTATTTATTTTGATGTCACCTGAATAAAAGTTTTAATGTCACGTAATGTAATATTTCATTATCTGCTACAAAATGGGTGCGACGAGACAATGTAAGTAAACCGTAGAACATCTACAACCTAATTATCTGCATAAAGCAAGTTTTATACTCGTATTGTACCAACCTTTGTAGGAGCCAAAAGCAGAAATCGATAACGAGTCAAGCATCGACTGCTGCCGATGGATGCAGATGTTGTAGACTTGCGCTGCATGACCATACAATATTTTTGATATTTTATTTGCACGTTTGACTCACAGTAGAATTGAGATTGAGAAAAAAGTTAGTGTAATATTATAACATCTAAATGCGAATACTTTTTAACTCGGGACTTTTACAATAATTTACATTCGAAAGATAGTGATTGACCTTAATTATTTTTTGCAAGAAAGGTCCAAGAATTAGAGCGTTAAAGTTGCGAAATTGAATTGTTTTATTGAACATTGCAATACTAACGAGCAATCAATTTAAAGTTAGTATTATTATCAACCGAACGAAATTACGTCGGTCAACGGAGCTTTAATTGAGTCAATTTTGTTTATTTGTCTTTGTTTGGCCGAATCAAATTCGATTTGCTTTAGAGATTATAATATTACAGTAATGTTGATATTTTACTTTTTGTCACGGTAGTTTATGATCGCATTCGCATGTAACACCTTTTAACTAGGCGAATCCTGCACGACCGCAGTAAATATCCTATGGACGGAATATGGCAACAATTCAATTTCGCTTTTTTGCTAAAATTATGTAATATGCTCCAGTTTGTATGGACAGCTTCGGCATTGAAAATTTTGGCTTCACGCCATATGTATGATCAACAGCACCTTTGGCACTTTTGCTGTCTCATTACGGGTGGGCACAGCGGGCGAGCGCGAGGCCCGGCGCCGGCGCCGCCTCGCGCGCTGTGTCGCCGCGTGGAGTGTCGCGGCCGCAGCGCGACATGCATGCCAACATGTTCGTATTTTGTACGCAGATTCAGTCAGTATTCCAGAGGGCGAGGATACCGCGACTGGCGTACACGTGGCGATCCCACGCTCATCAATTCGCTCTGGCGAAGTCGACAGCCTCTTGGCATCCGAAAGCAACTCGGTAAGGGTCTAAACACACTTAACCGAAATCACACGACCGAATTTCGACGTGATTCATTTACTAGCAACACATCTGCCAAAATTATGTCATATTATGGCGTACAAACGAACTAATGAGTAATGACAGGCTAAAGCCTAAAGTTATAACCAAAGTTCCATGGCCAGCTACATTTCAATTAATAATTAATATATTGATTACGGCAAATGTACTAACTAGTAATTGAAATAGCGTTGCAGGCGTAATCCCGTCGATTTTATGTTGTGTAATTTCCGCGTTTATGGTGTGTCATATCAGCCGAATACTCCGGAACGTAAAATCAGCCACGGAACTTCGGTCGCATATCTGCGGCATAGTATGCTTAAAGACTGACGATTCGGCCACGACTAGTGCGACCGGCGGCTCGGCGAGCGTTTTATCAGTTTATTGCGTGTGCTACGAGCGTGACGGCCGCGTAATGAACAGAGAAAACGCTCGCCGCGCCGCCGCTCGCACGTAGACGTGGCTAAGAGTAAACGCTCCGGATGCATAACCGGTGCTGATTCAGTATTGGTATTGAGCACGTGTGTTGATGATGCAGGGAACGCAGAGGTATACATAGTGCTGGCGTTGCTGATCGGGTTCGTGACGGTGGTGGTGGGGTGCTGGCTGTCGGACAACTGCTGGTCGCCGGAGCCGGAGGACATCCTGGCGGGCGGCTGACCCGTGGCGGCGGGCGCGTGCACGCACGTGTAGCGCCCGCCGTCGGCGGCGTCGCGCGCGGGCTCGCTGTCGCCCGTGCTGCCGCCGCCCGCGCCGCCGCCCGCGCGCGCGCCCGCACTGCTACACGCCGCCCGTCACTTCTGCCGCGGCGCTTGCCTACGACTCCCGTGCGACAGGAGGATTCAGAACCCAGTTTTTTGACAGGACGCCTTGCGACCCTCCTGTCGCATACATGAAAAGTCCAACGGAAATCTCATCTCGACTATAGCTAACGGCGGAGTGAACGATAATGAATGAGTGTTACATGAAAACGATTGCGTATTATCGTTGTAGACTTTTTTTAAGTGAGTTGTAGATAGGTACGATGATAATAGCTATGAGTGGAATGTTTTCTCTGAAATTAATTAAAACGGTGACAAGGTGTAAATGATCATTTTAATGAACTGCAAGAGCTTGGAATAAGATTTTTATTTAATAATTAATACATATTAAGTATGTACATGAATGTAAAGATTACCTAACTGTACGAGACAATTTTCCTACGCATAGGTGAGCACTCGGGACAGTAGTGCAGTAGGCGCTCACCGCGTGGACGTCCCAGTAGGCGCTCACCGCGTGGACGTCCCAGTAGGCGCTCACCGCGTGGACGTCCCAGTAGGCGCGCTTTTAGCGGTCCCTCTAATTTCTGAACTTCACCTGACGCAACATTCCAGAGACACGTAGTGCGACTGCGTCTCCCTTTGTAATATTTTACTGTTGTTTCTAAAAGTATGTGCCTTGAAACGCTTTTCTCGACTTGACTTGTAGATTAGGACGAGTTTTGAACCATTTAGAAGAAATTTCTTCTCTCTGTCTGTTAGGACAAGTATTCCCATAAGTGCATACACATCATGACCGTGCCTTGACCGTTCTATAGACTTTGAGAGGGACGTAATTAACAATAGGATTTTAAATTACGCTTTCCTCGATTCGAGGCGACCTACCAACGATTCATTTTGTATTTGTAGAGTCCCGCTTGTTTGTTGAGTTTGTAACTGTCATCAAGCATTGCTAGCGCCGAAGGTAACAGCCAGGACCAAAGTCTTTGCTGCGCGATCGTCAATTGAATTCCAACAGTTCTTTACTCTTCAATAGGATAAGAAACAACAATGAGAGACAACGATGTACATCTTATGTAGAATTTGGATCCATTTTATTGGCATTTATACCTTAGTAAATATTTTTTGTAAAACCATTCATTGTAACTAATTAATGACAGGCTTTTCAAACTTACAAATTATAATTAGTTTCTAGGATCCATCCAAATGAAGATAAAAAATTATGCAAATAGCTTTGCAATAGCGCCTGCTATTCACCGAACCTGTGAATTAAAATAGTTAAAATATTACATAGATTTAATTGTAATTTAAGTCATGTAGTTTTCTTTAATATTTGTTTAGAGATATCGGTTTATTCTTTCTTGCAATATTATATTTTATTCTTCTAGCTTACGAAATAACTTGCGACACATTTGAACGTGCCGTTTGTAACATAATTCTAATAAAAAGGGTGCCCCAGAAGAAAGCCCATTAAATTTTCATCTCTGACATGGCTTTATGGTTTGATTAAGATTTAAAGACGTGCCTGAAACGGCAGTATTTTACCGTCAATAAAAAGACCATTAACGATTTAAAGTAGGTAAACCAAAATATCTTTTATATTAGCCGAATACCACCATTCATTTGAATACTATATTTTTATTTCAGTCAAAATAGTCACGATTACAAATAAAAATACACTTTTGGGATGCATTTAACAATTTTCAATTTGGCTCTTGCATCTTAGTTTACTTTTATCAGCAGATATTGTGAAATTAATTTCTAACTGACACACAAAATATGAGAACGTGAAACGCTTAATGCCACGTGTATATTCAAATTCACTTTGCACAGTGCTAGATATTTTGCAAAGTATTTTTTTATTAAGTTTCTGTCGCGAGGCTTTATCTACCTCAAAGTTCGCCTTCGTAACGTTTTTTTAATATCATTCTCACCTAGGTACCACCTATGTTAGTAGATATTCTGCAATTTTCATAATTATTATGCAATAAAAAATTATAACAAATAAATTGCAAAAAACTTTTAAAATTATATTGCTTTTTGCTTGGTTTAATGTAAACCACGCAAAAAGCAATTATAATTTTAAGCTTCTACGCTTAATGTTTTTATCTGGAATAAAATCATGAATAAGTTACATAACTGCCCATTTCCAATACCTAAGTGAATATCGTGTCGTATTGGTAGGATAAGGCCTTGCACATTCTGAACCACATAACTTGTCTCATGAATTTGTCATGATTTAGGACTCATTGTACTATGTGCCAAACTTGTAATTAAACCAGAAGTTCTGGGTTAAGCGACATCATTTTGTGTACTATGTATAGATACCTAGTATATTACTTAAATCACTAGTCAATGGCTATAAAATAATTAGAATACTGTTTGTACACGAACACTTCGAAGGTGTGTAAAATAGATGTAAAGTCCCTAGATTTTATTCGCATAGAAGTAAGAGACCCGACTGAATAGTCAACATTCATAAGAATTAGGCGATGGTAGATAAGCATTTTATTCCAGCAACAAGTTTATAACCGCCGACGTACGCGGGACACGCCGTGTTCGTTTATCGCGTTGCGTACTTCCTTTATTCAATCTATACCATTAAATGTAATGTGTCTTTTGTCTCAGTGTTTAAATAAATGTGATTTCTGTTGTGAAAATGTATATGGACATTTTTTAAACGAATATTTAAGATTTTATAACGCAGGAAGAGTATAAAAACACTGTCATACTTATCTGCGACGTGAACGAATGACTCATTTGTTACCGCCTTTCGAGATATCGGAACGCTTCACAAATTGGGACTATTTCTCTTGGCTTGAAGACCTAGGTACTACATTTTTTGATTTTTCTTTTTTCTACACACAAATAGCATTTCAATGTTTACATAGACCTTTATAAAACTTTAACTTAAAATCTAATTTGACGACCTAGTTTTGGGTATACCTACCGGTTGTTTAGTAAGCAGTGGATAATCTTTGACCGACGGGTAGAAGGAACTTAGGAGGTTCTAATAAAGTGAATCTAGATTCGGTGAAAGGAGTGGCATTTTCAAGGCATTTCGGCATTTCGCTTATTCTTAAAAAAATTACTCTGTCGTTCAAGTTCTTGTCTCTGGTTCTTTTCTTAGTTATTTATGAACTAAAATTTCTTTAGGCACGCTTGACTTGGGGAGTAAGCTGGTGAATGCGTTACGCGTTACGAAAAGTTTGATCGGGCGAGGCGAACGGAAGTTGAGAGGGAGATATAAGTTAGTGAAGATAGAAAGAGAGAGAGTTACGTTTGGTATATTACTGTAGGAGCAAGAGAGAGCAGTGCGCGCCAGGGTGTACAATCTTAGTACTAGTGCTCGGGTTTTTTTCATACAATATAGGCTTGCGTTTGACCACAATCACGCCTGATGGAAAGCTAAGATGAGGTCTACGACAATACAATTTTTAATACAATTTTTTTGTGTGCGTTTCGTAACAAGCCGGGTCGTTCTTCTTTTTTACCTATTTTTTTTTTTTATGTTAGATAGGCCAGATAAACGAACTAGTGGGTCACCTGATGTTAAATGAACACCACTGTCCATAGACACCCGCAGCGCTTTACACGATGCCAGTGCGTTGTCGGCCCTAAAGGAGAGGGAATAGGGGAAGGGGGAGAGGGAGGGGGAGAAGGAAGGGGTGAGGTATTGGGCCCCCGGCACTCTCACTGACCGTACGAAACGCAAGCAGGATTACTGCTGCTTCACGCTTGTGTTCTGTGAGAGGGTGGTACTGCCCCGGACGAGCCGGCCCATTCGTGATGCAGCGGCTAGCTACAACATGGCTCTACCACTACAAATTAATATTATTGCGCAATGTTTAGATTATTATGATCTGTTTTCAATAACTCATAATAAATTTAAATATTTGTAGAAAATTAATATATGTATATACATGTATAAATTATAATATTATATATATATATATGTGATAAATAACAAATTTACCAACTCTTATTGGACAATAGTCTTAAAAACGTGTCTGTTTAATGTTAATGTCAAAAAATACACTTTGCCACATTTTACTTTAAAATCTTTAATGATTTGCCACACTGGATGCGTTCTGCGGTCAAATTGAACGCAGCCCGCATTATGTATGAACAACATTGTCGGTCTCTATATATTTTGTATAAATATGCGATTTGGCCGTGCGTGCCAACGTGCCCACCAGGTTTCCGCGAGAGTCTAACCACGCATTCCTGAGGTCATGTGGAGTATTAAATGTTATCTGAACCTATGTCGAAATATGCTTAGTTTTTGAGATATTTCCATTTTTATGTTTAAATTTTACTATGAAAGTGGTGGAGGTGCTGGGATTGCGTATTTATTATGTATGAAAAAATAAAAAAGTTAAAAGCATAATTCGACCTAGGTTCACATAACCTTTATTACTCCATATGGCCTCAGGAATTCGTGCTTAGACTCTCGCGGATTCTGGTTGGCACGTTGTATAGAGACCGACAATGTTGTTCATACATAATGCGGGCTGCGTTCAATTTGACCGGACCGCGACCTCAGAAAGCATTCAGTGTGGCAAATCCTTCAATAAAACGCTAGAAGAGTGACAAAGGAGACTGTTCCACTGTCACGTTTCTATGGTGCATAATTCCAATTACTATAAGTAAAATGATTAATTATAAAATAATATTAACTAATACTTGGTGTGTTTTAACAAAAAATAAAAAGTGCAAATATCTCGAAAATGGTGACACTTTTACGAAACCTTAATTCACTATTTAGAACCTCCCAGGTGTTCTTTACCCGTAGGTCAAAGTTTATACACTATTTACCTTAAAACCCTGTATGCATACCTACCTACTCGTATTTACTACATCCACTTCGATGGTCGTGAAATCTGGTAACGCTGAGAAAGTGTATAAGACATCTTTGGTAATTAGATCCGTTTTAACTACAAGTACATACTAACAAGAAGCTTAGTTTTATGGAAAATTACATAATTTAATTGTATTTCTCTTTTTTTCTTGCTAAGGATACACTTTGGTCACAGCAGTAATTGCTTTTTTGTTGACCAGTTGCAGCACATACATACAATACATACATTCCTAATACAGAATTTTGTGATACCTTAATAATATTGGGATAATTAATTGTCACTTATTTTAATAATAAGTGTGATAAGTATACAGTTTAGATGAAATGTAATCGTCAATTTACATTGTGGTGCGTTATAACTATGAAATGCGTTTTGTGCACGCATTGTAAAAATTCGACTAACTTTTGGGATGTGTTTTATGTATGGATCGGATTTCTGGTAAGCTTGGCTGATTTAGGAATTGAGAAGATATGTAAGCTCAACATGATCTTAGTGATCGATTCATGTATGTACTAAAATAATTTGTCGCAAATACTTAAAATAAATGTATAACATAATTGTATTTTTTTCGCTAATTTATTGTACCTTACCACTTACAATTCAACGTGCGAATGGCTTAATAGCTAGCTGAGGACTGGAGAGGTAAGTAGCGTAATTAATTAAGAAGGATTGTGTATACATATGCGAGCGCGAGTCAATGCAAACTGTTTCCATTGAAAATATGGGACATGGCGTTCTCAGCGGAGCGAGTGACACAGAAATGCTTTCTCGCCGACACCCGACGCCGCCACGCTACGTAGCCATACCGTACTCTCATCCGCGTTATTAAAGAAACAGGCACTCATCGCGAGAGCAATCGACTTGAGACTCTCAGCTAAGCTGCAAATTAGAGACTAAACTTACATTAACACTAAAAGTCACTCTTTTATTATGTATGAACGACCGGAATCCAAAGGGGAAACTGTGAAACCTCTGAACTGTAAAATGTTTAAAGTTTGAAAGTTGTGTTCGTTTAGGTTTCGCATGACGGGTTCGGGAGCTAATGTTGGGAAAGTGTTGGACTCATGGTCGGAGAAACTGGGGCTAAATTCAGGAACGGCCCAACACGGTTTGCGAGCGGTAATTGAATCGTTTGGGAGAGGATGAGAACGAACTGCTATTCAGGAACACCTAAAATCACTGGTTTGCGAGAGGTTTAAACTGAGTTTGGGATAAGCGTTATTTATTTGTTTATATATTTATTTATTTACAAAACGAATTAACAGGAAAATAAGGCTCATCGCAAGCTCATCCCATTCCTATCTTCTCCCAAACAATTTAGCCTCTGGACGATGGAGAATGCCTGCGGCACGGAGCGACTCTCTGGCATGTAGCTATGGTTAGTTTTAGCAGCATGCTTTATGACCTCCAGACCAACAAACAGCCCAATGATAGATAGGTACGGAGAAGTGAATTCATTGGTGTGTGTGAAGTTCCCCATCTGCACTGGGCCAGCGAGGGAACTATGGCCGAAGCACTCTCACTCTGAGAGGAGGCCTGTGCCCTGCAGTGGAACGTATATGGCCGGGGATGATGATGATAATACGTAAATTCTGCTAACCATAATCCGTTGTCGTCAACACAAATCCGATCTTTTACCTATTCCCTCAACGAATTTTTATTGATATTCGTTTTTTCTTTTTATTCGCACCCAACTGTCCCGAACTTCAGATTCATGAATAACGTTTGGACTTTAATACGAATGTTTGCGTCATTTTGTATGAATTATGGAATTTAGATAATTTATTGAATCAGGCGTTACTTTGCGGAGGTCCATATTAATGAACTAAAACAATTACTTTGCTCACCCGCGACCTTACAATAGTTACGTTTATGCAAGAAATGTCCGAGGATGAGCTCTGGTTGAGTTCGAAACGCGTCAGTGTAGCTTGGTGGTGGTGATAGTTGTGTTTATGTGATTTGTGTGTGTTCGTACAGTGTGGAGGTGGAGGAACTGCATGAACACACATTTCTTGCATAAACGTAACTATTGTAAGGTCGCGGGTGAGCAAAGTAATTGTTTTAGTTCATTAATATGGAATTTAGGTTTGGTACTAACTTACACTTTCTTTAGTTCTGGTAGGTACTTCAGTAGGTATCACCAAAAGCCAACACTAATCTCCGTGTCATGACACGACAATTTGTCAGTGTTTTTAGGGCTCTGTACCCTATTACTGAGACTCCGCGTCTCTCCATCCGTCCGTCCGTCTGTTACAGGGCTCTACCCCTTGACCCGTAATAGACACTTGAAATTTTTACCGATTATGTATTACTGTGGCTGCTATAATAACAAATACTAAAAATAAAATAAAGTTCCAACTCAAAACTTTCACTAACTTTTATTCGGCGTTTCTAACTCGATCCTAATAATTTTTTCGTTCCGTGTCCGACTCGCTTATTACTTTTTTTTTTTTTTTTCTAGTTGCCTTAGTTGCTTTTTGTTGTTTTAGTTCCTAGTTTCTAGTTTATACAAACAAATATTTGGTTATACAAAGGACAACGGCCTGTCAAACAAAACACAGCTATTCCTAAGTTAGAACTGCATATGTAATGGAAACAAGTGCCTGCTAAGTCAGTCGACGGGGCCCGTCTGTCCAATGCCGATGGGTTCATAACGACATGCTCGTTCAAGAACTCTCCACCAGTAATGCACTAAGCCCCTGTCGTTGTGATCCTATGATATGAAAACCTTGTTATGATAAGAGTTTAACTGGTCTTGCTGTTATACGGATATGGATAGGTAACTTAACTTTAGGAAACAGAGTTTGTTCGGCAAGTGAACTGTCGTCGTAAGATTCAAAGGTTGCCTTTTTATACATCAATCATTATGTTTTTTCACTCCTTTGCTACTACAGTTCCCTCTCCAAAAAGAGTTTACATTTAATTTAAGTAGGGGATGAGGTAATAAGAGCGTTGGTATAATATCTTGTAAAGATAACATTCAAATAAACACACACACGATGACATTTATTACTTAGAAGGCGTTAGAATGAGAACACCGGCTTGAAGCAGCACTACTCCTGCTGCGTTTCGTACGGTCAGTGAGAGCGCCGGGGGGCCAATACCTCTCCCCTCCCCCTTCCCTATTCCCTTTCCTTTTTTACAGGCCAGCAACAGATCAGTGACTCTCTGAGTTGTTGATATTTAAGGGCGGCAGTGATCATTTTCCATCAGATGACTCGCTTGCTCGTTTTCCTCCCTCTCATAATAAAAAAAAAGATATCTCAAAATTTTTTGGTTCTAGGTTCAAGAAAACAAATTCAAATCTATTATTCCTTTGCAAGTTTAATAGAAGGTGTTATACAAACTTGTTTAAAACACCTCGGCTCCGACTATTTTTACTATTCTTGTGCTACTTTGGAAGTTTTAAGTACACTTCTTTTAAAGTCGACGTTACAAATCGTAAAATGAGTAATTAAATGAACGACAAATTTAAAATTTTAATCACAGGTTTTATGGCTCAATATTCGACTCTCCATTTCTACCGCGTGTTTCCTGTAACAGTAATACAATAATAAATGATGACGACTATATGCAGTCGTCATTAAAGTTTTGCAATATTTCAAAGTTATAAAATAACCGTTATAGTTAAACTAAACGTTAACGTTATATTAAACTTCAAAATCAATGGATATCAAAATCGCGATATCAGTCATTAGGCGTTTCGATTTTTGAAAACTGAATACTGAATGCATCCTAAAATACGGCATTTCATTTTTGTCACATTTGACCAGGTTCGAGTCCCGACTAAGACAAGCGATTTTTCAATAAAACCATAATTGCAGTATTTTTAATGAACTGAAACAATTACTTTGCTCACCCGCGACCTTACGATAGTTGGACGTAGTTTAACGAAAAGGATCCAACCCTCAACAAATCACTTTTTGATTTTGGATCTAATTTCAGTACCAACAAAAGATAAATTAATGAAGAAAATGTCAGTGGTTTGGATCCTTTTCGTTAAACTACGTTACGTACGTTACGTTTACGTTTATGCAAGAAATGTTCCTCCACCTCCACACTGTACGAACACACACAAATCATGCAAACCCAACCATCACCACCACCAAATTAAACTGACGCGTTTCGAACTCAACCAGAGGTCATCTTCAGAGCCAGCACCACAACCGTATGCTATTATGCTACCAAATGTTAAACTCCAGAATTTTTAGTTTTTTTTTTTTAGATAAAGGTTTGTCTACTTTATTAACTCCCGACACAAAAAGAGGGGTGTTATAAGTTTGGCCGCTATGTGTGTGTGTGTGTGTGTGTCTGTCTGTCTGTCTGTCTGTCTGTGGCATCATAGCTCTTAAACGGTTAAACCGATTTGGATGCGGTTTTTTTATTAGAAAGCAGACTTTTTGGCGATAGTTCCTAAATATGTTTCATCAAAATCGGTTCAGCCGTTCCAAAGTTATCAGCTCTTTTGTTAGCTGCGGAAGGGATCTTAGACGCATAATGGGCATTTACTTTTATGTTCAAACATATGTATGACATAATTGCGTTGGGAGTTTTTAAAATTTCTAATTTATAGTTATATAGAATGTGCTATTTCGAATATTTAAGGTAGTCGCGTAGCCCATGTAGCGTTCGTTTTTTTTCACCCTGTAGGTATATCGTTCCTTGGGTTAATTTTGTTACAAAATAACACGAGTATTTCACATAGGTACAGCAAGCTTAAGTATATATTTACTCCATATAAGTAAATATGTTGTTTCTATCGTCGTCAAAAATACGAAGATGCAAATTTCGCCATAATTTAAATTATGGCAACGTTTTAATTAGCGTTGGAATTAACTCCTTTGTTCATAGCCTACGTATGTGTACGTCGGCGGCATGCTTATCCTAATGAGAGAGGATTTGCGAATCATTATGCAGTTCACCGCTTCATCGATCCCACGGCTCTTGAGTATACCTACTATTTACCCACATAATCTACGTGTGTTCGAACACAGGTAAGCAGCTAACTTGGAGGTAACATTTATTGCTGATTACTAAAAAGATAATTAAATCATAGTTTAAATTAATGTGATCATGAGATCGCGAATGTTGAAACAAACAGCGCGTAAACTGAATGGGCTGTCACGGAACCAGTGATCTACATCTTCAGCCTCATCTGTACTTGTCATAAAAGTGTCTTGTCATAATCATATAAATAAATAAAATAAATAAATATTAGGGGACAATCTTACACAAATCGATCTAGTCCCAAACTAAGCAAAGCTTGTACTATGGGTACTAGACGACGATAAACATACTTATATAGATAAATAAATACTTAAATACATAGAAAACATCCATAACTCAGGAACAAATATTCGTGCTCATCACACAAATAAATGCCCTTACCGGGATTTGAACCCAGGACCTCTTGCTTCGTAGGCAGGGTCACTACCAACTAGGCTAAGCGGTCGTTAAAATCATAACAACATACGGCGTGGTGGAAGTCAAGTTTAAAAAAATAACATTGACCCCGGAAATATACAACAATACACATTCGTAGGCTCGCTAGCGCAAGACATTCCCATCCAAACGCCTATTCTCCTTAATCAAAATGAATTTTGCTACTCCAATCTTTACTGAATTTGCGGAGTTGCCAAACAATGTGTTTCCATTTTACATATGGGCTAACTATTTAACCGGTAACGCCAGAATCTATATACCTATCACCAATCATTATACTTATTATATTTGCTAACATAAAGTCGAATTTCATTTAGTTACTTTGCTATCGTTTCTCCAATAAAGGCCATTGGAAACAATTAAGCGCCCCAAATCAAGTTTCGGATATCAGACAAGCAAATAAACAAAGCTCAACTTCGGTTTTATCCTCAAAGAAAATGGACCGACGCTGCGAGTGACTAACATGATTTGACGGCAACGTCTTGGGAGTTTTAATACCATTTTATTGTTACTTTGCCTTCCTGTGAAATGTGTATTACTCGATGAGGTAAATAGTTGAAAAGACTTTTTGTTCGTCTCGTCATAGTTAACGCTTAAGATGGCTACTACCTGATATTTGCTGGTTAGGATCGCCTATCAAGGATTCTGTAGCGCCACGCAATAGGTACATGCATTTCTTTTACTTACTCGTGTACTTTCATTTGCGAATTATAATTTCACCTTAATTTCACAAGCAAAATCACAAAAATTCTCTTTTTAGTGCTAAACCAAAAGATCACGAGTAATCGAGTATTCATCTTTGGTTCTGAGTGAGTACTGTACCGAAAATTTTCATTAAAGTTCTTTACACAGAACTGAAAAGAGTTTGAAAAACGAACATCGTAATTCAAACTCGCTCTTCACTGAATTTGTCAATTACGACGTGACGTGATGCAAACGCTCTGCTGTTTCCTGATTGATTAAATAGTTAATACTGGCCAAGCTGTTGTTTATTTTTTTAATGTTATTTTTTTGGTTTTTGTTAGCGTTTACTGTCAAATAAGTTAGAAATAAATTGATTTTTAGACGGTACTTTATCCAGTATTTTGCAGGAAATTGCTAATATCGCTAAAATAATTTGTGGAAATTTAAAACTACCTTCCAAAAATTTTCACTTACCTACCTACTTAAAAGAAACTATAAGTGCTTATAGCAAAAGGTCAGAGAATTACTTGGTATATATTTATTGATTGAGGGATTTCTAGATATTGGTTAATTTCAGTATTCGTACTCGTAGAAAAAGTTTTGTATACCATCACTGCAAAATTACCTAGGCTTTGAAGTCTCGTACCTTTTTTAGCCTAATTGGCAAATCCTGCTGGCCTAATCACAGTACTCGACTTTTAAGTTTTATTCTGTATTCTGTACTTTGGTACGCCATAAATATAAGTTTTTTAATACTTTATGGAAGGTTCTTTCGGAAAGAAATCAAAAAATCGCGCGGAAAATTGGAAAATTTCAGATAACTGAATATAAATAAAGTTTTCTAATTTCTACTTTAGTATTACTAACAGTTCGCGCGTGAGGAACCGGGATGTGTATCTAGTTACTGCGTAAACTACTATTTTAAAAGGATAATGTTTGAATATAATAGTGCCACATTCATACCGGTATTTGCTATATACTAAATTATATTCAAAATTATATTCTGCCAAAAACACTTGCCTACATTTGTTATTAAATGTAAATAAAGTTACATTAGAATGTCGTTCATCTTCTAAAAATAATTATATGGTGTAAACTTACCTGAATCATTAGGTAATGCGTCTCAAACCCGACCGAAGAAATCTTGACGGTCGCGACTCTAACACAAAACTATTTATTTTTAATTTTTCAATGACACCTAGCCTAGCTATCTTTAAACAGTTTTTTGTTTCAAAAATTAAAATTGTCTTTGTACGATTTCAAGTGGCAAGGCTGGGATGATAATGATGAGTTTGAACGGTTTTTAGTATCTGATATATTACTATACTTACATGAAAATTTAAATATTAAGTAAAGAATAAAAATACTGAAATATTTTTTTTTATATTTTTTGAATGAAGTGTATTATTACAGTATAATACAAATGTATTATATTGTAACTTTAATAATATACGAGTAGGTAACTGTTCACTACATTGAGGGCCTGTTTCATTTCTCTCTGTTAAAACCTAATATTATGTATTGTTTAAGAATCCAAATTTTGGTAGTAATAGGTATACAGTTCAATTGCTGTAATTAAGTATTTTGGTTATAAAGTGAAAAGCTTAGGAGCAAAATTGAACACACTATAACTTTTTCACTCGTCTCGTTGGCCCGCAAGAAATGAAGACAAACCTGAGCTCACAATGGGTCTCATCTAACTTACCGCCAGTGGTCCATTGTACGAGTATGTTAAGTATCATCATGTTTAGTGTCTTTATGCTACGGGCGAGATTCACATCCACTAAGTAGATACGTAGAGCTTTAAACATACGAGAAACTGGACTTGTTTTTATTTGGCTTGTCGTCTTAGTGGTGTTCTAATGTCTCATCTCTACGTTTGTGCTTGTTGTAGCAGTGACGCTAAACTTCTTATTTTGTCGCGTATTAACAAAAACCACATTAATTTAGTAAACTTAAGCATATGTAAATTTATATAAAACAGGTTTATGGCCGACATTTAGATTGTTTTTTAAGTTTTAATCGAATTGCTCTACCTATACTCGTTAATCTTAATTTAAATTTAAATATAAAAACAAAATTCCTGGCTGCCTGAATAACTCATAAAGAAATTGAATGAATTATGCGTTAATTTGTGATGGGTTTAAATTAAAAAGAGACACCTCGTTGCTCCAGGCATCGACTTTGAACCTACTTAAAAATTTGAAATTTGACGGAGAGATTCCCTTTATAATGTACGTAAACGAAGAATGACGATGGTTTTATGAAATTCCCATAACGTAAGGAGTATTACATTAGTTACTCTATTACAGAAAAATATTAATGATTAATTAATCCATGTACAACCATAGCCCTTAAAATCCCACAGGACTCGCGTCTATACCTACTTCATTGTGTGTGCTGCGTACTAACGGAAATTTTATTATTAACGTCCCACGACATATTTTATTATAAATAACGTGTATTTGTATACCTACGTAACTCAGAAAATAGGGGTCAAAGGGGAACTAATGCTTATTGACTCGTGAAACACGTTGACCATTTTATCTTCTTATTATATTTTCAGAATGAAACTTAATACAGAAATAGAACTTAACTTGATGCGAACCCTTTTAATCTCACTTAATAAAAGTTTGGACAACGCCTAAAGAAAATTAAGCGAGTTTGTTAGTGGATTGCTACCTGCGAGGTTTTAGCCACGGGGAGAGCCACGAGTCGGTAACACTACTGTTGTTGGATAACTCCATTGTTTTATTTGTGTTCGTTAAAAGATACTAAAAAATATAAGAAGTATTTAACAGTGAAATAATTTTAATGAAGTCTAGAATTCTGCGTTTACCTACAGCGAAGTTGCGAGTGCTTTGAGAAATTGGTATTTCCAATCTAGATTGTTCCGTTGTTAGGGATTTCATTTAATTTTCTTTGGAAATTGAAATATTTTGGAATCACATAAAATCAATTGGTACTCTTTTATTTTGATTGCCTATCTGGTAAAAATAACAAGGATGTTTTTTCTGACTTGAAATCTTGGTTTGATTTAAGTACATACCTAAATATTTTTTCTGTACCTACAGCACGGCCGCTATGATCGCTTATCAGGCCGAGCTCGTAGTGGTCGGTTAACTTAAGTACTAGCTATATTAAATATCAACCCTTTTACGACATCAAAACGACGGTCATTTTTCTATTCGAACGGCCTAGTAATATTCCCGGGCCTCAGCGTTTTTTAACCTTTTCAGTCATTTTGAAAATAACTAAGTAACAGTTGTATGTAATAGTAACAGCAATAGGGAACACAGTTTGGATTTCTTAGGATAAGAATGTGATAATTCTGTTATAAAATATTGTTTCTCATTTACGTAATAAGCTCGAAATTAATAAAATACAAGACGTCCCAAGGCTATGCAACATGAAGGGAAAGTAAAATACGTTATTGGTAATAGCACATTATGTGTAAGAGACTACCTTTATTTTTAAAAACAAAAAACTGCATTTATGGATTTTTGTAAAATCGCTTGCCTTAGTCGAACCCGGACAATGCGACAAAAATGAAATGCCGTATTTTATGATGCAGACCAAAAGACAGATAAGGTTCACAACAGAAGGCTACGAAAACTCACAATTAGGTAGGTATGTGTTCATTTTATTTTCATCCGTCACGAGAAATGGACCGCAGCTACCTTAATATTGGAAATAGCAAATTGTTTGCAATGGAGACTTATTTTTATTTTATTTTCATGGCAAACAATTTTTCAAAAATATATAAATGCATAATTTATTATTTTCAAAAATATCCCGTGACGGTTGAAAACAAAATTAACAACATAAGTAATTGCAAGTTTTCATGGCCCTGTGTTATTTTCATTGATATTGATAGAATGTGCTATTTCCCTTCATGTCGCATAGCCTTGGAACGTACTGTATAATATGGGTACCTACTTATACCATTATTTCTATAAACTGAAAACTGTGCGTAATACATACTTAAAAATCTTATCCAGGCTATTCCGGCAAAACATGAACAAGTTAATGATTGGTTATATGAAATATGGCATTATGAAATAAACTACTTTGTTTCATTAAAGACTCCGCAGGATCATCGATGCCTGTCATTAAAGTATCGACTTGCAAAGTTCATCACTAGAAAATTACAGAGTTCAGGTTATTCAGCTGACTAAAGCCGTAATAAATGTGCACCCCAGCACAGTTGAAAGTTATACCATTCTACACTGTACAATGATATAGATAATTTACAATTTTAGCATAATTTGAGACTGTCCTGTTTTGTATGGGGTTATTTTATCATATTACCAGTTACGATTAAAATAAACGGCTACTTCTTTAAAAAAAGCTTTTTCTTTGACGAGCCACATTCCCGTTAAAAATGGAGGATGGCAAAGGGCGCGAGAGTAATCTAGGCCTCGGAGGGAGGCAGGATGGCCCGTATCGGGCTATATCCGTCTCGTCGCGCATCACGGGAACTCTTTCTGGAACGAGCTGAGAATATAATATCGCCTACATTCTACTGCCGTTGTTTAGGCTGTTACTTTTAGTCGCCTCAGCTAACTTTATCCCTCAGATTGTTCGTACAGCCCATATGCTTCGTTAAAACGTTTCACACTTAAAGAGCATACATTCGCAGCAGTAAGTATCATATGTATGTACCCGTTAGAGTTGAGGCTACGTACACAAAAAAAAAAGATTTTTACATCAAATTAGTGTAGTGGTTTTATTGAAACAGAAATAAGATAACCATAAACGATGGTTTAATTATTTGTTACGTTCGCTCATTATTAATTCGTGAGCAGTGTAAATTTAATCCGGTACCCGGGGGCTACATTTTGTTTCCATGAAACCCAGTTACCTAAAAGGTAATAAATTTCACTGCACCTGCTTCTAACATTATTGCTGATTTTGCTCTCAGTTTTTAATAACAGAATGATGTGAATGTTAATGTATGTCTAGCATTATCTTCGTTTCACTTTTATTTGTTGGGTTGCTATTTATGCTTTAGCATTGATACAAAGAATTTCATTTCCAGTTTTTAGAATTCGATATCAATACGTTGGCTGCTATTGTGAGAGAGGCACATAACAGTGGGCCGTCTGCAACGTTATTCTTTAATTGGAAATTGAACATTATTTTCCGTCTGTGTTATTTTTGCGGAATGATGTTCGTCGTGGAGGTTCATTATTCAGGTAAATTGCGGGGGTAACTCATCGTTCGGCCGGCGGCGTCGCTCGCTGCTGCCTGCGATCCCGGCTTCCCGCTGCTGCTGATTCACGGCATAGCAGCATAATTGCCGCCGCAACATCATCAATATTCACCCCGTTCTAATGTTTAGATTTACATTTAAGAACTATGCAAAAGAAGTTGCATCCTTATTGCTGCTTAGAACTGAATTTCAAGAGTGTATATTAAATAATTGACCCTTTATCTTTTCTTGTACAAACTAGGTATATGGTTTGTTTAGTTAATTTGATATTTTATAGAACTAATGTGAATATTAAGTCCTAAATTGGTGCCATTCCTATCTATATTATTTTTAAGCAGATATACTCGTACCTGCTGCCTGCTGTGCCTTAAGCACAAGCAAAATGGAGCACTCATTCCTTAAAGGTTATTTGAGCATGTCGATTACCTACCGCTTTAGAATGCAAAATTGGCCTCGGAGTGTAAAGCAACGAGTTGTAAAGTCCGACTCCCTTTTAGAGTCGCGAGTGACACACGCGGGGCTCGTTTTAAAGGTCTCATTTACGTTTCTTTGACACACAACACAAGCAAGCACTCATTCGTTAGAAAGGCTCAGCGGAGGAATATGTAAGATAGCAAACATTCGCTCTAGAGGGACCGCCTTTTCAAGAAGAAAATTGTCTGAAAACAACTCGCATTCATCAGGAAAATATTGAAAGATTAGAGTTTACCTTAACGTATTGTAAGCAAATTCGGGGGAAGGAACTCTCCTAACATGACTTTCTTATCTTGTTTGACAATTAACGTGTTTCACAAACATAATACGGAGAGAGTTCGCTCATTTAACCATTCACGAATGTTGCGTAATAATACATATCTACCTACTTATCACATATTCTTCTTGGTAATTATAGTACTTAGTTATTTTAGGAGGTTCTCTAAAGGGGACATCAAAGAGCATTGTAATTACTTAACATTAAACTGACTCCCTTAATTATCGTACGAATACATTTTTTTGGGTTCTGTACCTAAAGGATAACAAGCTGAACTCTATTACTACAAACTACGCTGCACTACAAGCTACGCTGTCCGTCTGTCACAGGACTGTGTCTAAGGAATTGTAAACAGATAGACAGCAGAAATCTATACCTACGTAATGTGTACTCTTATTGCCACTACGATAACAAGTAATAATGATTTTTCTTTCCTTTCTATCTCAGTGATAATAGAGATTTTTTGTACCACTGGTGAGCGAAAGCCTCCCCTTTCCTCCGCATTGTTCCCTATCCTATGATAATAAGTATAACAGAGGTATCGAAGAAAAAATGTATATAATTTTGCCCTTGTCTGTACGGAACCCTCAGTTTGCGATTCCGCCTGGCACTTGATCGGATTTTAATGTAAATGAAATGTAGAATTGTAGATAGCAAATAGAGGGTTGATCGAAGCCGCATCCGACATGGGGTAAATTATAGCTGCATTCATCAACGCCAGTCGTGATGGAACGACACCTTCCGATAATGTTTTACGTCGGTCCAAACCGCGGGATTGATCGGTATCTATCATCGCGTGGGAAGCAAGATGTACGATATCACGTCGAGAGCAAAGTATGTAAGTTACTGTCCTAGTACTTGGAAAAAAATGTAAGTTACTCTATTATGTTACTTGAAACCGCTGAGATAAATATGTGCAGAAAAACATCGCAAATGACTAAGTATTTGCAAACTTTAAAATTCTAAAAAATAACAATGCAAATTATCATCAAAAATTGCTGTACCGTTTACAAGTTATAGTGGAGTAAAGTGACGCACACATTTAGTTTCGTAGGTATATAACATTTGCATGAAGGCTGAAAATAATACAGTATTTCTCTTTAGGGACAGTCTTGTAAAAATAAATCACGATAACTTACAACTAAAAGTGTAATTTATTACATCCATAAAATATTTGGCTTTTCGGTCGCCTCATCGTTCGCAATATGAATAGATAACCAAAAACAAAAATGCAGCATTAACCGGTAGTAAGTAAATAATAAAGACTTTCCTAAAATAAGTAATCCTCGTAATCGTACCATCAAACATAAAGGTAGGGTTATCGGCGCAGCCCACCCGCGTCAAAGTCAGAATCAGCTCTTCAAGTAACAAGTTCATATAACGTGATAACAAGATCCTGTAATTCAATAGATTTTCTGAGAAATCTTTTTACATTACTCAAGGACGAGTCTCTCGTGCAAAGACGAGTATTGGAGCATGTGAGTTGATATCCGTTCATACCAATTTAGTGATTTCAAAAGATCCGATTTTATACCATCCATGGAGCGTAATGTAATGATGTTAATACTTACCTATTGTTATAGATAGGTATACAAACAAAATAGATTCATACTTTGGTGTACTTACTAATTTGTTTCAACCAAATTGCTGTTTCTTATATTAAAGTGATGTTTTTTTTTTAATTTAAATACATTTCCAAGCAACCTGGCGTGAACGTTTCCCTTTTACAGCTCAATTTATTTATTTAATGGTTTTATAAAATGTAATTAAAATATAATGGAGCAACCAGCCATAGCTTTTCTTGAAACAAAGCCTGTGCAAGACTTGTTTTCTTAATTTAATTTTTGTTTCATAAGACACAAGCTGCCAATTCTTTTTTTTTGCGTCTACTCACGATAGAATTACTAATTATTAATTTAAATAAATAATTTTTGATATTTTTTTATCTCAATTTTTAAAATCAAGAATGATTTGGATTGTGAGGCCCAATAAGTACCTGAATGAGGAACTTGACTAACTAAGTATGTACTTAGTATGACTGAATTTTGTCAGCAATTCCACAGAATCCATCAAACTTATGTCTCGTTAACCTACATCATAATATGTTGGAATAAGGTAAAAGTATGCATTGTTGTCTTAGTTAAATTTGACTCGAAATTTTTATTATTTTTTTACTTCACTTTAAATAACATGCACTTATTCTATCCGTGCGTTAGCTAACGCTGTCGCAACGTGGTACATTTAAGAGGGTTTATACCTGCTGAGCTGGCAACGTTGCATTTTTGTTAGTTTTTCTCGATTATTCCATAGGTAAAAATTGAATGAAAATTAAAAATGTTTTGAATACGAATTGTTCTAATATATAAGTTAATGTGTCTACTGCAATAATAATTCGTGATAAGACTTTTATTTTCTTTAAAAACCGTTAGGTAATAATTTGTTCGTTTTTAAAGAAAATAAAAGTCTATCGAATTGTTATTGCAGTAGACACATTAACTTACACATTAGAACAATTTGTATTCAAAACATTTTTAATTTTCATTCAATTTTTATGGAATAATCGAGAAAAACTAACAAAAATGCAACGTTGCCAGCTCAGCAGGTATAAACCCTCTTAACACTTCATTATACTTAGAAGTAATATTTATGCATCCAATCTACTCTGCGTGCCATATTGTATCACAGCTGCCTGATTAGTTGATCACTGATCATATGTTTTGCTATTAATTACTTAACAAAGCATGGAACAAATATCGATAATACTGTTTTTATTTGCAGATATTTTCTGGGTTCAGAACCACATTAATATCATCTATACCTATAAAACAGTACCGTGACTGACTGACTGACTGACTGACTGACAGACAACGCACAGCCTAAACCACTAGGGCTAGAGACTTGAAATTTGGCACACATGTACCTTGAGTATTGTAGAGGTGCACTAAGGAAGGATTTTTCGAAATTCCCATGGGATAGGGAAATATCTCAACTTTCTTTGTTTATTTGTTTGTAGCGGAATCTCTGAAACTATTGAGCCGATTTTTAAAATTCTTTCAGAATTAGAAAGCTACACTATCCTTAATTGACATAAATTACTTTTTATCCAGGAAATAGAAATAAATTAAACCAATTTCGGGGTTGATTTAAATAATTCTTACACACTATGTGATATGACTATCCCCGATTGACAAAAGCTACTTTTTATTCGGGAAAATTCAAAATTCCCACGGGATAGAAAAATTTGAAATCAACTTTGGGGCTGATTTTAAAAATTCTTTCACCAATAGTAAGCTACAGTATCCTTGATTGACACAGGGTACTTTTTTCCGGGAAAATGCAAAATTCCCACGGGATAGAAATAAGTTAATTCAACTTTGGCACTGATTTTAAAAATTCTTTCATATGATATGATATGACTATCCCCAATTGACATAGGCTACATTTTCTTCGGGAAAATACAAAATTCCCACGGGATAGAAATTTTTTAATTCAACTTTGGGGCTGATATTAAAAATTCTTTCACCAATAGTAAGCTACAGTATCCCTGTTTGCAATAGAGTACTTTACTCCGGGCAAAAGCAAAATTCCCATGGGATATAAATAAGTAAATTCATCTTTGGCACTGATTTTAAAAATTATTTCATATGATTTAATATGACTATCCCCAATTGACAATGGCTACTTTTTCTTCGGGAAAATGCAAAATTCCCGCGGGATAGAAAAAACTGAATTCAACTTCGGGGCTGATTTTGAACATTCTTTCACTAATAGTAAGCTACAGTATCCCTCATAGTGAAACATGTCGAGTTAAACTCGTTTTGAGACGTGAGTGATCCGTTTATTTTCACTATGAGTGAGTCTCACGGTAGTTTCATGTTTAAAGTTATACAGTATCCCTCATTGACATAAAGTATTTTCCGGCAAAATTAAAATTCCCGCGGGATAGAAATAAGTAAATTCAACTTAGGGGCTGATTAATAAAAATATTTTACAATTTGAAAGCTACAATATCCCTGATTGGCATAGGCTACTTTTTTACGGGAAAATGCAAAATTCCCACGGGATAGAAATAAGTGAATTGAACGTGGAGGCTGATTTTTTAAATATTTCACTAATAAAAAGCAACACTGTCTCTGATTTTCAAAATGTTTTGACAGTTATTTCTATCTCTTGGCAGATGTTTTCCCGGGATAGAATGTTGTTGTTTCAATTAGGCCTCCTCCCAGAACGAGAACACTTGGGCCTTTGTTCCCACTTGGGCCCAGTGCGATTTGTACAGTGCGGGTGTATACCATTGAATTTCTTCTCAGGTGTGTGCAGCTTTTCTCGCGATGTTTTCCTTCACTGTAAAGCTCATGGTAAACTTCAAACGTAATTTAGCACACGAATTTGGAATAACTCAAAAGGTCCAAGCCCGGGCTTAAACCCATGACCCTTTGCTTAAGAGACCATAGGTCAAACCACTAGGCGACCGCGGCTTACTGGCTTTAGAATTCACTTATTCAAATTGCGCGGGAACTTTACATTTTCCTGGCATTACCCTATGTGTTAATCCACGTATTAAACTACCTGTGTGCCAAATTTCATGCAACTCTAACGTTATTGTCTTCGCGTACGAAGTCGCGGGCAAAAGCTAGTTGTAGATAATAGCCAATTGCTTCAGCACTAATGCCTGTACCAACTAGTAGCATTTCTCATTCCAGTTAACAACGTTCATTGCTCTCTGCTCAACCCACAGCAAGTATCGCAGCTATCTTAATGACCTGATTTGTATTTGTGTAGGTGGCGAGGTAGCTTACTAGTTGTTTGGCTACACGAAAATAACGTCACGTAGTTAACAGAGTTGGTTTTCCTCTAATGAAGAAGTTCACGCTGAACTAAGAAAAGTTTGTCTAGTCCGCAATTACTTCGCTATAGAAAAAATAAAAACAGCTCACCGCACGTGATAGTGCAATCCCCTGTGGTTGGAAAGCCAATCCATCAGGTAGACCAGGCTTCTGTTTCAAGCAGATAAGGTATGTGTGTATTAAAAATGATAAAAAATAAGGATGCATTTATTTGCGAAATACAATGAGGTCAGGATTTACGAGGGGTTCCCACACTAGGTTTCGCGGCAACAAGGGCAACCACGAAACTATAGCTTAAAAACAAAATTTAAATTTAGCTGTGAAACGAAGTACAAGCTACAAGGTATTAAATTTGAACTATTGTTGATGTTGAGACATTCAATTCGAAAGTAATGGTACCCTTGTTCGCGGGAATAGGTAGATGGGCACGATATTCAGCAAATAGTTAAACTGTGAGGATGACCCCTGGAAAATACTGAATTTCACTGACTTGATATTTGAACTGTTTAAAATGAAAATTGGTACTCGTGACTGTATCGTTAGGGTCCTCTTATCTGTAAATTATTCTCGGATCATAGATCTTCCAGTCCACTCGCTGTCGCGTCAGCAGCCAAATCGGTCCCAATCTGTCAAACCGACTTCACTTCTACGATTGAGAACTAAAATCAGTTTATTACCAGTAGATATAATTTATTTTCAATGAAACATGTAAAAATTGAAATTGTTATTTTTGTGATAGGATAGGAAAATATTGGTTAAGCGTGATTTGGTATTACAAGAAAGCTGAAGAAAATACTTTTAAACTTAGAAAGTTTGCTTTTATTTTCTGCTCAAACTTCAAGAGAACGTTGCTTTGGAAAAATGTAAACATTTTAGGAAGTTGTGACACTAATATAGAGGGTAAACAGTCGTTTGTCAAGCTGAAGCGCGGTCTAGCGCGCGCTGGCCTGGAGGTATCGCTGTGATAAGCGTCAGAAAAATCTGTTGAATTACTTCATCTCATAAACTACGATAAATGTAAAATTTATTGATGGCATGTCTACATACGCACGCGTGTTTGTGTTTGTTACTGTTTCGTGCTAAAACGGCTATATGAATTTTTATGTGGTATATAAATAGCTAAGTAGAAGTTTGGAATAACGCATAGGTAAAGGATATTTTTTATTCTGATATTCCTACTGGATCAGGAGGTAAGTAGATATGCATGTAAAATCTCATAATCTCAATATACCTAAACCGAAATGTCTAAAAACATGAAATTGGGCATGGGTGTACTTTATAGCACGTATAGTATAGGAAATCCCACAGGAATTTAGTGAATTCTCTGCATTCAAGTCGAAAAATTGTAAACAATAAAATTCCAGCTTGATCAACAATTATGGTAACGAATTCTATTTTTACGGCTTCCATGACACTTATTGCTTAATATATCACAGTTATATTATGTACCTATAAACCAGTAGTAGATTTTGCAAATAAATAAATACTGCACTACTTACTACTAGAAGATGTTCTATACAGACACAGTTTTCATTAAATTATGGAGCAACGAATTTGAAATCAGGTAGGTATATTATGTGTTTGACGAGCCTTGGGGTAGACCTATGTTCAGCGGTGGACGTCTTTCAGCTGAAATGATGAGGTATAGGTAAGTACCTATATGGGCTATAAATATGTGTACTTACATTGTGACTTCTCAATACAAGACACCTTACAAAATATGTGTGTGTGTGTGTGTGTGTGCTTAATGGTATACCTATGAAAGAATAATATGACTGCCTGATTGACAATGAGCAATAGGTAATAGCTATCGCACAGCCTTAACTACTGGATCTAGACTTAAAATTTAAATTACATGTAAAACGAAGAAAAGAGTTAGCTAATGTTTTATTCTTGCCAGGGTGCGAAATCGCAAAATAATAAATAAATAAAAAATAAAAAATATATTTATTAAATGAACAAACAAGAATTATCCTTGATAGATGACGTCACAACAAGCGTAAACATAAATTGGGATGTCCCAATTTTTGACAACGTATAATAAATCGAAAATCGTTTGGAGAAATAGGCTTTGTGAATAGTTTTCAGAAATCAGATTCCAGAAATATGATTAACTGAATTAAATAAAGAAAATTTAAGTAATGACCTTCATTTGACCCCTGCAGTGAATCGTCACATAGGCAGATATAAAGCAGGTCTACACTCTAAAGCAAATTGACAGTTTGAAATGTTGCTGTCCTGCTTATAATAGCAAAGAGTGACAAAGACATAACTTTAATCACATGATGCGCACCTGGCTTTAAACAGTTGTCATTTATCATAAAGTCCGAAATGTAAACAATACTCGCAATGTATTTTTACAAATTTAATTATTAAA
Organism: Archips xylosteana; assembly: GCA_947563465.1. Classification (NCBI taxonomy): domain Eukaryota; kingdom Metazoa; phylum Arthropoda; class Insecta; order Lepidoptera; family Tortricidae; genus Archips; species Archips xylosteana. The sequence goes on along the minus strand of OX387348.1, from coordinate 10,813,952 downwards.
TTACTATGTTACAAGTAAATATGAAAGAATTTAAATATCAGATTTTAGTAAAAAATATCTATTTACTATCACACCATTAAACAAACAGGAATAATCGAAGATAAAAGAAGATAAATAAATAAAACTATTTGTCATGGTTCATTTAGGACCCTAAGCCGTGCTTGTATTATTGAAAGTGACAAGGCTAATCAGTAGTGCCACAGATTATGTTATGTACGGCTTGAATTTTTGTAGGCAATGGAACGTGGCTCTCTCACTGTGACGTCATCCAACGTATTCCTTAAAAAAATTATAAAAAATTAAATACTCAACCAAATTCAAAATCGATGAAAATGGTATCTTAAAATATCCTATTCTTCCCAAAAAAAATATAAAAACTACAGGTTATTTTTTTTGGTACATCCCAGCTGTGACGTCTCATTAGATTTGCAATGAACCATAAAACATTTAAAACAACCTATACGTTCCACACTAACTTCATTTCTTTTTAGGGTTCTGTACCCAAAGGGTAAAAAAGGGAAAGAAAATTTGCTTATATAACTGAAAATCAATAATTTACTGTTGAAGTTTTTTACACAAAACGTATCATGAGAACAACGATTCCTTGAACAATTCAAGTAATGTAAAGTACCCTATTGGCAGCACTAATTAATTACCTAATCACAATTTAATTACCAAATACTGCCAGCAAGACATCAAAGTGAATACGCCTACTTTCGACCCAAACATTACCAATTTACTTGAACAAATCCCCTTGAGCTGTGTGGAGCTCGACAGAACTCGAAAGTGTTCCGCACGCAATATTGACATTTCCCTTTTTGTACTCTCGCAGAAAATGTAGTAAAAGCTGGGTGCGGGTATCTCATTAGCCCCTTATTTCTTGCTCATATTTATCGACAGCAAGGCCACTGTCCTTCCTTTGTGTAGGTGCAAAACGATAAATAATGGAGCGTCCCAATTCAGTCCGGCGTATAAAAGAAGGTTACAGCTGTAGCCTTTTAAAAATTTAAAATAGGTAAAAGTAAAAAGCGTAGTAGGCCGTAGGTATGCGTTTGTTTAGTGTGGCGGCAGGTAACCGCAGCTCCTGGCTCGGAGAGGCTATTGGGCCGGGGCGGGCGGCGGTGGCTCGCGTTTGCATTTTGCATGAGGACCAATTGTTTGGCTCACTATACCGACAGCGGTACGCGGCACGACCTGCGTCGAAGAGATTTACTGGACTCTCAGGTGCTTGCGTGCCAACATGTTTTAAATATTACAATGACGGGACGAAGGAAACATTTATAATTATAAAAGCAGTTCATTGTTCACGAATATTTATTCAAGGAAAATTAAGGTAGCTCACCCTGAACGTTAAATCAATATTTTATTCGTACACTCTTAGTATTTTCCTACCATATTTCCAAGTCCTTTATTCCCGGAAATTGAAGGTGAGGGTGAGGGTGTGCGGCGGCATCGTATAGGCTGAATCCTTGTACTTAGTTATTATTACATAAGTACCATATCTAGGCCCTGTCGATTATGCTTTGAGTAGTGACCAAGTCTGGAAAATTGTTATGTGACGCGGGCTTAATTTATGAATAAGTAGTTGCTAAATAATTCGTTTATGTTTATTCGGTGGGAACTTTGCAGTTTTCTGAGATAAAATGTATCATCGTATGCCCGTTTCAGGATCTCAAACTAGGTACCTCTACAACTAAATTGGTTCAGCGGTTGTTGAAAGTTTTACCCCCATTTCCCCCCCCCCCCCCCTTAAAAAATGAATGCTGGGATAAAAACTATTCTATATCCTTCCCGGGATCTACTCTATACCTACCAAATTTTATCTAAATTGATTCAGTGGTTTAAACATGAAGAGGTAACAGACAGACGGCCACACTTCTTCTTTTATAATTTTAGTATTCATGAATTACATTGTTTTCAATGTACTTGTCGTATTTCCGTTTTACTAACCTAAATATACCTAAATTTTACTATAGTATTTAAGTACAATATTCTATTTACTAGAGTATGCTTAGTATGTATAAGTTTTACTTCACCAAAAATACTTCTCGATCGCGTTTACGTAAAAATTTCAATACCTTTACCATGAGTTTACACTAGTTTACAGTGACCGTACTCGCTAACGACGGCGTAAATGATTTGTATGGAGAATTGTACAGCGCCTCTAGCGGTCACTTACGGAAGTCTGCCGTGTCTCGCCTAAGTAACGTAACTTGAGATACGTTAGTTACGCTTAACAGTGCTAAATCGACATTTTTGACGCTATACTATGTGATACATATCGAAGATTTTCATTTTTTGCCATAATTCAATAAAAACACCGATAGCCGAACTAACGTATCTGGGAATTTTGTACGCACTTGTAATGGATATCTCCCGTATTTCAAATACGTTAGATAGGTCATACAGAACTCGCCCGCAGAATCGAAATTGAAAAATCTTTTGGTGCAGTTTAATTCAAATCAGGTTGTTGTTATATGTTATAAAAGGCATTTTAATTATATTTCATAAACTTTCTGAAACGGGAACGTATCAAAATATATAAAGTTTTAAACGAATAATGGACGAAATACATAATGGTCATAATACATACTAAAATTTTCTATGAAACTATTAATAAAACGAACTTTTTTAATCGTGTAATCTACAGGAACGTATCAAAATATATAAAGTTTAAAACGAATAAGGGACGAAATACATAATGGTCATAATACATACTAAAATTTTCTATGAAACTATTAATAAAACGAACTTTTTTAATCATGTAATCTACAGATTGGTTTAGGTTAGGTTAGGTTTATTTTATGAAAATCCAGTAAAGTTGAGAATTTCCAAGAAAATTGCATTATATCAAATGCATTATTTAGTAAAAAAAGATACCTAAAAGTTAAGAATTAATAGAAATCCTGTTGCTGTGATAAAATTCAATTAAGTAAAAGTTTTCAAGCTTCCACTTTACTTATTATTAACCTTCTTACCTATTTGTATATCTATAAAATAAAATAACGGGACTAGATAAAAGAGTTCTTGGTTCCAAAAAGTAATGTAAGTAAAGATACAGGTCATAGCCATTACACAGTTTTGGGTAATAAAAAGAGCATGGTCACGCTTAACTAACGTATATGCAGATACGCAACTTTGCGTTACAGAATTTTGTATGAAAAATAAGGCCGTGAAAACTTTAAAAACCGTCTTTTTTCAAATTGATTCGTAGCACAGTGTTAAAATTAAAAATTCATCGTCACAATAATATTTCTAACCTACTGTATAAATTTCAAATTTTAAACTTCATTGGTAAACAAGCAATGAGATGTGAATAAACAAAATCTTTGATCGCGTTTATCTCTAATCGTCGTTTTTGGAGATACGTTACTTAGGCGAGACACGGCAGAAGTACAGTTCTCCATACAAATCATTTACGCCGTCGCTAGCGAGTACGGTCACTGTAAACTAGTGTAACTCATGGTAGAGGTACAATTCTATGGAAACACGGACGCGCGCGCGCGGAGGCACTGTCTATGTTTCCATAGTAATTGATTTTTTTACGTAAACGCGATCGAGAAGTATTTGCTGAAGTTAAACTTATACTAGCATACTGTATGCTTAGTATAAGTTTTTACTTCACGAAATACTTCTCGATCGCGTTTACGTAAAAATTTCAATTCTATGGAAACATGGAAGCGCGCGCGCGGAGACGCTGTCCATGTTTCCATAGAATTGAAATTTTTACGTAAACGCGATCGAGAAGTATTTTGGTGAAGTAAAACTTATACTAAGCGTACTGAACGCTAAAGGCACAATAACGAAGTTATCGGAATTGGAGGGAACAATACATTTTGTCAAATAAAATGGACTGACATGGGGCCAGATTATTATCTTTATTTAACCGACGTCCGGTACGAAATCCCCCTTTAACTATCTGGTTCCGGTACCGGGTTTTTGCATTTTTTCTATATTTCATTTGTATGAAGCTTCACTACAGCAACGTGAACATTTTACAGTAGGTCGGTCGATCAGTACTTAGTTAAAGCAATGGCTTTCGATGCGATCTCAATTAATATAATGATATTGAATGTGAACCAAATTTTGCGTCATCATGATACTCATGATCTTCGATTGCTATTACGCCAGTGGGACTAGTTTAACTAGTTATCGCTTTTCACAAGAGACCAACATAGTGACATATTAACTGGCTGCGGCACTGTTACTATAAATTATAACTTGACACGTAGTGTGTCTCTTACCTATCAGATTAATTAGAAAAGGACGTGCATATCAAAAATGCAATGGATAGTCCTATTTGCAAGCCGGCTCCTGCCTGCCATGAGGAAGCGCGCAAAGCTGCCATGATCGTCCTGATTGTGTACCTCAGAAAGTTTCCCGACACCTGCCTCATGAGGCAGCTCGTAAACTTCACTTGGGATCAAACAGTATAGGACGAAGGTAGAAAGAGTTGATGAATGCGATAGCGTGCGCTAGTGATACATGGTGCTCACTGTAACGTATAATCGCGTTACTCAATTGACCCAAAAGTGGCCCAACATACAGCGGGCATATAGACAATACGGCCTCAGGACCCGGCTGGGAATAACGCTGCGGGGCGTCCCCGGGCAGACATGTGAATAATCAGCGCTTATCCAGAATTGATGACTCTCCAGAAATGTATGGAACAATCACTTGGATTTACGTCCTTCGGTTTACATAAAAAAAATTATATCTGTTTATTTCATAACAGTTATACAATTATGATATACCTAGCTAATCTTTATTTTTAAAGATTGTAATTGCTAGGCTATGTGTTGCCCTTAATAAATAAATTCTTGATTATGTTTTTTATGTTCTTAGGATTGCTAATTATTTTATCAATTGTAGTCCTGGGAAAATTATTTGGTATTTGAGGAAGGTAGTAGGACCAGATCCTTTTGCCAAAAATATTTTGACATTTTGGATCGATAAAGTGATTACTATTATGCTATTATCTAGGCTTCGGAGTCTTTTTGATCTGTCATATCTAACTAATTCTCCCAGTCTATCCTTATATTCTAAAGCTATACAACTCGTACATAACTCGTAGATTAGATCATAATTTTAGCAAGTAAGCTAACCGTATCAACTTATCATTATCATCCTAAGGTTCCAGTTACTAAAAATACAATACAATACAATACAATACAAATATTTTTTATTGAGCACCAAAAAAGTACAAAAGAAATAATAATAACAATAAAAAATTAGGCAGACAATAGGCGGTCTTATCGCTCAAAAGCGATCTCTTCCAGACAACCAATACTGGATACAAGACATGATTAGAACCTATTACATCCATTGCATCCACTTTGCACCACAAGACTAATAGAACGCTTAACAATGATAATTTGGTACTACCTATATGATAATAATTTCGTTCCAATTTCAGTTTCACAAATATCTAGGTGATGGCGTATTTGGTAGAGTCGATTCCCTAACTTAAGTATCCACTTTTCTTTGCAATTAGTATGGAAAAGTGGATACTTATGTTAGGGAACCGACTGTACCTACTTACACTTTTCTAAAAATAAATCGATCCACTTATTCTAATTAATAAATAGTCACTTGTTTTAGTGGATTAACTGACTTTTTATTATTACGACGCGACTGAAAATAGTAGAAATTTGTAAGTTTTGGTTTTAGCCTGACTTCATATCACTGATATAACTGCGTGGAATGGAGACCCCGTTCTTAGTTAATAATGTGGTTACAGACAGCGGCGGCGGCTGGACCTCTGCCAGCTCGCTGACTATTTGTAATTTTTTCACACCGCTGTGTCACACCAATTACTGCATTTCTCTCTTTATTGATAATAAATAAACTTTCAAGTTATAATGAACTAGCTTTTGCCCGCGGCTTCGCTCGCGTGTACCATGAGAATTCCAAAGAACCAAGATATCAAGCAAGCAAGCATACATGCAAGCAAGCAAGCATGCAAGCATGCATGCACGCTTGCTTGCTTGCGTGACAATGGGACTATCTCAGGAGTATATTATATTCTTTCGAATAAAAAAAGAATTTTTAAAATCGGTCCACAATTGACCGAGAAATCGGTGAACATACCTACATAAAAAAATACATTAAAATGGAATGTATAACCTACTCCTTTTTTTGAAGTCGGTTAAAGAGCCCTTTGCGGCCTACTTACAGTATAAGCTTATGAATTTTGAAATTTTAGCTTATAACCAGTAAAACTCAAAATCCCGTTTTTTCCCGTTCCCATAAGAATTTCAGATAATACTTTCTTAATACTCCCCTACACTCCCCAAGGAACCTACATGCCGAATTTCAACTTTCTACGACCAGTAAAACGAAAAATCTCGTTTTTTCCCGTTCCCGTGGGAAATTTGGAAAGTCCTCTCTCAAGGCTCCTCTACACTCCCCAAGCAACCTACAGGCTGAATTTCAGCTTTCTACGACCAGAAAACGAAAAATCCCGTTTTTTTTCCGTTCCCGTGGGAATTTTGAAAAGTCCTCTCTCAATGCTTCTCTACACTCCTCAAGCAACCTACATGCCGAATTTCAGCTTTCTATGACCAGTAAAACGAAAAATCCCGTTTTTTTCCCGTTCCCGTAGGAATTTTAGAAAGTCCTCTCTCAATGCTCCTCTACACTCCCCAAGCAACCTCATGCAGAATTTCAGCTTTCTGCGACCAGTAAAACGGAAAATCCCGTTTTTCCCGTTCCCGTAGGAATTTTGGATAGTCCTCTCGTAATGCTCTTTTACACTTCGCAAATAACCTAAATGCCAAATTTCAGCTTTCTACGACCAGTAAAACGAAAAATCCCGTTATTTCCCGTTCCCGTAGGAATTTTGGAAAGTCCTCTCTCAATGCTTCTCTACACTCCTCAAGCAACCTACATGCCGAATTTCAGCTTTCTACGACCAGTAAAACGAAAAATCCCGTTTTTCCCGTTCCCGTGGGAATTTTGGATAGTCCTATCTTAATGCTCTTCTATACTCCCTAAGGAACCTACCTACTTGCCAAATTTCAGCTTTCTACGACCAGTAAAACGAAAAATCCCGTTTTTTCCCGTTCCCGTGGGAAATTTGGAAAGTCCTCTTTCAATGCTTCTCTACTCTCCCCAAGCAACCTCATGCCGAATTTCAGCTTTCTACGACCAGAAAAACGAAAAATCCCGTTTTTCCCGTTCCAGTGGGAATTTTGGATAGTCCTTTCTTAATGCTCTTCTGCACTCCCTAATTAACCCACTTGCCAAATTTCAGCTTTCTACGACCAGTAAAACGAAAAATCCCGTTTTTTCCCGTTCCCGTGGGAATTTTGGATAGTCCTCTTTTAATGCTCTTCTACACTTCCCAAGCAACCTACATGCCGAATTTCAGCTTTCTACGACCAGTAAAACGAAAAATCCCGTTTTTTCACGTTCCCGTGGGAATTTTGGAAAGTCCTCTCTCAATGCTCCTCTGCACTCCCCAAGCAACCTACATGCCGAATTTCAGCTTTCTACGACCAGTAAAACGATAAATCCCGTTTTTTCTTTATCCCGTGAGAATTTCTGAAAATCCTTAAAACTGTTTTTCACTATTATGATTTCCTACTTCTATGCCAAATTTGAAGAGTCTAGTAATTATAGTTCATAGGATTCCGTTGAACTGAATATATAAATCCCGTTTTTTTCTTATCCCGTGGGAATTTTGAAAAATCCTGAAATTAATATTTTAACTAATGTAATACCTTTTTGTGTATCAAATTTGAAGAGTCTAGTTATTATAGTTACTGAGATAGGGTCACTCGGAATCGAATATATAAATTCCGTTTTATCCCGTTCCCGTGGGAATTTTGGATATTCCTCTCACAATGCTCCTCTACACTCCTACCCCTATACCCCTATATCCCTAATCAACATATTAACAGTAACATATACCCCTAATCAACATATTAACAGTAACATAACACAAACAATCGTTACGCCCTGCGACATGTGACGCACGTAATTGAGTAATTAGCAAGTAAGCAATATCTATCTATAAGTATTGATGTTAAGGTAAACTAAGCCTCTTATATTTTGATCTACCGAGAATATAACATCTTCGGTGAAACTATGCCTGGTTTTACTTAGAACCTCCTCTGAAAACTCAACATATCTCAACCTCCATGCCGAATTTCAACTTTCTACGACCAGTAAGACGAAAAATCCCGTTTTTTCCCGTTCCTATGGGAATTTTGAAAAGTCCTCTCTTAATGCTCCTTTACACTCCCCAAGCAACCTACATGCCGAATTTCAACTTTCTACGACCAGTAAAACGAAAAATCTCGTTTTTTCCCGTTCCCGTGGGAAATTTGGAAAGTTCTCTCTCAAGGCTCCTCTACACTCCCCAAGCAACCTACAGGCTGAATTTCAGCTTTCTACGACCAGAAAACGAAAAATCTCGTTTTTTCCTTATCCCGTGGGAATTTCCGAAAATCCTTGAAACAGTTTTTTACTATTATAATTACCTTCTTCTATGCCAAATTTGAAGAGTCTAATAATTCATAGGATTCCGTTGAACTGAATATATAAATCCCGTTTTTTTCCTTATCCCGTGAAAATTTTGAAAAATCCTGAAATTAATATTTTAACAAATATAATACCTACTTATATATCAAATTTGAAGAGTCTAGTTATTATAGTTACAGAGATACGGTCACTCGGAATCGAATATATAAATCCCGTTTTTTCCCGTTCCCGTGGGAATTTTAGAAATTCCTCTCTTAATGCTACTCTACACTCCCCAAGCAACCTACATGCCGAATTTTAGCTTTCTACGACCAGTAAAACGAAAAATCCCGTTTTTTCCTTATCCCGTGGGAATTTCCGAAAATCCTTAAAATTGTTTTTTACTATTATAATTACCTACTTCTATGCCAAATTTGAAGATTCTAGTAATTATAGTTCATAGGATTCCGTTGAACTGAATATATAAATCCCGTTTTTTCCTTATCCCGTAGGAATTTTGAAAAATCCTGAAATCGATGTTTTAACTAATGTAATACCTACTTGTGTATCAAATTTGAAGAGTCTAGTTATTATAGTTACAGAGATACGGTCACTCGGAATCGAATATATAAATCCCGTTTTTTCCCGTTCCCGTGGGAATTCCCGAAAATCCTTCCTTAGTGGATGCCTACATTGTATAAGGAATCTATGTGCAAAATTTCAAGTCTCTAGGTCCAGTGGTTTGGCCTGTGCGTTGATATATCAACAGTCAGTCAGTCAGTCAGTTTAGAATTTTATATATATAGATTAAAAGTGATTTAATTCTGTATATGTATTATGTATCATCTAATTTTCTCTAAGAACTTGCTCTTTGACTTTCAATGGCACCTTAAAGTAACATTAAATTCGAAACTTCTTCGATGCACTAATTAATACTTTAATCGACAAAGTTACAACCTCAAGCTAGACAACTTGAAATAAGTTGGAGCCATTGGTAAATTCCAGGCATGACTGACAGTCTTTATAGTTTTTAGAAGTGAATATTGACTGACATTTTCAGTTAGCCTTACATTGCCAACATTTCTGAATTCTGTAACATAAAATCTCATGAAACATTTTTTTAATCTTCGTTTTTTTCAACTGAGCAAGATTTTATGATGCGTTTCAAATATAACAGACTATACCTACTAGCTTACACGAACCTCATGTTTTGCTTCTCATCATTATACAAGTTAACTGTTAATATACGCACCGAAGAACAAACTTTCCGAAAAGTTAGCAAGAAAACATGCGGTTTGAGGAGTTGCGAAGCCTATTTGTGACCGTCTGGAGCAGCGGATAAAGTAAGTTGAGCATTTTGATGCTTGGACTTTGCTCCAGATATTATTATATAACCAGATGGTAGGTTTTTTTTAGGAGCTCAACCGAAACTTTTCGAGCCAGAGCCGACGTGAACGGCTTTGCATAAAATTGGCAAGTGGAAAACAGTTTTAAAACTATTCGAGGAAGAAATACAAGAGAAGAGACGTTGATTTAACACCGCAAAAGGCGACACCGAAGAAAAACTAGATCACCGAGCGTTGCCGTTATCGAAATTTATACAAATGCAAGTTCAGAATCAGTTATAAAAACGTCAATTAAATGTTTTATGATAACGATAGCTTGTCAACAAATTATTTACCTTCATACCTACTATAAAAAATCGGCCAAGTGCGAGTCGGACTCGCGCACGAAGGGTTCCGTAGCATTATCTATAAAAACGGGTAAAAAACACGTTTGTTGTATGGGAGCCCCTTAAATATTTATTTTATTTTAATTTAATTATTTATTTACAAATTTAATATATAATATAATAAATATCCTGTGGATATTTCAAGCGTCTACCTGTTGCCGTTATCAATATCGAGCAAAAACTAGCAAAAAAAAACACGTTTGTTGTATGAAAGTCCCCCTAAATATTTATTTAAATCTGTTTTTTAGTACTTGTTGATACATCATCAGTGAAAATTTCAACTGTCTAGCTATCACGGTTCGTGAGATACAGCCTGGTGACAGACGGACGGACAGACGGACGGACAGCGAAGTCTCAGTAATAGGGTCCCGTTTTTACCCTTTGGGTACGGAATATATTTTTTTTTATGCAAACCTATAAACCTATATATTTTTATGCAAACCTAGGTAAAAAATAGTAGATTGTTCAACAAGGGACTAAAACAAGCCATAATGACACAGCGAGGGAGGCTATAATTCGAGTTGTCATTATGGTAGTTTAGTCCCGCGTTAAACACTCTACTTTTCACTTTGAATGCGAGGAAAAAAACGACGTACAAAATTACTTTTTTACAACGTATGCTCCATACGAGCAATGGACATCTATTCAAAATTCAAATAGCTAAAAAAAATACCGCTGTCTTTTCTTTTTTTTTATATTTTTTTGTAAAGTGACGCTTTAAATGCTTGCATAATTAGCAAACAGATTCTAACTTAAAGACTATGTTAAAACTAATTGGACTATGCATGTAAGAATGATAATTGTTCATTCATTAGAATCGGCAAATAAATTAACCTAATTGATCTAAGTTCACACACAAAATATATTGTTAACTGAAACACTTACCCGTGAATAAAGAAACGACTTTTTAAGTTTATTTTCTATATGCCAATTCTTTGTTAAATTATATCTAATTATACTTTCTATTTACTATTAAATGCAACTGACATCGCATTATTTTGAAGTCACGCCATATTAACTTTCAAACTTAACTGCTCTATCTACCGTAGGTACACTCCAGCACTGCTTTGCCGACAGTGCGGATTGCTATTTTATCGACAGAGCAGGGAACTGCTTTGCCGACAGCGTTTTTAAAAAAAAACAAATTAAAAAACACCTAAGCTAAGGGAAATCTTTCTTTACATGCAAAATAAAATTAATTCATCTTTAATATTTTATAATTACATAGATTAATATTCGTAATTATTCAATGTGTTTCACGAAATTATTATTTTTTAAATATTTTTTATACAGTTGTCATTTTGAGGTTATTTCCACGCCCTAAAGGCTTCCACAGACCGAAGCGCAGGGCGCTACAGTGCGTCCGCAGCGCGCTTCGGTCTTTGGAAAGCTTTAAAATTGTCTATACCCAGTTACTGAAAATGGCGATAATCCTCCATTCACAAACACCGTGATTGGCAGTTTAGGGGTTTCCATAGTCAATTAAAAAAAAATTACTTTAATCCCTAGAGATCAAAAAAGAGCTTTAGTCCCGATATGCAGAGACTAAAGTAACATTTTATGAGCATGAGAAGTGAAAAAAATTATTTAGTTTTGCAGGTCGTTGCGGTAAAAAGTTTATAAAAGCTTTTTGAAATCTGTACGACCGTTTACTATTCTACGTTATAAGTAATACGAATAAATTGTCTAGATTTCCGCAAAAAGACTAGCGATAACCCTTAAAACTTTTAAAATTATGCTGATCCTTCCCACCTACGCTTGTTTTAACTTAGGTGGAAGCTGTAAATACCCAGTAAATTTTCCTCGGCCAGTTGGCGATGCTAAATCCCCAAATGCAGGGGCGTTGGGAAATTCTGAAAAGTTTCTAGACAGACGGAACGTAAGTGAAGGAACAACTGCGATCGTACCGATTACCTGCAACTTTCTGCTGTTGAACTTTTCCGAATTAATTGACGACGGAGCAGAAGATATCTGTGTTAGGAGGCGTTCCTGTTTGCTAGGGGGAATAATGCCGCTGAATTATTCAAACCCCCGCAGGATACGACAAAAAGCAATAACTATAAAATCATACTTCTCTGTAATTAAAGCATTTTGTAGATAAGTAAGGGCATATTTTACATGCCGCTTTGTAGAATAAAACTTTCAACCCTCGCTGATAAGAGTATTACGTATTTATTACTTAATTAAAACAAAGTAACATAGCATTACAATTGTATATATAGCAATACACAGGCAAATTGAATAGAGAATGAATTGAGTATGAATATCTTACGAAAATATGGCATCAAATAAGTTACCATATATTTTTCGTTGTCATGTTTTTATCGCCTTAAACAAGGAAATCTAAAAATAACAAAACGTTTGTGAAGTCTTCACTTATTCGCATTCCATATTGTTTAAACCTGTATATAAAATAATTAACCAAGTCCAACGATAAAACAATTAAGCCGCAGAGGTTTCGGGCGGGCCTGTCAAAAGATCCAGGCCACAACTTGTCCGTCGACACTCCGCCATCCATTAAATTCCATTCCATTGTGCCTTTGCATTCGACTGGCTTCTAGTGATGCGTAATTTAATTACTAACATTTATGTACAGAAACCAATAGAGAATAGCGCTGCATTTGACAGGTTATATGGTGCGCTTACTGGCATCAGTTATTTGACAATTATTAAATAGAAAGGTACTTGTTAAAACAGATTGAATAATGTAGGTAACAAAATGTATGTGTATACACATACGCTGGGTGCACTGTACATGTATGATTTTGAACTACCAGTTTGTAAAAATGACCAGGACGTTTGGTCAGGACCTGAACGCCCTAAGAAGATCCGACTGGCGTGAAGTGGTGCAGGACCGTGCTGAGTGGCGTCTTCTGGTGTCGGAGGCCAAGATCCTCTTTGGGTCCTTGAGCCAGCGCAGTAAGTAGTAAGTAGTAGTTTGTAAAAATATGTAGTAATACAACCAACGTTAAATCTATAAGCATTGTCCAAAAGAGTAAATTCTTGGTTACATGGCCGAACTTTATTTAATTTCCTGATTGCGCAAACGAAAACTAACAGAGAAACGAACCGCATACCCGCAGCCGACTAATGTTGTTTGAACTTCACGAACTATAAACTTGTATTTGAGCACCTTTATTTGTATTTCTAGCCGCTGCCTCGCGAAATTACACGGGATATGCGTACTACTGAGTAGTAAACCCTTTCAACATTCCGTTGACCGTTGAAATAGGTACCTTTGCTTGGGTTTTGTAAATTTTTAATTTATTTTGTCAGAAAATTCATGGGCGGATTGTTGACAAAAGAAAATGGGCACAATGCGTTTACTTATACCATAAGTAGTTATCACGTAAAATTGAACAATTGCATTGATTGAAACTTTAATTTAGAAAATTAGATCGCCGCGCTTAATTCTGGCTATTGATTGGATCTTGAATGAAGTGCCCGCTGAGGCTACGATAACAATTAAATCCCCGTTGATAACCGGTCCACTCTATATTCAATTTGCGGAAATGTTGATTGAATTTATTTCATCACGTACCTACTGCACTATTGGCACCGCATTCACCCTTCCCATTGTAAAATGTCATCAACTAGCTAGATGCTATCTGCAAAGAGCTTTGTAACATTTACTTACATTGCAATATGTAGCGCACTAGCGTTCCTATTCTATTTTCTTTTAAATTTTCTTCAAATGCAGGAAGTACCTTATGCAAGTGCACATGACATCACTAAGTTCACTTTGTATAAATAGCGAATATGATTACAACAAATACACCATGAAATGTCCATTAAAGCGAATAAAAAAGCTAGTCGTAAAAATACTCCACTGCGCAAATGATGTTTTTAATAAATGTCGACGTTTTACGAGACGGTGATAAAGGGAGGTCAAAGTTATAAAATCTTAACCTAACTGTAATGTGGAAGGCGTTTATGTATTATATTATGGTAAGCTGTAGTAACGATTAAAATTAAAGAGAGGGATAGATAGTGAGTGCTCGTTTGGTAGGAGAAATAAATTTAATTTACCGGGTGGGTGTAGCGTAAGCTCATAAGTGCGGGATTGGGAGCAACCGTGTCAAGAAATGGCTGCATACGGCTACTGGCTGGCTGTTACAATCATACATGAACAATGTAACACTACCGAAAACGTTGTGTTATTATAATTTTGGTACTGGAAAGTTTTAAGTAAGTAAATCAGTTGTATTTGCGAAGGTTGATTTACCTATTTACTTACCTAGTCAACCGTAATTTAAAATTATTTATGTTTAAGCAAGTTTGGTTCCTGGACCATACTTTCGTAGCTTTGAAGCTACCTCAGGTTTCTGAGTAGTGTACCTACTAAAAATAAAATTATTTAAACATGATTTCTAGTTTCAGCGGACTTCGTATTACATATGCATGAATTCTCTTTTCATCTCTCTATCAATGCAATTGGACTACGGTCCCAACAAAGTTAAGAAATAAATTTTTAATTCTTGAAACAAAAAGCACGTCAAGTTTTGTTTTTAATTTTTTAATTGTTACAACCCTCGTTTCTCGTTAGTTTATTTAGCAAAAGCGTCGAAACGGCATCGAATGGCGTCGGAGCCCCGGGGTCCACATATTACTAGCGATTTGCTTACCTAATCACTATTTGTGACTTTCAACTCGTCCAGTAGCTAATGACGTGCTTAATGACAAACGAAAAACAGCGAGTCACGCGACCAACTACACAGCGCACAGTTAAAAGTGCTACAAAGCCATCCGGAAAGTGTTAAATTTTGTGCAGGCTTTACGAGTAGTGCCGGGCTCGGTAGAGCGCGTTTGTAATGGGGACTAAGCGCCGCGGCAAGCGGCAACATTACAACGTCTCCTTCAGAACACTCATAATAAATAAACAATACTACATTCTGAACTTCCGTGCTAACACATAAATAATGCAGTTTACATTTTCCGTAGACGCTGACAGACTTTTTTTTCCATGGCAGATAGTCCTGTCCTGGCAAACGGAGTGATTACCTTGCCCTTAATAATGTATTTGAGCTTGTACCAAGTAACACAAAGGCCAGTCTTATTTCTTGAATAAAACATTGCTTCCTCTAGAGCGCAGGGCAGATCGTAAATATAGATTTTACTTTACATTTTCAGCAAACTTGAACGATACTTTAAGAAAATTATAATTACTTAAGGGTACAGGGTTGACCCTATCTGAGTTTTTGACCGCTGCTCGTCATGCCACTTTTCTGGAAGCCCGACGCATGTTTGGCGTCAGGTACAGTTGGACGTGCGACGGTCGGATTGTGGTGCTGTATAGGGATCGAACGCGGCGAAGAGTCACATCGCTTAAAGAGCTCCACGCCTTGCCGCCCCCGGATATGGCGTCGAACGGGCCCTCGACCCCCTCAGGGGACCTCGCTGCTGGCGGCGCTGCCCCGCCTACTGCCGGACCCGGTGCCGAGCCCGCTGCTGACTTTGCTACAGGCACTGTGAAGACCGGAGCGGCAGGGAACGCCGGGACGGCGCCCGTGGCGAGGCCACCTCAGAGTCAGCCGAGGTCTGCGCCGGCGCTGCGAACACGTGTCCCGCGTTCCGGCTCCAATGACACTAAGAAATAAGTTTAGGTACCACGTTTTTGTCATCTCGCAACTGTCTGACACAAATTTTTCTTATTTTTCTCACTTAATTTTAATTTCTTCCCGCACTCTTGGTTGTTTTTTCCTTATTATTTGTGTTTGTAATTTGTAAATAATGTATAGATCTTATCTTAAATCAACATAAAGCACTAAACGCGGGTGTATCGTGAATTATTGTATGTGAAGTTGGTGGTTGACCTTTGTTTTGTTTGTCAGCTGTCACTTGTCATATTGTTTTTTTTTTCTCTGCGTTTTATTATTGCAGAGATTTATTAGATTGTCGGACAGTGCGTGAATGTCTTAATTATGATTGGCATTTATTATTATTTTTAACCTTTATTTTTTTTTTATTGACTTTTGTTTTCTTTTTTTCGTGTTTAGTGGTTATTTGTAGCAAAATTGTTTCGGTTTTGTTGGAAGGATGCATTATTTTTGTTTTTTATTTTAGTGGCTGCTGGTGAGCGGTTGAGTTTTTTAAAGTGATAGTTTAGCTAGATAGTTTAGTTTAGAGTTCATAATTAAATAGTGTACATAGGATACATATTATTGTTATATTTGTATGTATATATATATATAAATTTATATTACCATACTGTCAATTATGTCTGATGTTCTCGATGTGAGTATCGATAGCGAGTTTTTCTCGTTATCATCTTCCTCTTTATACAGCTCCCTGAGCGACGCCTCGGACATGCCTGATTTGAGTGAAAAACTACGTTCCACGTTTGCCTCTTCGTCAAAAAAATTTAACGTCATACACTTAAACGCACAAAGCATTCCTGCTCACTATGATGAGTTGGTTACGTCTATCAATCGGAATATCCACGCTATTTTAATTTCTGAGACCTGGCTTAAGCCCTCTTTATCCTCCACACTTTATTCGCTTCCCGGCTACCGTCTTTTTCGTAACGACAGGACGGGTTTCAAGGATGGCGGTACTAGCACAGTCCGTGGCGGCGGTGTTGCCATTTATATAAAGGAGGAATTTGCTTGTCAAGTGGTTTCTCACTCGGTTAGTCAATCGATCTATAAAAGTTCTCCTGAATATCTTTTTCTAAGTGTCACTTTGCATCACAGCAAAATTCTTCTAGGAGTTTTTTATAGCCCTTCCTCCAATATTAATTATTTTGATGCACTCGAGAATACTTTAAGTGATATCAGCCCACAGTTTGATCACCACGTGATAATGGGTGACTTCAACACCTGTCTCTTAAAGAATGATCTCCGATCATCCAAGTTGCATTCCCTGGCCTCTTCTCTAAACCTTAGTGTTTTGCCCCTGTCCCCCACGCATTTCCCGCATAATGGACCACCATCTCTTTTAGATCTTATTTTAACTTCTTCTCCTCAATTAGTTTCTTTTTGTGGCCAATATAATGCTGCCGCTTTTTCCAATCACGATCTGGTATATGTATCCCTTAATATTCGACCCCCCAGGCAGAGGCATAGGGTAATTTTTAGACGTGGTATCCGTGATATCGATTTGCAGGCGTTTCATGCGGACTTGATTGCTGCTGATTGGCAGAGCATCGAGGCGCTGACGGATGTGGACCTAAAAGTAGTGCAATTTAATGAAACTCTCTTGAATATCTTTGAGAGGCACGCGCCGTTAAAACCTACGCGCGTAAAGCACTTGCCTGCTCCGTGGCTTACGCCTGATATTAAGGCGCTAATGGCTAAGCGAAACCGAGCACGTATTAAGTTGCGGCGTGACCCTTCTCAGCAAAATCGCGAGAACTTCGTTTCGTTACGCAGCCGGTGCAATAGAGTATGTAGAAATGCCAAGCGGAAATATATCCATGAATCCATCGATGGCTGTCCACCAGCTAAGTTATGGAAATTTTTAAAGTCGCTGGGGGTGGGCAAATCTCAACAAAGTTCTTCTAGTTCTTTGGACATTAACGCTTTGAATAAGCATTTCAGTACTTCTCCGGTAACGTTGGATTCATCCGTAAAACAACGTACTTTATCCCTTCTTGCCGCTACACCACACCCTGACTGTCCTGTTTTTGATATTGGTAGTATTACGTCAGAAGAAATTCTTGTTTTCCTCAAAACTATTAAGACGAAGGCTGTTGGTGAGGATTGCCTGGGATTGGATATGCTGATGCTCGCGGCGGACCACATTGCTCCCGTTCTCTCCAATATCATTAATTTTTCCTTTACCTCGGGTACTTTTCCTTTAATATGGAAACTTGCTCATGTAATTCCTCTCCCTAAGACTTCGAATCCTACATCCTTCACCCAATATCGTCCAATATCAATACTCCCTGTCCTATCTAAGGTTATCGAGCATTTCGTTAATCGTCGTCTGTCTTCACATCTCAACAGACATAACCTGTTCAATCCTCTCCAGTCCGGCTTCCGCCCCGGGCATAGCACAGTCACTGCCTTGGTAAAGGTCACTGATGACATTCGCCATAGTATTCAGCATAAGATGCTTACCATTCTTGTACTCTTAGATTTTAGCAGCGCTTTCAATACTGTAGATTTTGACATAATGACTGGAATACTCCAGAATCTAAATTTTTCCCAGTCTGCCATCTCATGGTTCCGGGCGTACCTCTTCGGTAGACGCCAGCGAGTTAAGGTTGATGATCATTTCTCGGAGTGGTGCGACCTGACAGCTGGTGTTCCTCAGGGCGGTGTTCTATCGCCTCTTCTTTTTTCAATTTTTATCAACAGTATAACCAATTCTCTACGTTCTTCGTATCATTTATATGCTGATGATCTGCAGATCTATGCGTCGGCTGGTTTTGATGAGCTGCCTTCTCTGATTTGCCAAATAAATGAGGACTTGGACTCTATCCGTAGTTGGGCTGAGCAGTTTGGGCTTAAGGTTAATGCAGCTAAGTCTCAGGCTATAATTATGGGCAGTCCTCATTTTGTTGGCAAGTTGTCGGAAGTGATACTACCTGATATTTTATTTGATGGGACTTCGATCCCTTTTTCCTCTAATGTCAAGAATTTAGGTATTATCATGGACCAGACACTCTCATGGACAGCTCACGTAAATGAAATTAGTCGTAGACTCTTTGCGTCTCTTCACTCCTTGAGACGCCTGCAAAACTTTTTTCCTATGCGTACAAAAATTACCCTTGCCCATTCTCTACTTTTGCCCCTTCTCGATTATGGTGATATTGTGTTTCTTGACTTGAGGGAGGAGCTGCTTGACAAGCTTGAACGACTGCAAAATGTGTGCGTTCGATATGTGTTTGGCCTGCGAAAGTACGACCACGTCTCCCATTTTCGCGAGCAGCTTCACTGGCTGCCTATTAGGCGGCGGAGAGACATTCACATTCTGTGTCTTCTTTTTAATGTATTATTTAATCCTTCCTCTCCCTCGTATCTGTCTGAAAGATTTAGCTACTTGGCCACTGGAAGCGGGCACCGTTTGCGGTCCAGCTCCAAACTCACACTTGCCTTCCCGCCGAACACGGCGCGTTCTTACGCTAAATCTTTCAGTATCCATTCCGTGAAGCTGTGGAACGAGTTACCTTTGCTCGTTAGGGAGTTCCCGTCTGTGGCCTCGTTCAGGGAGAGGTTGAAGAAACTGTGGAAGTAGGGTACTTAATCGTATTCTTGTTATTTACTTGTACTGTTTTTTCATATGTGTGTATTTTGTTCTGTGTTAAGTTAGGTATGTGTATATTTGTCGTAGTCACTTATTGTTGTTTATTTTGTGTATTTATTTATATGTTATATTTTCCTTTCTTTTCTCTGTACATAAATTACTGTTTGCCTATCTTTTTTTTTTTTAAGTTTTTCCTTTCATGCTAGGTTAGCTTGAAAAGATCCCTTTTAGGGATAAGTTCGCCTTTGTACTCTTTTTGTTTTGTTGTTTTGTATTATTTTTGTGTTTTTATGTACAATAAAGTGTTTACATACATACATACATACATACATTACTTAGAATTTATTAGTGTTCCGTCATAATTACTTAAAATATGTCTAAATTATACATTAGACTTATTACACTAATTTAGTCCAATAATATACCGCATAATTTGCATGCCTGTTTAGTTTAGGTTGCTAAGATGCTACGCTATCGGAGAAAATACTTATCCATGACAGCATGTTCTTCTATTTTGATGCGTATTTTAGAACGATTTACACCAGTTGATCACATCCGCGTTATTCTTACAGTAGAATCTCAGAAAAAAAGATCAAAATAACAATGTCGGAGAGATCATCCAGAACCAAAGCCGAAGAAGCGAGCTTCAAGCCTCCTCGGGGACTAGTAATTACCGCTGAAAAGCATCTCGATTGAAAACCATGCCGCCGAGCTCGTTTGCTCCCCATATTCGAACTGAAAAGGAGCTTTGTGTATTACAATTTAATTAAAAATTTATGACACGATTTTTAACTTTTTTCAGTGAAATAACTAAAATTAAATATACTAATAATTGATTTAAACTTTTAATAAAAGCACGTGCACTTTCATCGTTCGTCTTAAACCATCCATCCACCTACTTCGGACGCGCTTACTGGTAAGGACGTATGTTACGCTTTATATTCACTATAAAATCTTCATCAATTTTAGATTCTTTAATGTGCATTTTCAATTGTAAATAGTTTATAATAAAAATAAGTGTCGAATCTGCATCCTCGGATATATCCAGAGTGAGCAACAATGTTAGTGCCTCGTTTCTCTGGTTTTAGTATTACGCCGAGTAAGTCTCAAATCTGAAGATCTCTTGTTATAATATTCTCAGAAACAGCGTACCTACACGTTTGCATTTAAATTTCATGATAGAATGTGCAATGTTGACACGGTTATATTTGAATGCATTTAAGTGTTAATCACGAGAAACCTTGATACATTTCACGGTTTGAGTAAATTCACAGATAAATTCCGAAGTATGGCCATTAAAGAAGGAAAGTGTAGGTGCCTAATTTTTCGAAAGGAACGTAGGTACGAGTATACAAGTTCTCACAAAATAAATCCATCTTGAGTTATGATTTACCGTGAAAAATCTTTGCTGAAATGTTTGTTCGGACTTACCCAGCCACTGACTGAATTATTGCGCGTCCATTTTATGATAGCTTGAATATTGAAAATAAATACAATAAATTTTAAATAGAAGCATTACTGACGCTTAATAACTCGTAGGTGTTAAATTGCAAAGGAAGTCAATCACATCAAATCATTAAAGAATAAAAAAAAAATTAAACTGTTTAATTCAATAAAATAAAACAAATACAACACAAAACCAACAGCTACAAAAATCTTTATATTGTAAGATTGTGGTGAGCTATATTGGGGTACAAACGGTTACATTAACGGACCTGTACGGACCGCACTACAACTGCATGGCAACTGCAACTGCCGACCACCCCTACATCGCAACTGCATTGCAGTCGATCATAGTAACACAGCCTGCAAGCTAGCCTCGACTGACGTGCACGGACAGTCTGCCGCCGCAGCCACATCGCAGCCAGAATGCGGCCCGTCCATAACGACCCTAACTGTGACAAAGTTAGGTACAATCAATATAGGCCTTTTTTAATACGTATTTAACTGAGTTTGGCTTACTCAAAACATTATCAATGACTTTTTTGGGGAAGCTGTTCAGAGCGTGCGGCAGGTAAATAGACCAATTTCTTCCACCATATTGGTTGTTACTCCTTGGTATAAGGAAATAAGGTATATTGTGCAATTTCCTCAAATTAGATGGTCTTTTATGTCTAACCAACTCCCCCAATCTATCCTTATATTCAACTGCAACAGCCAATTTAGCCTTGTCAAACACGTTAAGCACTCTGCAATACTGGAATAGTTTATTGTAGTTATTACAACATATATGTTTAATTTAAAGCGGAACTATGGCTTTCAACAGTCTTATTTGGATATTATAAATTCTCTGAATATATGTCTTATAAGTTCTCCCATACCTAACTCGAGAGACCATAACCGATTACAGAGTCTGCCAATGCCAAGTACAACATTCTTAGTATATTATAAGGCATTTTATTCTTAAGAATGCTAAGGTTACTGAGGATGGCCCTCAGTCTGTTACAAACATGGTCGACATGCGGTCCCCAATTAAACTTATTGTCTATCCTTAGGCCAAGGTATGTATGATGATCGACTACTTTATTTATTTTATTTTTTATTTATTTGGGAAACAAACAGCAAATATAACACAGTTGAATATCATTACATTAACATATACATAAGCCAACACAGTTTCCACTTATATACAAAAAACATTTTTTGTTGCTCGAGCTTGACGAGTAATCAAACAATTCTCATGCAAATTAACATAGTAACAACCAAATTAAAATAAAATTTTAACAAAATAAAATTTGTACTTGTAATTATTTAAATAATCAAGTCTTTTTAAATTTTCACAATTTATAGGTAGCCTACCATGTATACACAAAAATTAAAATTAAAAATTATCTTTACATTACAAAGCAGCAAATATATTCAAATTCAAACACAATCTGTAGCTAGTTATTCACTTCTTAGTAAAGAAGTAAGTGCAGAAACAAATTGATTCAAGTTCATGCAAAACATATCAACACCAGAAAATAAATCATTATGCTTTTTACATGCTCTCAAAAGAAGTCTATTTCTTGCGTATGCAGTACGACTAAGGGGAACGGCAAATAGATAAGAAGAACGAGTTTGTCGTTTGGGGCATCTGAAGAATATCTTTGTCAGCAAATTTGGAGAATCAATATGGCCATTAATAATCTTGTACAAAAATGTCTGATCTTTGATATCACGACGCATTTCGAGAGACATGATACTCTTACCGTCATATGACTTATATTTCCATTTCATGCGCTTAATAAATTTGTGTTGGATTCTTTCTATTGCGTCGATATGCACGTGAAAGTGAGGACTCCAGACTGAAGATGCATACTCCAAATTAGAACGAACCAAAGCATTAAAAAGAAGTTGCATAGTTCTGGGGTCTTTAAAATCCCTTCCCTGGCGAAAAATGAACCCTAACATTTTGTAAGCTTTTGAAACAATTTTAGTAACATGAGAAGAAAGTTGCAGTTCATTGTCAAGATACACACCGAGATCTTTTACTTCTGTGACGTTTTTAAGAGTTGTATTCCTGAGCGAGTAATTGAATGAGAAACAGTTTTGCTTGCGAGAAAACGTTATAGAATGACATTTCTCAACATTAAGGTAAAGTCCATTAACAACACAATACAAAGGACAATACAATGCAAAGGTTTACAATCACATGTTGTTAGCATGTGCATACACGCATGCTCATGAGCCACGATTCGCGGAGCAAAGATGGTTCTGATATATGGCGAGTGAATGTGCATAACTATTGTTTTTTTTTGTAATTTATTGACAAACCGACGTCGTGGGCCCATTTACAAAGTAAGTTGAATTCATTTTGCATTTGACTCTCTGCAACACTTTCATCGCAGTTAGCCGTTATCAGGCAGGTGTCGTCAGCAAACTGGTACACAGAGGCAGTCCGAAATAGCTTGCACATATCATTCACATAAATCAGATATTCGTTGGCCCCATTATTGAACCTTGGGCAAAACATGCACTGCAACGTAACATAGCTTACTGTTTTATGATTATTCACGCCCAGCATACATTTTTAATTTGTGTAGTGACAAGCGACAAAAATAACAGCGTCTGCCCTCGTATGAAACAGGCTTATCCGTGTTCACTCAGTCCAGAATAGTGTTTGTGAAACAAAAAGAGTTGGTCGCCGCCGAAGTTCAGCGCAGCGGTAATATTGGCCGCAGACCGACACAGGATTCATCTAAGTGTGAAATTTTAAAACAGCACTCGCTGTACTGGTTCAAAATTGTTTTTCAATTGCGCTCTATGTTTGTGTAGAAACTAGTTGTAGTTTTTCTAGTTTTAATAATAAAGCAAGTACTAATTCAGCCAAAGATTTCATGCAAAAATATCGTTTATACTTGTACATGAAACGAGTTATTTTGTTATTCCAAAACATGAAGATAATATCTCTTATTCCCTCCACCCGCATCGATCATAAGGAGAAAAACTTAGAAGCGTAATTGAAGAAAGTAAGCGTAATTTGTTGTGATTTTGAAACTTTAACTTTTAACTAAGTTTACTTTTTTTAACTTTTGTAACATCAATTTAAGTTTTAATTACAACCATAATAAACATAGTCTTATTTCATGGCCGTTGTATCAACGTTAAATTAAATAATTAAGTAGAAACATGACTTCATTGGTATCGATATTAAGTAATTTGAGGCTACAATTACTATGTGGTTTGGTATATTTGTGACTACGCGAACGAGGGAGTGTGATTATCCCTTTGTGTGATGTACCTATACTTAATTTTAATGTTAACGCTTCATCCACATGTAAGTACAATAAAATACTTAGTACAAAAAAATCTGCACGTTAAAGATACACACACGCCTCCTCTCATAATATATTGAGACGGCTGGAGCTGTAGTTCTCACCCGGACCTAGTGTGGATTTAGAACTTCACACACATAACAGCATGCTTGCATGCATGCTTCGCAGGAGTTTCCAGGATTCCTCACAATTCCAAATGTAGTTTTTCCTCACTTACTTATGTGTATTGTGTAAATGTAATTCATGATTTCTTACTCAGATCTAGCATATTCTTATTGTATTAATATGTTATTGTTTTTCTAGATAAGCTACAAAAGCGTCGAAAAGTACCGATGATCAGATGCCACGCCCGTTTCAGCGCGGCGTGGTTTTACGAGCAAGTACGTTATTTTGCGGCTTTTTCATTTCAATCAATCACGATCAAAATTAATGGGAACATCTTACACGCCGTCAATAATTAATCAAAGTTAAGCTCTAATTAATAAACTGTCCATTATATTTTCATCAATCATCCTTTTTTAGGATCCAAGTGACCTCTTTCCGATTTTCAGGGTTCCGTGCACAAAGAGTGCCCACAAGAGACGGGACCCTATTACTAAGATTCCGGTGTCAGTTACAGGATTTTATCTTATGAACCGTAATGGCTAAACACTTGACATTTCAATTTTAATAATATTTTCAATTTTAATCATAACACAAAATGTACAAATTTTATAACCTTCTCTATCTTTCTCTATATAACTTAAGAACCATATAAAAAATATACAGTGGGCTTCGCATCACTTTTTCATTTACTTGTTTTTGGTCTGAGTAGTCAGAAACCTAAATAAGTAGTTAAATATAATTTCAATTTTTATTTATTGCATACTCTCACATTACAAACATAGATGTTACTATAGATAAGCAGGTATACCTACATGTGTATATAATGTACAATGGATGTCGAAAATGTATCATTTTTGTTTTGGGACCATTTTCTTTTAATTTCTTGGCTTTATACTAATACTTACCTGCTTAAAATAACTCATTCAACCGATTTTATCGATAAGAAAACTTCACATTTCACAATGTCTGTTTTACAAGATTTCCATCATTAATTCTTCAAAATTTACCTAAACGATTGTTTCTCAAATTGAAAACGTGATTAAAATACCTTCGCAAAATTTCCTTTCAGAAAGCTTTGCCACAGACAAAAATAATTTATCGATCTACCCTCAACGGTTGGGTAGCGATGTTTTCTCCCGCTACGTCAATCATCACTCTATGGGCTGTTCAGCTGTCACAACCATATCTAAATTCAAAATGTATGTATGACAAACGTCAAATATGACTGAAGTTTTCGATCCGTTGATTTCTTATTTTAAAACTGTACCTTATGATGAGCTGATTAGATTAAGATTTCGTTTCGAATATAACAACTTGTTGCAGTAGCACAATTCTGTCAGCGAAGCAATCTTGGCGGTATGATTAAAAAACAAAAACTTTTTGTGAAATTAATTGTCTCGTAAGGCGGCCCTTAGACCTATAGTCGGCGCCATAATTCGAGAGACAACTTTGACAATTCATTTTGCTCAAATGTTGCCACAGACAGGGTAGTGCTGTTCGTGTCGATAGTAAAAAAAACATTACGGCTTTGGCTACCTGTGGTATTTATTCATTACTTACGGTGATATGATTAAATTAATGTAATACTTTACATTTCAATGTAAGATATCACTAAAGGAAGTAAAAAAACCAGTCTTATAACAAATCATATAGTCCAGTCGACACTGATTATCGATATCGGCCACATCACTATTTAATATCGTCTAACCCTGGTAACCCCTTGGTAACCCTTTAATTATAGTTTATAGTTTATAGTTATAGTTTATTTATTTAAAGAACAAAATTACATGGTTATACAGAACAGTATTATCCGGTAAGCGCCAAACTAGGCTGAGCCTGTATCTTGGCACTCACTGAGTCAGTTTACAAATATTATGATATTATAACTTTAACAGATTACACGGTTAAGTTGGTTGTCCCGTAATGGCTATAGTGAAAATAAAATAAAATAAAATAAAATAATTGAAATTAAAAATAAGACTGCATGCTATTTAAATTTAGGTGTGTGCGTGTATGAGTGTAGTGTGTATGTGTATAGTATGTGCGTGCGTGTGTGTGAGTATAAAGCGAGATGTTGCGTTTGCTTGTTAGAGAGTGAGTAAGTACCAACAAATTTAATTATCCATTATTATTTTCATTTTACTTTTACATAGTAACTTAACTTATAGTCTAAAACTATGAACAAAAATATCGAAACCGCACAGAATACAATAATAACGGGAAATAAATTAAACAAAAAATAAAGAGCTACATAACAGCTTGCATTTGAGTGTGTGAGTACCTATGTGCATGAGTACACAGCGAGATGGAACGCCTGCCCGAGAAAACGTGAACAAGATACTTAAGTAGCAACTATGCAAAAAATCCCCTAAGCGCAAGGAAGCAGCAGATTCTCAGTATCACTATAAGATAACGAAGGAAACCATTTTTTCAAAATAGATTTAACTCTGAAGCTGGTACATGCTTTCAAGTTACAGATTTTACTGACTGCATTGTACACAAAAGGGTGTATGTAAAGTGGGGATCGCTTAGCAAGCGCCGATTTGACGTTGGGCAATGGGACCCTATAAACCCGTCGGCTCATGATGCCATCCCTTTTTGGCAACTGTGCTATGCTTCTGTGGACTCTAACAACTGCGTTTAGCATGAACAGCTGCCTAACTCTGAGGTATCCCGTTTCCCTGTACAAAGCATCAGTAGAGAAGCGGAATGGCTTTTTCAGCATGACTTTAATGACTGCACGTTGCGCTCGCTCAATGTCCAGTAGTGCCGTCTTCCCGGCGCTGCCCCAGACTGCAATACAATATTGTATTATCGACTGGCACAGCGCATAGTAGACAACACGTAAGACGTCCGGAGGAGCGCAGTCACGTAACCGTTTCATCAGGTAGATAACCTTCCTGACTTTCTTTGATAAGGCAATAATATGAGGCTTGAACGAGAGACGCTCATCTAGGATAAGGCCTAGATATTTTACGGTACTGCATTTACTTATGTCACCACAGGTGCAGTTTGATGCATCTGTTCCACAAGAGTGAATTTTGATGTCCTTACAGACTGAGGCAGAGGAGACCACAGTTTTTGAAAATGGCATGTAGTGGCTTTTACGTACATTCAATGTTAGGAGGTTTCTATCGAGCCAAGCCGCCACCCTCCGAAGACCCTGCTCAGCCATCAAATAAGTTTCCTCCCAAGAACCACCCTCAAACAAAACTACAGTGTCATCAGCATAACAGAGGACCTCAGAATTAGGTATAGACAATTGCAAAAGGTCATTAATATAGATTATAAAGAGCGTGGGCCCAAGAATACTACCTTGGGGTACTCCAAATTGAGTAGGAGATCTATCGCTACAGAGTTCTCCAACCCTCACCAGTTGCTGTCTGTTGGTAAGGTAGCTAGCAAACCAGTCGAGACTCGCTCCCCGAACACCAAGTGCCTCCAGTTTCCTGAGCAAAATACCAATCGATACAGTGTCGAAGGCTTTTGCCAGGTCCAAGAACACGCCTATACTGCGTTTACCAGCATCTAGATGGCCAGAAACGATGTTTGCCAGAGCCAGAGCAGCATCTTCTGTCGATTTACCCGACCGGAACCCAAACTGCCGCTCCGAAATCAAAGAGTTTTTCTCTAGATAATTTGTCAGCCTCTTGTTTACAATCTTTTCCAAAACTTTAGAGAAAACGGTGAGCAGCGATATAGGCCTGTAGTTAGTTGGCAAATCCTTCGACCCGCCCTTATATATTGGTGTCACTACTGCCAACTTCCAGCAGTCAGGAAAGTGCCCCTTTTCCATACTCAGATTACATAGGAAGACGAAAGGCACAAGGATAGCATCTTTGACTTGCTTAATCAACAAAGTCTTCACGCCATCGTATCCAGGCGCACTATCCGACTTAAGTTGCCCAATGACTTTATCCACCTCATAAACATCGGTCGGCTGCATGAAAATTGAGTTTTGGATAGCATGTATCGGGACGAATTTATCAGCCAACGTAGTCTGGCTCTCGGACAGTCTGGTCAAAATTTGATCTGCCAGTTTACTTCCAGCCGTTGTAAAATGCTTATTGCACATATTAAGGGAATCTTGGACAGAATTTCCAATTCTAGTTAGTTCAATACAGTCAGTGGTTTTGTTCGGTGATTGGCAAATGCTATTTATAGCTTTCCAGAGTTTCTTTGGTTTGTGTTTGCTTTCAATAATTTGCTTGCGCTGATAGGCAGTCTTTAGACTATGCAACAAATTGTAGCAGTAATTCCTGTAACGAGTGTAAATTAAATGCAAAACCTGATCATTGGGGGAAGCTCTAGCTTTCCTATGAAGTTTGTCTCTGTGTTTGATACACCTGACTACACCAGGCGTGACCCATGGTTTAATATTGAATCTATTACGACTAACTCGGACCCTCACAGTATTATTTTTTATCGCTGAACTTAATATCGCATTAAAGTTGTTTGCTGCGGTATTAACGTCACCACTTTCGGTCACTGAACTCCAGTCAGCCGTTTCGAGCTCCCGAGCAACTTCCTTGTAATCTGTTTTAGACAACCATCTATTTTTTGTCGGCTTAGAAATTGGGTCAGGGCAAAGCAAACCAGCCATAACAATGTCGTGGTCTGTGACAGAGCATCCACATACTATGCCCACCGACGCAACATTAGCTCTCACAAAAATATGGTCCAAACAAGCCTCATATCTAGTCGGCTTGGTAATCGCGGGGAGTAGGCCATGTGCTGACATTAGGTTCATATAGTCCGATTGCATGCCGACCATAGAGTGGTTGACGATGTCTATATTTAGATCCCCAGCGATTATAAGCCGCCCAGAGCGTGCCTCATTCAAAAACGTATCCAGCGAGTCCAAAAATCTACCTGTGTTAACAAAGGAAGGGGACCGGTAAATACCCAAGACCACAATTTGACCCTGAATGTTAATCGCTAGACAGTTTGCATCATCAATAAGCGGCTCTGTACATATTACTGAGAGTGATTCCTTAACATAAGCTACCACTCCACCGCTTCTGTTTATGATTTTCTCAGAATGAAATAATTGATATCCTGGGAGCTGGTCTATAACCAAACCATCAGTCAGCCAGCACTCAGAAAGTATAATAACATCATAATCAATATTTAATCTTTTAAACATCACAAAAAATGAGTCAAAATTACGCTGAATACTTCTTATATTGAAAGCCGCTATCTTAAAATTATAATTAGGATTTAAATATTGTTTACAGCTCTCTAATTCATCGAGTATATGACAGTCAATAGTCAAATCGTTTTCGAGCTCATCCTCCAGTTCAAGTAACGCCATTCTTATTAATATATATGGAACTGAAATATATAAGCCCTGTATTTTGAAAGCATACCTGCCCTAATGTACTCGCTGTGCGTGACGTGTGAAGTGTGAGGATTATATGGGATGTGAATGTAAAAGTTAGTTGTGTGTGACAAAAATAAATTTGAGACAATACTGAAATCAAGTGTACGAGCAACCGAGAATACGAACTAATGTGTGCCATCTTTCGACACATTTGCAATAATGCTGACGTCTTCATTGGGGTTCTCGACGTCGATGCTTGAGACGGGGCCAAATCTCTGGTCAAGCTCTGCGACGCTGCGAATTTGAATTGCGGCACTGCCTTCCTGCTTGCGAATATATATCGATCCATTTCTTGTCCAGCAGTACTTGTATCCCGATCCACTTGAGCGAACCCTGGCTTCTCGAAATAACAAACGATTTGCTCTTGTCAACCTCTCATTAAAGAACAACCTGCGAGGCGGTCCAACCACTTCAATATCGGCTGACGTCAAATTGCGCCTCGACTTAGCAGCTTTCAAAAATTCATTACGCTTTGTTCGCCGTAATAAGCGTACGACTAGAGGACGAGGCTTTGCGGTATCCACATCAGGTGTGTTGCTAGACCTTCGGCGGGAGCCTGCTCTGTTCACGTAATCTAGGTCCTCCAGTTTTAGGTCCATCCCCAACTTCGATGCAATACACATCACGACATGAACCGCGTTTTCTTTGGGTAATTCATTGACCCCTATTATTTCTACCTCATTTTGATGCGTACGTTGATCCTCGTTATTCAGCTGGTCCTCAAGCTGGCTCACTCTCTGTTTCAGTAAACAGAAGTCAACTTTAAGTTGTCCTAGTTCCTTGATTTCTGTTTCCGCTTTAACCAGCCTGGACTCGAAATTATTTAGGCTTGTGCTGCAGCTTGTGACGCATTCAGAGTGGCTTCTCAGGTGTTCCTTCATATCGTTCATATCCTGGCGCAGCAGCTTGATTTCAGACGTGAGCTCAGCAATCGCCTTAGACTCCGCACTTCCTGGGAGCAACGCGGTAGGTGACACTGACGCTGCCTTACGATTCTGAGGTCGAAGGGTCACATTGACGCTAGGATTGTCGGTGGAAAATAACGGCCGCGCAGGCGAATCCAGGTTGCCCTTTTTGGCCTGCTTACATTGGCAATCCGGACATATCCAATCAACACTTGTATTCTCCTGCAATTTGGCCTGAATGTTTACGCACAACGAATGGTACGACACCTTGCATTTGGAACACTCCGTGTGTTGTTGTGAAGTTGTTATAGCCTTGCGGCACGCTGCGCAATTTTTTCCCATTGTAAGGTCCAGTTCTCGGAGCAGCGCAGCGCCGAGTAACGCTCAATGCAACTCACCGAGCAGCTACCTCGCAGATCGACGCAAAAGTAAACAAGCGTAGCGCGCTCGCAGTGGCGTAGGAGCGCTACGACAATCCGTAGCACTACGTAGCCTTTTACGTAGCACACGATAAGGTGATGGCTAATTTCGCAGAGCGCAGCTACGATCCCGATAGCTCAGTGGTTTAGCAGCCGGGTCACAAATACTAGTTCGGTGCGCGCCGTCGTGCGTTCAAATCTCGCCGCCTGACGCCGCTCGGGGATGTCTCGGATTCGGCAAGTCCCAACAGCGGCACCTCGGATGTCTTCACTAGGCCCGGTCAGAACAACAGCTATCCTCTTCTAGCCACGCCCATGGGGCGGAGCTCACCCATAAGATGCCAACACGAGCGACAAGGAATCGAAAATTACACTCCACAGCCAATCACAAATTAACTTCGCGAATTATCAAATAGTATAGCACAAAAACGAGCAACACGTCCGCTTCCAAACGTGGCGATAGCCTGACTCAAGATTGTCAAGCTTGTCTCTCGAATTATGGCGCCGACTATACAATAACATTGTACAATACTTTATATTATACAATAAGATTGAAAGGCGCTCTGAATCCAAACGAGCAATTATATTGCACAATAATACGAACTGCACAATGTTTTCGTGTTCGTGAAGACGAACCACAGACTGAAAAATATTGCGCAATACTGACCCTACACCATGCAATTGAAAAATATCATCATGATCATCATTTCAGCCGAAAGACGTCCACTGCTGAACATAGGCCTCCCCCAAGGCTCGCCAAACAGATCGGCCCTGCGCCATCCACGTCCAATGCGTTCCGCTACCTTCACCAGGTCGTCGCCCCATCTTGGAGGCCTACCTACACTGCGTCTTCCGGTCCGCGGACGCCACTCGAGAACCTTTCGGCCCCATCGGCCGTCAGTTCTACAGGCGATGTGCCCTGCTCACTGCCACTTAAGTCTAGAGATTCTTCGAGCTATGTCCGTGACTTTAGTTCTTGCGCGGATTTCATCATTTCTAATGCGATCTCACAGAGAAACTCCAAGTATAGCCCTCTCCATCGCCCTCTGAGTGACTTTGAGCTTTCTTATAAGACCCATCGTTAAAAATATGGTGCAATAAAAATTAAACTCGCTCAAACTTTCGGTCAATCATTGCGCAATCTTCAATATTAACCCTAAACGGTCAATAATATTGCACAATTCGCAATATTGCGCAATATAATTGACCGTTTAGGGGCCGCCTAAGCGTAACTCTGTAGATATTCCATCTGCATATACAGTGCCATTAATAAGTATTATTAAAATTATTATTTTCATGAGCATAGGGGTTTTGGGTTCATGTTGCGTTTGTCACTTTCTCCTTTCAGGAATAGCAACTAGGTATCTTTTTACCTTCGTCATTATTTTTGAGTGAGAGAAATCGACATGACTCTGGCTTACTCGTAAGACGAAAAAAAATGCGCTTCGCTGTTTTACCAATTATTTACATGTAAACATGGTATTTTCACAGCACTTCTCGCTCTCGATCCCATTCTATCTCTTTTCAGTCAATTTTAAGTGCTGGTCGCTCACAAAACAGCATAACACCTAATACCATGGTACAACTAATATGAATATGGTTACGAATCTGATGATAAAGAACCAACGGTTTTATAAGGAAAAACTTCTTTTCAATTTAAATTCAATGCCCAAGTGAAAATACTGAATTTTCACATCCTTTTCAAAGTCATCCGCTTAGCCTTTTATCACTTCTATTTTCCCTTTGTAAGTTCAAAGGGGACCTAAACTAACCAACGGAGAGCAGACACCACTCTTGAGATGTAATTTATTGGGTGGTCTATCTATGTCAGCCAAGTGAGATAACTGTTTATTTGTTATTCTTTGGTTTTGGTTTGGAACTTTTTATGTAAGTAAGAGTTAATTAAGTTTTTACTCGCACTCAGCTATTAAACTCTTTCATTTTGAGATGCATTGACTTCACTTTCATTAAATAAAATCGACCATGCTTCACTACTATCCTAATGCACTTGTCGTCACTGTCTGAATTCATTACTTAAGTAATAAAATTGTAAGTCCAAGTTCGTAGTATTTTTTATAGATATGTCAAATAAAAATGTTTCAGCTTACACTGTTGCTGTTTTTGAGATAGATTTGATGCTTTGTAATAGGTACTTCATACTGCACCTTTTTCTGATGTCCTAAGATGCAATAAAATAAGTTTTATTACCCGTTCCAGTATATTTATAGCAAATACGTAATGGGCTAGGCGGCTGGGCAAGTAATATAGCGAAGTAGTAAAAACTTTTATAAGCGCCGACGTAAGATTGCACCATTGGCTCCAGGAGTGAAGCTGCTTGATTTTTCTACAATGGTTAATGAAATTTGTTTCAGACAGACATTCAGAGAATTACAGTCTACTTCAACTTGTATTTTAGTATTTTATCTGCTGAGCTAAGATAACGTCTGAACGATGTAGGTAACATATTTACTGATGCCTCTGATGAGATAGGTACACCACGGATGTAATTTTTCATCATTATTTGTAAACACCAAAACATGATTACAATTATAGACTATACTAGGTACCTACCTAAACGTCTGTTTGTTTCGTCTTTTTTTTTATTGATGAAAATATAAGTAAGTATAATATTTGTCACAGTCCCTTGGTATGGACCCGAAGTAAGCAAAAATACTTCCACTTGACAACACTTTACTCATAATTCAATAAAGTACGGGTCATTGATTTGAGGGCGTTTGGTTCAGCTAAAGAAAATCAGCAAAGCCAGAAAACCATACTTAAAGAAATCACCAAATTATTAACATTTTAAATAAAGTTAATATAGTTAAGTAGGTATTAAATAGAATTTTAAAATGATAATAATAATAATAGCATTAATCTGGATTAATCTAGATTAAGTTAAGGATAAGTTGTTGCTTCGCCCTAGCAGGGTCCATGTAGCACTGAAATATCTATTTTTCACCTTGTAATATCATGGTTGCAGCGAATAAATGAATATGAATATAAATTAAATATATATCTTCTATATATATAAAATTCTAAACTGACTGACTGTTGATATATCAACGCACAGCCCAAACCACTGGACCTAGAGACTTGAAATTTTGCACATAGACACCTTATACAATGTAGGCATCCACTTAGGAAGGATTTTTGGGAATTCCCACGGGAACGGGAAAAAACGGGTTTTATATATTCGATTCCGAGTGACCGTATCTCAGTAACTATAATAACTAGACTCTTCAAATTTGATACACAAGTAGGCATTACAATAGATAAAACATTTATTTCAGGATTTTCCAAAATTCCCACAGGATAAGGAAAAAACGGAATTTATATATTCAGTTCAACGGAATCCTATGAACTATAATTACTAGACGCTTCAAATTTTGCATAGAAGTAGGTAATTATAATAGTAAAAAACGGTTTTAAGGATTTTTGGAAATTCCCACGGGATAAAGAAAAAACGGGTTTTTCGTTTTACTTGTCGTAGAAAGCTGAAATTCGGCATGTAGGTTGCTTGGGGAGTGTAGAGGAGCATTGTGAGAGGAATTTCCAAAATTCCCACGGGAACGGGAAAAAACGGGATTTATATATTCGATTCCGAGTGACCCTATCTCAGTAACTATAATAACTAGACTCTTCAAATTTGATACACAAGTAGGTATTACAATAGTTAAAACATTCATTTCAGGATTTTTCAAAATTCCCACAGGATAAGGAAAAGACGGAATTTATATATTCAGTTCAACGGAATCCTATGAACTATAATTACTAGACTCTTCAAATTTGGCATAGAAGTATGTAATTATAATAGTAAGAAACGGTTTTAAGGATTTTTGAAAATTCCCACGGGATAAAGAAAAAACGGGATTTATCGTTTTACTGGTCGTAGAAAGCTGAAATTCGGCATATAGGTTGCTTGGGGAGTGTAGAGGAGCATTGAGAGAGGACTTTCCAAAATTCCCACGGGAACGGGAAAAACGGGATTTTTCGTTTTACTGGTCGTAGATAGCTGAAATTAGGCATGAGGTAGCTTGGGGAGTGTTGAGGAGCATTGAGAGAGGACTTTCCAAAATTCCCACGGGAACGAGAAAAAACGGGATTTTTCGTTTTACTGGTCGTAGAAAGCTGAAATTTGGCAAGTGGGTTTCTTGGGGAGTGTAGGGGAGTATTAAGAAAGTATTTCCCGAAATTCTTACGGGAATGGGAAAAAACGGGATTTTGAGTTTTGCTGGTCGTAGAATGCTGAAATTCGGCATGAGGTTGCTTGGGGAGTGTAGAGGAGCATTGAGAGAGGTTTTCCAAAATTCCCACGGGAACGGGAAAAACGGGATTTTTCGTTTTACTGGTCGTAGAAAGCTGAAATTTGGCAAGGGGGTACCTTGGGGAGTGTAGGGGAGTATTAAGAAGGTATTTCCCGAAATTCTTACGGGAACGGGAAAAACGGGATTTTGCGTTTTACTGGTTGTAAGCTAAAATTTCAAAATTCATAAGTTTATACTGTAAGTAGGCCGCAAAGGGCTCTTTAAAAGACTTCTAAAAAAGGAGGAGGTTATGAATTCCACTTTGTGTATTTTTTTATGTAGGTATGTTTACCGATTTCTCGGCCAATTGTCCGATTTTAAAAATTCTTTTTTTATTCGAAAGAATATAATATACTCCTGAGATGGTCCCATTGTCATGCAAGCAAGCAAGCGTGCATGCACGCTTGCTTGCATCTTGTTTGCATGCTTGCTTGCTTGCCTGTATGCTTGCTTGCTTGATATCTTGGTTCTTTGGAATTCTCATGGTACACGCGAGCGAAGCCGCGGGCAAAAGCTAGTATATATTATAAAAGTAAAGTAAGTAAGTTTATCGTTATTTTATATATTATAAAAGTATTTATACATAGGTAGTTCTCTAAGTCCATAAGTACATGATTAACAATTAACTCCACTGATAGTTAGCTTAATTAACTCCTTCGATTATGATTCAAGTAGTGTAACCATGGATGATGAGATGATAAGTGAGGATTAACGTTAAGTATAAAATATTAGAGAGCTCATTACTTGTTGTGTTGTTCTTTGCTACGGATTACGATTAAGAAAGCTATATCGGAAAACCTAGTTTTAATTTTAACGATTTCAAAGTCACTGTATATTAACATAATATTATTATTTAGATGTCACCTGAGGTAAAACCCACTATGGGGTTATTGCGTTTATTTGAGTTATCTTTTAAACAACGTGAGTTACAACAGCGCCTGCCATCTAGTGATAGACACTTTAACTACTTGGAGGACAACAAGTAACATAGAGGGCGTCTTGGTGAATCGTATTCAAGATATCGGTAATTTTGAAATTTAGAACCTTAACAGAGCTACGCAGTGCGTGGGGTAAGTAAATAAAATGCATTTAAATCCTACTTTTTTTAGTTTTTTGGTGTTAAATTGTATTGAAGATGCCGAGTATTAGTTGGTTCACATGTCTGAATTATAATTTGTATTCAAAATTCTTTTCTCTCAGAATTATTACCATTTAAAATTTTTGAAAGTTCATCATCATCATCATCATTTCAGCCGTAGGACGTCCACTGCTGGACATAGGCCTCCCTCATTGATGCCCAATCACCACGATTGGAAGCGACCTGCATCCACCCTGAACCTGCGGCCTTCACCAAATCGTCCGTTCATCTCGTTGGTGGACGTCCCACGCTGCGCTTGCCAGTCCGTGGTCTCCATTCCAGAACTTTTGGCCCCCAACGGCCATCTGTTCTACGTGCTATATGGCCTGCCC
Organism: Archips xylosteana; assembly: GCA_947563465.1. Taxonomy (NCBI): domain Eukaryota; kingdom Metazoa; phylum Arthropoda; class Insecta; order Lepidoptera; family Tortricidae; genus Archips; species Archips xylosteana. The sequence goes on along the minus strand of OX387348.1, from coordinate 10,777,219 downwards.
ATTGCCATTTCAACGAGCTAATCCGTTTGGCTATGTCGGTGACCCCGGTTCTTCTACGGATCTCCTCGTTTCTGATTCGATCCCGTAGAGAAACTCCAAGCATAGCCCTCTCCATAGCTCGCTGAGTGACTCTGAGCCTATTCATCAGGCCCATAGTGACGCACCACGTCTCGGATCCATATGTCATCACTGGCAACACACACTGATTAAAGACTTTTGTTTTGAGGCACTGAGGTATTTTGGACGAAAAGATGTTGCGGAGCTTCCCGAACGCTGCCCATCCGAGTTGGATTCGCCGATTGACCTCCTTCTCGAAGTTGGACCTACCTAGCTAGACGGTTTGTCCTAGGTATACATATGCGTCAACAACTTCAAGTACCGAGTTCTCGACCACAATGGGGGCAGGGACAACATGAACATTAGACATAACTTTCGTCTTGTCCATGTTCATTCTTAGTCCTACCCGTTGAGAGACTCGATTGAGGCCTTCAAGCATCGTGCTGAGTTCTTCCATCGATTTTGCCATGACCACGATATCGTCGGCAAACTGAAGGTGAGTGATGTATTCGCCGTTGACATTGATGCCTAGTCCTTTCCATTCCAGGAGCTTGAAGGCGTCTTCCAGAGCGGCAGTAAACAGTTTCGGAGATATTACATCTCCCTGTCTTACAAGGGAAATCGCCTTCGAACTCTGTTCCTGCACTCGAACCGACATAGTGGCATTTTTATACAAACACTTCAACACTTCGATGTACCGGTAGTCAATATGGCACCGCTGGAGAGACCTTTTGAAAGTTATTTATGAAATATTGCTAAATGCGTTAGTATAATTGAGGTTATTGCGTCTGTATAACGCATTTGCCCCAATGTCAGTTGTCAATAACCTTTTTCTAGATAGTGTAACTTTGAGCGTTTTAACACATACATAAATGACTGAATCCTGAAAGTTACTTATTAATTCTTTAGCAACATTAGTACCTGCTTATTTGATTTCTCATTAATTTTGAACATGAAACTACCGTGAGACTCACTCAAAAATCTTAAATAAAAAATGAAACTGCCTTAAAAACTATCCAGGAACTAAAAGCAAAATAAAATATATAAAATCTAAATTGAACCGTTTACAATAACCGAAATTAGGAACCTCCTCCTTTTTTGAAGTAGGTTAAAAAATGTTTGCAACACCTGTTATTTGGCTTTGGATAAATGCGTCTGCAAAATTAAGACGCATTTTACGTAATTATACTATTTTTGGTCTCAACTGATTATTCGCGGTTCGTGGTTCCTTTTATTAATAATACCTTCTAGAATATGGTATTACGAACATGCGCCATGAAGTTTTAGAGGCCTCATCACAATCGATACACAATTATTTAAAAAAGATGCATTTTCCCAAATTGAGGTAAAAGCGTCTAAAATCCCGGTTTTAAAAAAATGCTTGTATCTTTTTTAATACTAGTGCAGCAAAAAAAGTTACTTCGACAAATTTATTGCTAAAGACTTGGATAAAGCACAGCCCCAAACAGTACTTCAAAATACTTGATGCATATTTCACAATTTGAGATTGAAAAAAGATCAAAAAAACACGAAAAAACACGTACGCAATTACCTCAGATGACGTGTTTGTTATTTTCAGTTTGATACATTTCAATTTTTTAGGATTTCGTACGTCAAAGGAAATAAAGGAACCCGTATTAATCCCACGACTCTATATACAATTATGCGTATATCTGTTTGTCTTTTACGACCTTTTTTTAAGCAACGCGAGGAGGCAATCAACTTCAAAATTAATACAAAATACCCAGCTCTGCAACCGTTGTTTTTAATTATCTTAAATTGTGAAAATCAGTGTTTTTTGGATAACTTATTTTTATAACTGTTTTAGTATCAGACTACCTACGTTTTACAAGGCTTTAGTATTAAATTTTAAGGGATTCTAAAATTACATTAATGTCTCAGGACCCTGGTCCGAGATATCACCTGCGCCAGTTTTTACGACCTTTGGGCTAAACACAACTGTCGTCTCTTGTATAAAGGCATTAGCGAAAGATACGGAGGTAACAGAACAAACGGTCACGTAAGCACATTTATCTTGCGAAAATACCCCGAATAAATCTGTAATCGTTGCGTGTTGCGTCGTTTTATCCATCAAGTATAAATTCCACATCGGCCACATAAGAAATACACGCGTGAACAATAAATATCGCAGAGAGTTACTGCGGCACCGAAAAATCATTACGCGTCTAGCGGCGACCTCTTGCCTAGATGTTGTTTTTTATCAGGGTTCCGTACCACGAAGGCGAAAACGGAACCCCTTTGAGGGCTCACTCGTGTGCCTGTCTATCTGTCTGTCACAGCAAATTTATAGCAAGTCCCAGACCGATGTATGTATGTGACGTGACCCAAACGAATACATGGAACGCAAATACTTAAATAAATTTTACATATGTGGTCACTTTTGGGAGCCTACCAATTCCTAAAAGGATTGGCAATGCACCTGTGATTCACCTCGTGTTGCGGGTGTCCATGGGCGACGGTGATCGCTCTCCATCAGGTGACCCGTCTGCTCATTTGCCCCCTCTTATATAAAAAAAAAACCGTAAACTTCCATTTTTAGTAGCCTTGAAATAAATGAATAGGAAGTTAATTGGGATTGTTCATTTTTTGATTATTCATTCTTCCATTTTTTTTATCGAAAATATACTTAGAGCATTTTAAGAAACTGATTTGAATATTTCAGCAATTCATCACTCCAATATAAATTAACTTCTCATAAATTACATGCCGCGGCTGAATCTATGTATGAATCACAGACACAATAAAGTCAAAAAAAATTGTGTCACAGTCGATGGTTAGTTGTCATCTGTCAACGTCACTTTACACGTTATCCATAATAACAATAACACTAAAGTTGCCGATTCATCCAAGAGAATAGGTATTTTTTGTACGTATAAAATAAAAGCTCTGCAAGCCTTCAGGTTGGACTTCTGATGAACAGAACCAAAACAAAAGTCATGACCAATAGCACGAAACGTAGGGTCGAGGTAGATGGGCACGTCATGCATTATGTCGACGAGTATATTTACTTGGGCCAGATAGTTTCTTTTAATAATAGGCAAGACAAAGAGGTCGAAAGACGAATTGATAACGCCTGGAAGAGCTTCTGGTCCATGAAGGAGCTGTTGAAGGGTAACCTTCCATTGTCACTCAAGCGGAAACTCGTCGACACATGCATACTGCCTATCCTAACCTACGGTGCTCAAACGTGGTCCCTGACTAAAATTCAGAAGTCCAAATTGAAGGTCTGCCAAAGAGCTATGGAGCGCAGCATTTTAGATGTAAAAAGAACCGATCGAGTTCGGAACACTGTACTGCGTTCCAAAACATGCATTGTAGATGTAGGCAAAACAACCACCAAACCGAAATGGGACTGGGCTGGCCATGTCTGCCGCATGCACCCAGAGAGGTAGGCACGGGTTACCACTCAATGGGTGCCCCAGGACGGTTGCCGGCGCCGCGGCAGGCCAAGGCGAAGATGGCGGGATGACCTAGACACGTTCTCGAGCGACTGGTCAAACACAAGTGCAGACAGGGCGAGTTGGAAGTCCAGGGGAGAGGCCTTTGCCCAGCAGTGGGACACTGAAAGAGGCTATTAAAAAAAAAAAGAAAAAAATAGGAGAGTCCCTTTGAAAGTTCTTTGGCGGATTTAATCCATACTTACATTAAAATGATCCTCGCAACAAAACATCGTGTAAACTTTGAAATACTCCACATTAATTTCGCGGCACCACTTCTCTCGTAAATCTTCTCTAATGCGAACAATTAATTTGTTTAGGCTATTGACAGAATCATTTCCACAAGTAGGAATGAAACACTTCCTGTATAAATCCATTATTAAAATATGAAAAACTCGAAGAATGTTTTTCAAAATAGTATCCTTAAACTTACAGATGATAACTACATCGAAGTGACAGAAATAGTATAGAGAAACCAGACGGACGGCTTTTTTCTTCTTGCAAAGAATTTCAAAGTTAATGTCACTAGAAAGGTCAAACAAAGGTCAAACATTATTTTTTTACTAAAATATTATAAAATGATTTAATAAACCAATTCCTCGCAATGGTTTTGGAATTAGACCACATTGTAAAAAAGTGATTAATGCCAATAGGGATTGCTAACAAGTTGCTAACAAGTGACGTAACAATTCAGCATTACCACATGAGATCTACGAGAGATTGCGTTTTGACAGCTCACAAAAAGTATATCGATTGATTGGTGGTGCCAAAGGACGCATTCCGAATAATTCGGATTTGAACTATTCACTTGAGAGATCGCAGGCCAAATTATGCAGCTACCACAATTTTAATAGCATTACTTACATTTCTCATAAATGGTAACAATAGGAATGAGGAATGAAATCATACATACCTACAGCCGTTTCGGTTGCGCAGATATATTTTTTTTACTTAAGTACCTACCTTCGAGTGGAGTTAAAACGTAATTTAGGCCAGACACAGACAAATGGGTAACAGAGAGAATGAATAAAAAAGAAGAAATGAGCATGGATTTTTATGCGTTAAAAGTCTTATGACCTAGAGCACCAGTCAGTAAGTACAAGCTTTTATGTATAATCACTTCGTGTCACGGTGTTTGTTATCGAACTCCTCCGAAACGGCTTGACCGATTTTTATGAAACTTTTTTCTCTATGATCGGGAGGTCTGAGAAAAGATCGTAGGCTATTTTATATCGCAAAACAACGTTTGTCGGGTCAGCTAGTCTTACTATATAATTTTGTCCCACTTTAAGGCATGCGTCTAGTTGATTCTTTGATGCGTATATGTGCAAAAGTCCTACAACAATGTGATAATAGTGTACCATCATATTTTGTATTTTGGTGAAGAAAAAAGGGAGGAAACCTGCATACACCTGCGAAAAAATTCAATGATGTGTGTGAAGTTCCCAATCCGCACTGGACCCGCGTGGGAACAGAGGCCCAAGCCCTCTCATTCTGAGAGGAGGCCTGTGCCCTGCAGTGGGACGTAAGTATATAGGCTGGGATGAAGATGATGATATTTTGTATAAAAAATATTTTTTTCTACTCGCGTACTACAATGTGCTACTATCGCTATCGATATCGCTATCGGTAGTCCAATGAGGTGCATTGTGTGATCACAACTTTGACATTTCATTATGAAACGTTTCACAATGTTCTTTTTCGCACTGCAAATGGCTGAAATTAAAATAAAAAAAAAAAAAAGTTCACCGGTTTATTGTCTAATGGCCGACAGTCATCCTATTTTATTTAAGTACTTAATTATTGTTAAATCAACTTTATACATTAATTAAAATATATTTACATAAACAATTATTAATTTAAATAATGAATACTTAAATAACGGACAATATCTAATACCTTTAAACGAGCAATTCTTGTATATATGTATATATATATATATATATATATATATAATCAGGATCTCGGAAACGGCTCCAACGATTTCGATGAAATTTGGTATGTGGGGGTTTTCGGGGATGAAAAACTGATCTAGCTATGTTTCATTTTCAGAAAATCGCTTTTACTCGTGTTTTCCGGCTATTTTTGTTTGCATTAGAATATAAAGCTAAATTTCGCCGACTTCGAGCAGATCATAATGGCACATTAGAAATCGGGTGGTCGCGCATCCAGCCGACCTCGGTTCGATTCCACGTTTTTTCAAGATTTTTAGTTTTTTTTTTAAGTTTATTTTTTATGAGAAAACGTCAAGTTTCTTCTTTTGTGAGAAAAAATTACTTTTTGTGAGAAAAAGTTACTTTTTTGTTAGAAAAAGTATTATAGGGAACGTGCAGTAACTATAGGCGGCAGCACTAATGCGACAGAAGAGACACTATGCGGACAGTAAAACAAACTTATCAAGGTAAAACATTCAAATTGATGGCACCCTTATGGCACCAGTTGGCAGCACCGTCTATGTGCACGTTCCCTATTGGGAGCACAGAACAGGAAAAGCCGGTTGTCTGTAAAGTCAGTTTACGGACGATAGTTTAACGTGACTCACCCCCCCCCCACCCCCTCCGGTGTTTTTGTCAAATATCTTGAAAACGGTGCATCCTACGGCAAAATCAATGAAATTTTCATCCCCCCTTTAATGCCCCCGCGCTCCCTCCCCCGCATCCCCTCCCCCCTCTCACCCCCCTACCCCCACCCCTCCGGTGTATATAATCAGGATCTCGGGAACGGTTCCAACGATTTCGATGAAATTTGGTATTTGGGGGTTTTCGGGGATGAAAAATTGATCTAGCTTGGTCTTATCTCTGGGAAAACGCTTGGTACCGAGTTTCTGCCCGAGCATATGCATTTTAAAGTTATTAATAAATATGAATATTTTAATATAATTCAATTTGGCTGTATGACAAAGTTCCCGGGTCCATTCTAAGGTTGTGATTAGTGAAAAAAAAAACGTTTCAATTTTGAATTTAGCGGGAATTTGTTTTGCTTTTGCACGGAGTTCTTTCAAGTTGAAAGAAATAAAAGAGTAATCACTATTTAAATGACTTTTCACTTCTCATGCTCTTAAAATGTTACTTTAGTCTCTGCATATCGGGACTAAAGCTCTTTTTTGATCTCAAGGGATTAAAGTAAAATTTTTTTAATTGACTATGGAAACCCCTAAACTGCCAATCACGGTGTTTGTGAATGAAGGATTATCGCCATTTTCAGTAACTGGGTATAGACAATTTTAAAGCTTTCCACAGACCGAAGCGCGCTGCGGACGCACTATAGCGCCCTGCGCTTCGGTCTGTGGAAGCCTTTAGGGCGTGGAAATAACCTCAAAATGACAACTGTATAAAAAATAATAATTTCGTGAAACACATTGAATAATTACGAATATTAATCTATTTAATTATAAAATATTAAAGATGAATTCGTTTTGAGACGTGAGTGATCCGTTTATTTTCACTAAAAGATGAATTGATTTTATTTTGCACGTATAAAAAGATTTCCTTTAGCTTAGGTGTTTATAATTTGTTTTTTTTTAAAAAACGCTGTCGGCAAAGCAGTTCCCTGCTCTGTCGATAAAATAGCAATCCGCACTGTCGGCAAAGCAGTGCTGTAGTGTACGGTAGATAGAGCAGTTACGTTTGAATGTTAATATGGCGTGACTTCAAAATAATGCGATGTCAGTTGCATTTAATAGTAAATAGAAAGTATAATTAGATATAATTTAACAAAGAATTGGCATATAGAAAATAAACTTAAAAAGTCGTTTCTTTATTCACGGGTAAGTGTTTCAGTTAACAATATATTTTGTGTGTGAACTTAGATCAATTAGGTTAATTTATTTGCCGATTCTAATGAATGAACAATTATCATTTTACATGCATAGTCCAATTAGTTTTAACATAGTCTTTTTTTTTTTTTTTTTTTGTGTGCTGGACTTGGGCTTAGTGTTGCCCTTAGCCATTTATCAAGTTAGGGAAATTGGACGCGGAAAAAGGATAGTTGGGAACGCAATTTGGAAAAAGGAAAGTCAGAGTAGGTAGCATAGGTAATAAAAAATATAATTACATAAATTAAATAACTATTATATTTAAATATTATTTTTGGAGATAAAGGATGCTATTGAATTATATATACTAGGAAAAGTAAGCAAAGAAGATATGTTTGTAGGGAGAGGTATATTCTAGGCTATTAATGATTCAATAAATAAAGTTCTGTCATGTAATGGGCAGGATAGGAAAATATGATTTAAATCACCTACTGCAGCTCCACATTCACACGCTATTTATTATATTAAACCTAAAAAGATGAGAGGGTGCACACGTATATGGCTTCCCTAAGTATATCTAATGAAGGATGAGAAATATACAATGAAACTAACAAACACTAAAGTAAACTAATATTATTTACAATTGCAGCAATTATAGAGAAATTGCTACTGTCTGGTATTGGATGATATGTGAAATGAAATGAATTTTTAACAAGGATGGCTACACCGCCATGTCCGTCGGACCTATCTTCACGGAGGCATGCATAACCAGGGATTTTGAAACAAGACCCTGCTTTGAGCCAAGTTTCACTTAAAGCAAAGAATCTAATTTATTGATTAAAATTAAATGTAGAAATCTGATTTATTATTCTTTATGCTGCGGCAGTTCCACTGAAGGATATGGCCTCTGTTGGCCATTATTAACATTTATAATATTTGAAATAAAACTAATTATATCTGCAACGTTGTTCAGTATTATGTTTGATGAGGATAATAATTTAATAAGTTCAAGAATGAGTTCACTAATGGAGGGTTGGTTATTGAGGGTTTTTTCTTTATTAATGGCAGTACCATTGCCAGATGTAGAAGGCATATCATAGTCTTTAATGAGATCGTTATGAGCATTTTTATCATAACCTTTTTGATTTTTAGGTACATTACGAGGCTTAATAAAAACCGTTTTTTTGTAAGAATGTGATGATGGGGTAGTCTGTTGGTTGGGATGATTAGTTTCCCTTTGAGGCTGTGAGAATGTTGGGGTAGTTAATACAACATCTGCATAAGGCTTACTGACAGGATGATGAAGCTTTGATGCTTCTGCATATGACAAACAGCTTTGTGCCATAGATAATTTGATACTTTTTTGTCTCTCAAACTCGGGACAACGTTTGCTTATTGCAAAATGTAGCCCAGTGCATAAACAGCAAGAAACGCTGTCTTCTTCAACATTGCATGAAGATCCTGAGTGACCCTGACCGCACTTATAACAGCATGGTTTGGACCTACATTGAGTTTTAGTATGGCCATAACGGCAGCAATTGAAGCATTGGATTGTTGGGAATATATACAAATCAACAGGTAGTGCATTGTAACAAATAAATATTCTTTTTGGCAAAACTTGGCCATCAAATGTCAAAACCACTGTCTGGGAAGGTTTCCAAACAGCTGACCCATCAACCATAGTTTTAAAATTCAATCTTCTTGCTTTAATCACTTTTCCTGTACCCAAAGGCACAGAAATGTTTAGCATGATCTCTTCTGGGGACCACTCGGCCGGAACACCTTTAACTATTCCCATCCTCATGACACTAAAAGATGGGATAAAAGCTTTGTATTTGCTTTCCAAGAGGTTTTTATCATTCAGGAATTTGTTAGCATCCTCGAGATGGGAAAAAGATATGGTGACTCTATTCCTCCCAATTCTTTTCACGCTACCATTAATGATGTTTTTGTAGGATTGCTTTTTTAAGAAATTTCCAAAAGAAATGGGATGAATGGAGGATCCGTCATTAGGTGCTTCCTGTATTTTTTGTACATGAACTATGTATGGTGAACAATCGGTATTTATATACACTTTTCTGAAGGTGTCTGTGGGCTGAGGTGGAGATGGAGAGTTTGTAACTGGAATATTATTTATCGTACTTATTGGTTGACTGTGAACTTTAATTTTTGAATCACTAGTAACACAATTACAGTCATTTTCAGTTAAAACATTGTCTGAATTTTTAGTTTTATTACTGCGCCTTTTTTTGTTACAATGGCGGCATATCTTCCTTGTCGGACAAATCCGTTTTCTATTTTTCTCTGATGTTACGGAACTATCAGTATGGTCGGTATCCATACCATAATCAATTGTTACAGTGTGATAAACCGGGGGGACACCACCCCCAGGATCCTCAGGCTCCTCCATATATAAATATTAAAAACTTACCAGAAAGTAGAAAACTACACAAATAAAAGTATTTACAATAAATAATGGATAATCTACACCTTATTTACACTACGCTGACCACTATTAATAATGTAAAATTTAAGAGATAGAAAAAACACGCGCGCTCAGTCCGAGATTTCCCGCCCTTTTTTTTTTTTCAACATAGTCTTTATGTTAGAATCTGTTGGCTAATTATGCAAGCATTTAAAGCGTCACTTTACAAAAAAATATAAAAGAAAAGACAGCGGTATTTTTTTTGCTATTTGAATTTTGAACAGATGTCCATTGCTCGTATTGAGCATACGTTGTAAAAAAGTAATTTTGTACGTCGTTTTTTTCCTCGCATTCAAAGTGAAAAGTAGAGTGTTTAACGCGGGACTAAACTACCATAAGGACAACTCGAATCACCCGGGTGGCTAAATATCTCGTGTCATTATGGCTTGTTTTAGTCCCTTGTTGAACAATCTACTATTTTATCTGTGAGAATTTGTGAGTTTGGTGAATTAAGTGATGCAGAAATGTTGACGCCGCCAGAAATAAAACTGGCGGCAATGAAAGTGAGCAATAATTTGCTACTTTTAAAATCGAAAAATTCATTTATTGTCCGTTATTCATAATTTAATGTTTATTTTGAACTCGTAGAAAAAGTAATGTATTGCAACTGTTCATAATCAGCCATTGAGACACTCTTGTGTATCTATTATGACATTCGGCTTCGCCTTTTGTCATAAACTCGCACTCGTGTCTCAATGGCCCTTATTATGATAACCGTTGCATAAAATACTATAAGAATAAATAAAGCATCTATGAAACCTCAGTCATTGTTCCTACAGGCGTTGGAAAGATACACCATTGGAGGAACCTATTTTAAAATCATGTATGTAAAAATACCATTCGAAAGTGGAGAGAAACTATCTACATTGAATTTGAAATGTGAGAAAATTAGAAAAAAAAATTATTGAGCAGTAGTTTTGTAGCAATGTACAGTTTCATGTCATTTTCGAATGGTATTCTCACATATGTTACTTCGGAATTCGGCCCCCAGTTTCTAGTAACCTACCCACAGTCCGATATTTTCGTTTTCTGTTGTTTCCATCGACAATGATCCCACGCTGCGCGTCAATGACCACGTGGGAGAAGTTAATCATAATTAGGTACACAATACCCTTTTCACCATCGAGAGTGGCGGAATTTTAATAGGTATCTATATTCACTGAAATTGAATATGGAGAGGTAAGGTAAGTACTTTCATTTTAAATTAGGTAGGTACGCAACGAATGTGTATATTCACCAAAAAGGAATGAAATTGAGTGAGTAGATAAAAATCCTTTTTGATTACCGGATAGCCTAGTGGTTAGAGAATCTGACTGCGATGCGGTCGGGGCAGATTTTTGTATGAAAAATAAGGAACGTTTGTGCTCGAGTCTTGGGTGTTCACTGTGGGTGTTCAATATGTATTTAAGTATATGTACAAGTATGTTTATCCGTTGTCTAGTACTCATAGTACAAGCTTTGCTTAGTTTGGCAATAGGTCAATCGGTGTCAATCGTCCCCATGATTAAATAATTAGAGGCCTAAAGAAAAACGGTGTAGGGTATGCTTGATGGTGTGCGTAGAAGAAAAGGCGAAGACTGTCTCCCAATCACTTTAATGCGACAAAGTTACAACGAGGAAGCCGTGCGGTTAGGCTCACGTATAACAGGCGACTGCCAAGATGGCGCCGACATAAAAATATTGGCGGATACGTGCAAGAAGGTTCTTGCAAAAAAACTAATAACAATTATTAAAACAAAACATGAGCGCGTCGCTCCAAACGGCAAATGGAAGATATCAGTTTTCAAATCTTACTTCGTACTAATCTTACCTACTAAGTAATATTATAAACGCGAAAGTTTGTATGGATGGTTGTTACTGTTTCACGCTAAAACGGTTTAACGGATTCTAATGAAATTTGGCTCACAGATAGTTTATAACCTGGATTAACATATAGGATACTTTTTATCCCTGAAAATGGCATATTTCCCGCGAGTTAGCAAAAAACGAATTTTCAGACGGAGTCGCGGGCAGCAGCTAGTTTAATAAAACCACAATTCATGGCATCATCGTGCTATCTGAACTGTAATTTCTGTTAAATACCTGTTACATGTGTCACGTCGTTTGTGGGGAGCCGAGGCATAGCCGTTGTCAGCCCTAAATCACAACCCACGATTATGTACCTATCACGCGAAAAGCTGACATGCGTTAAATGTGTACAATAAAACAGGGTAAATGCGAGTATTAGATCTACATAAGACCGGGGGCTAAATTCAGGAACGGCCTAACACGGTTTGCGAGCGATAATTCAATCGTTTGGGAGAGGATAGGCATGGGCTGAGCTTGGGATGAGCCTTACCGAATAGCAGTTCATCCCTATCCTATCCTCTCGCAAAAGATTGAACTACCGCTCGCAAACCGTGGTGGGCCGTTCCTGAATTTAGCCCCGGATAACTGTAACACTAACTGCTTCATACCTATGAAGTATTGCAGTGTAGTGAAGCTTAGTACTGTTAGTCGATCATTCAATCTGTTAGTCTCCTTCTCACGATCAAATTGAACATTCTTCATCTTAATTGCATATCGTCGGGGACAGTGCAAATCCGATTATCAACCATACGTAAATACAGCGTACGTATATCTGCGCTACCTACGTGTAAAACTACAGGGGAGGGGATGGTTTTAACTTTATAAATGTTTTATTTTAACGAATTCGGTGTAAAAATTAAAAATTAGCTATATCTGTCAAATACGCGGAATTATTTTAATTAGCTAAAAGCCTTCTAAAAGCGGTTTTGCATCAATAAAATAGGTAAGTATTTAAGAAGTAGAATTCGTTTTTCTTTATACTACTAGCTGTTGCCTGCGACTCCGTCTGCAAAGAATATGGATATAAAAAATACGTACGAACTATTCTCAGACCTATCGAATATGTACAAAAAAATCATAAAAATCGGTCAAGCCGTTCTGGAGGAGTTCGATAACAAACACCGTGATGTTTATATTTTTGAAAGATTTCTGACGTTGTAATCCATTCATTTATTAAATTGTGATACTAACATAGTCTTAAAGTCAGCTAACTAACAAACTATGGACATAACAGCCTGAAAATAAAAGATTTTTATTTTTTATGGAGTGATAGTCTATTTAAGCTGGCATACTGTGGGCACAAAATTAAACAAAAATTGTTTAACTTACTGCCTGTATCGAATCGTAAAAAACACAAGTGACATATTGTACGGTGCCATACGAGCAATTTCGTAGTTTTCGGAAAAATCGGAAACCATTTTGAACAGTTGAATGTGCAGGATACAAAGTGCCCCAAGGCGAGCACTCTATTCTATTTCCTGGCAGACGTTATACCGTTTTGCATGGGAAAGGATCCAATTTCATCTGAAATTAAATCTTTCTTTACCACGCATGCCTTTTTCGACGCTATTATTCATTTCCGCGAGAGTCTAACCACGCATTCCTGAGGTCATATGGAGTAATAAATGTTATGTGAGCCTAGGTCGAATTATGCTTTTTAACTTTTTTATTTTTTCATACATAATAAATACGCAATCCCAGCACCTCTACCACTTTCATAGTAAAATTTAAACGTAAAAATGGAAATATCTCAAAAACTAAGCATATATCGACCTAGGTTCAGATAACATTTATTACTCCATATGGCCTCAGGAATGCGTGGTTACTCTCGCGGAAACCTGGTGGGCACGTTGTAGATTTAAATGTGGACATATAGGTAGGTATGCAAGCATTTTGAAAATATAAGCGAATGCTGCTTGAAAATTGTGTAAAGCGACTGGGAAAATTTTCGTGCGCTTTATGTGGGCACTGGGAGTATACAGTTTAAGTCTGCTCCAAACAATATACCACAATTTTTTAAATTGAAAGTCTCAGTGAAGGAGACAAAGAGCACTCGCCCGGGGCAACGGCGGTCGACGGCGTGTCACGGGCTTGCGGGCTCGGGGGACGCCATATGCCCACAGCCTCTGTAAACTTCTCACACCCTGGTACTACGCAACGGTTACATTTTTTCAGTTACTCGTAGATTTGTAAAAAAATCTTTTAATATTGAGGATAAATACATCTTTGGGGTTCCGTACCTCGAATGGGAAACGGAACCCTTACAGGATCACTCGTATAACTGTCTGTCTGTGCGTCACAATAAATGAACTCTGAATGTACTAAACCGATTAAGTTAAAATTTAGTACACAGTACACGAAACAAATTGACTAATTACAAACTAAGTAGGTACAAACACGAAATAAATTAACTATTTTTTTATTTTCCGTGGTAAGAAGTACACTCGACGAGTAGTCACGGTCGCTGCAATGCGATCGTCGAGGTGATTTTAGCAATATTTAAACCGTGTTGAAATCTCGGGTACCCTATTAATTTTAAGTGAAAATCGAGAAATATCGCGAATCACAACCATGATAACGATAAAACTATAATTCAACCTCACAGTAACCAATTCAAGTTTGTGTAAAAAAAAAAAACATTTTTTTTGATACAAGCCCTTTTGCCAACTGTACCTAGGTACTTGTAGTTATATTGTACAGTTTTTATTTTTCTGTCTTAGGCCCATACTACACGGGCGGTTCTCCCGCCGCGGGAAACCGCTTCTGAATCGCCACTAGACACAATTTTATATGGAAGTTGTATGGTGCAAACTACACTGCGCAGCTCCGTCGAGCGGGAAACCGCCCGTGTAGTATGGACCTTACACAGTGCTTTGGTATCATACTGTCATGCTGTGTAAGTTTTTACAAATAAATAAATAAATAATAATAAATAATATATCTGAACCCAAGTCATTCCGATAAACTCCAAAAAGACTAAAAGTGGATTAAATTCGACTTGCAAGATTTGGCCTTAACAAGGATACAAACATTACAAGTTAAATAAAAGCTTGTAAAACACATATATACGTTATCACGGGATGACCATTTTAAAGGTTAATGGATCAATGGGTCATGTCTCACTTATGCATACTAAAATATTCTTAATGTGCTCACATGAGTAGGCAAGGCATAATTCTACGAAGGGTGCGACATGAGAAATGTTTCGCTCAAAGCTGGGTCAGTAAAGTCAGCGCGCGCTCCCTCGCAGTCTAATCAAGCAATCAGTAAAGCACAGTTAATAGACCCTTTGAATAAATAACATCAAATCGTAATTTGAGAAACCCTTTAGCCAAAGATTGGAACGTTCTTAAAAGAATACTGCTTTTAGAATTGATAAAGGGGTAAAGTTTGTTTATTAAGGCTGCCCTTTTGAAACCTTTGTGAGAAAGGAAAGTTTCCAGTAAACAATACAGGGGGATATTCGATAATAATTGGAGCTGTCGGTTGTAGTGACAAACGCTATCAATCGGAGGAGGCTCGGGCTTCGTCGCCCGCCCGCTGACAGATCAATTTGAACCAACACACGGGCTTAAAGAATCTTTTAGTAAACTAATTACTGGTGATAAATTGATTTTACGGAGAAAGGCTCAGACATAATGTGTTGATCCTACAAGAACACCACGCAAACACTCAAATTTTATACACCCGCAACTTCGCTCCCGTTGCAAAACACTTTATCCCGTGGAAATTTTGCAAAATTTCGTTCCCTATTCCTTGTCTACCTACGCCGTAAAGGAAACCTACATATTTCAGCGTAATAAGAAGGGTTCGGGCTGAGCGTTGATGAGTCAGTCAGCCCGGCACTACGCCGGCACGCAGAGGACTGTTCATATTAAAATAGATGAAAGTCCAGCTAGAGTGCCAGTTTGACTCACGAATCTAGATCATACTCAATGGCACGCTAGTTTAAAATCCAGTAAAGGTCGGAGCACTTTACGAAAACCGATTCACCAATAATCCAGCGCGACACAAAGTTTATTCATTGGCGTTCAGGTTTTTCAAAATTATCCCGATTTTTGTTCATAAAGTATAGTCACGTGCAAAAGTGTTACCAGGGTCTCTATTCGACAACATCTAGGTGATATGGCAATGGTTAGCAGACTAAGTATTTCAAATAATATTTTTTGTAGAAGTAGTTTTATTTTGAAACTACAGATTTTATATTCGTTTTTAGGGTTCCGTACCCAAAGGGTTAAAACGGGCCCCTATTACTGAGGCTCCGCTGTCCGTCCATCTGTTCGTCCGTCTGTCACCAGCCAGGCTGTATCTCATGAGCCGTGATAGCTAGACAGTTGAAATTTTCACAGATGATATATATTTCGGTTGCCGCTATAACAACAAACCAGAATAAAATAAATATTTAAGGGGGCTCCCATACAATAAACGTGATTTTTATGCTCGATATTGATAACGGCAACAGGTAGACGCTTGAAATATTTACAGAATATTTAGTTATATATTCACTTTAAAAATAAATAATTTAATTAATTAAAATAAAACAAATATTTAAGGAGCCCCCTTAAATATTTGTTTTATTAAATTAAATTATTATGCTTAAAGCTGATTGACATTTTAAGGTAAGTATTGCTGGCATGCTGAAAACTTGTTTAATACTCATCCTATAATACCTAAACACAAAATACATATAAACCTGGGTGAAAAGTAATGGGGCGAAATCAACCCTTATTACACGCTTTATATTAGCTTATTAAAGACACGATTTTTTTTAAATCTTCTTTACTGTACTGCTTTGCGTTGCTGTAGTTGACACGCGGACAGAGGTTATATCACTTGGGCGCTGTAGAATACCGATCCTGCGTGCGTATCGGCCTATGCAAATACCATAATCCTGTGGCGCCTGAAACGAGGCGGTGCTTACGCAAAAAGGTCTAGCTTGTAAGTTTCCACAAATTTAACTTACGAAACGTTATAGGAATACGAATGGCTGAATGGGCTGAATTTTGATGCCGGTTCTTGAAAGGGTTAGCATTACTGTATTTGCAATGCAGCGATTTGGTTTTGACTGGAGATTTGCAATTTTTAAGACTTTTACCTACTACCAGACTTTGTTTAGTTGTGAAGCGGCAAACAAAGAAAAATCAATTTTAATTTTAATTTCATAATTTTTTTGGTTGTTTTTTGAAGGCGGTTTTATATTTTATTTTATTTTTTACAACGAGCCTTAACGAGCACATTCATATTTTGAAATCTCGCCAAGTTTATCTTCAGCGGAAATATTAATGTGACAAAATAATTAGACTGACCATTTTATACTTCAGTGTTTTTCAAACTGTGGGTCGCGACCCCTAGGGGGGTCATTAAGCTTTATTAAGGAGGTCCCCGGTAAAAGAAAAATGTCTTGTATATCTAGGTTCTACACCACAATAAAGAAATAATATTTTAATACGATGCATCCATTCAGCTTAGTTATTTTTCAAAATGAGGCGTTAACAATCAAAGTATTTTTCAATTAGCAACCATTTTCTCTTTTCTATTTTGAACCTAGGGGGTCGCTAAAATATTTTAAGTAGTAAAGGAGTCGCGTATTCAAACCGATTGAAAAACACTGTTATATTTCATCAGAATATATCGCGAAGGTAGTCAAATAGCTCCTGTACACGATGGGTCATCATAGTGGACCATCGCGATGGCCCATCGTGTAATGCCACCAAAATAAACTGAATCGCGTATCAGATATACTAGGTACCTACAGTTACAATAGATAACTAAGCATTGCCTACTACCTACAAACTCAATTCGTACAAATCTTGAACTTGGGTGGCATGCATATTTTAAAAAAACCGGCCAAGAGCGTGTCGGACACGCCCAAGATAGGGTTCCGTAGCAGGTACGAAAAAATCTTTGCATACTTTATTAATGTGGTTGTTTTGGTCCCAACTCCCACCACGCACAGAACTTCAACGTCGGCGGTACAGAACCATCTATCGGCGAATTGGGTAACTAATCTAATCTGTGCAGTCTTACTAGAACTAGGTAGTATGTATGTTGATGGCTTTTCAGATGTAATTCTTTATTTTATGAACCGATTTCAAATTTTTTTTTTTTTTATTTGAAAGAAGTGTCTGTTAGCGTGATCTTATAGGTACTTAAAGAAAAAAAATGCTTGCAATGGCGGTTAAATTACAATCTTAGTTTAGAAACATTTTTTTACAAAAACTTAAAAACTGCTCAACTGATTCAGTTGAAAATAATTTTCCTAGAAAGTTTTTATTAAGTTTAATTTACGTGATTTTTTCATATTTTTTAGACTTGCTGTTCAAAAGTTAGAGGGGGGGACATTATTTTGAACTTTCGGAGTGAATATCTCCGAAAATATTCACTTTATCAAAAAATGGTTTTAGCAAACCCTTATTTATTTTCAAATACCTATCCGTTATATCTTCTCCGTTTACTTTTTCTTTATTTTAATTTATTTATTTACTTATTAACTTATTATGCTACTCTATAATAAATCTATACTATTTATCAATTCTTTATCATTTTATTAATTTATTTCTATATAGGTAAGTGGTTCATTATAGTATATTTGTGTATCGTTCCGTGAGTCACAGACGGTTCTGACAGAAAATCAGCGCTGCAGGCTGCAGGCGTCTAACGCCTCAGCATAATGCTGAGTCAGCGACCGTTTCACTTTTGCGGGGACACACATGCTGAGCTGTGTATGTACATACATGTTTATTTCTCCATTGTTTGTTATCTTTGTTTTTTTTTTGTGTGTACTTTCTTGTATATGTGTGTCTTGTAAAAGTGAATAAATGTCTTCTTTCTTTCTTTCTTTCTATCCAATGATACCCCACACTATAGGGTTAGTCGAGAAAAAAAAATCACCCCCACTTTACGTCTAAGGGAGGTACCCTAAAAAAAAATTTTTTAGTTTTTTTTATTTAATCACTTTGTCGGCGTGACTGGTATATATATTCATGCCAAATTACAGCTTTCTAGTACTAACAGTCTCTGAGCTTAGCCGCAGACAGACAGACAGACAGACAGACGGACAGACATGGCGAAACTATAATGGTTCCTAGTTGACTACGGAACCCTAAAAACCGCTCAAGTGCGAGTTGAACTCGCGCATAAAGGGTTCCGTACCATTATCTCTAAAAACAGCAAAAAAAATCATGTTTTTTGTATGGGAGCCTTGTTTTATTTTAATTTAATTACTTATTTTTAAAGTGAATATACAACTAAATATTCTGTGAATATTTCAAGTGTCTAGCTGTTGCCGTTATCAATATCGAGCAAAAACGAGAAAAAATCTCGTTTGTTGTATGGGAGCCCCCTGAAATATTTATTTTATTCTGGTTTTTAGTATTTGTTGTTATAGCGGCAACCGAAATACATCATCTGTGAAAATTTCAACTGTCTAGCTATCACGGTTCATGAGATACAGCCTGGTGACAGACGGACAGACGGACGGACAGCGGAGCCTCAGTAATAGGGTCCCGTTTTTACCCTTTGGGTACGGAACCCTAAAAAAACACTGTTTATTTTATGCCGTTGGCCCTAGACTCAAGGCCATCACACACCGGCTGCGCGGCACAGCGTATTTGATTCAGTGTTATAGATAGTATAAATCTTCCCAGGTGAATTTTTCGTTCGCTTCGAACCCTTTCTTTCAAAACAAACGGTATCTTCATAGTATTAAGTAAGGTTCAAATTTAATGTAATATCTCGAAGCGAAAAATTCACCTGGGAAGATTTATACTATAATGACCGCGCTGGGCACGCTCCGTCGGCGGGCGCCCCGTGCTCCCGGTTTGTGGTGGCCTTTAGCCTTTGGTCTGAGTCTTCTCGAGTAAACCAAAAATGTTTTTCACCGCTTTTTGGTAGATGGAAACTTTTATTCATGTAATAGGGAAACACAATAGGTGACACGATAGTTAATGACATGGATTAGAATTATGCAGTTTGCTTTCTTCATGATTCAATGTAACCGTAAAGGTTTGGTAACCGTTTGCAACCTCAGCAAATTTTAATGCAACAAAAAGTGACATCGAATTCACTCATACCATAAGTGACATAAAGTTCATCGAAACAAAATTTGACGTAGGCGAGAGATTAAATAAATCAATCAGTAAACAATCATTCGTGCCACGTTTTTGGAAATAAAATGCTATGTTACTGTGCTGCCACAAAATAAATACCAAGATAAATACCATAAGTGCAGCGTTCTTAAAACATGTTTCACAGTCATTTTAAAACGCCCGAAATGATAACGAATGAAATTGACAGTCTATGATTATTGTCATTGTCATAGTTGACACTTTGCTTTGACATTTGACTGACAACTTTTGCGCCGCGCCGTCACATTCGCGCTTGTTCCCTTGCGTCAGTGGTGCCAGATCTATGGAAAAGCCCGTAGATCTACGGATTTTAGGCCTTGTGCCCTACGGAAATGCTTGGCTTATTAGTTTCGCTGATAACTAGCAAAAATGAACAAAACGGAACGGAATGGACGGGAAACCAAAGCGTATGAATAGAAAGTTTGTTTCTTGTTAACCATTTTTATTTTTTGACAGAATTCTACTTTGTACAATCTAATACAAAGTAGTAAGTATTTCTAATTTTGTAGTCGGAATTGTGTTGACTGTTGATTTTTTCTAATAGACAATTCACATTTATTTATTCCATTCAATTACAGAGTTACGTTAAGAAGGTGAAAGTGACCGGTTTTCGTTACAATTACAATAAAAAATGGATTGCCAATAGTTTTTTTTTTTGGAATTTGTGCTTATTTCCTATTGCCAACTTACGTTAGCCAGACTCTAATCTATGTTTTGAATAGCATTTAAAGGTTTAGGTGCAGTCGAATATACGGATTTTTCTTCAGGTGATTTACGGAATTCTACGGATTTTTTGACCTGGACCTTCGGATTTACTTTAAATGGATATGGCAACACTACCTTGCGTATTGTTTTTTTTATTCAAGTTGCAACGAGTAAGCGTTCAGTTCAGTCAGATTAAAAAACTCAAAAATGTGGTGTTTAGTCTCCCGAGTTGATCCTAGAATACTCTACATCGTGTCAAATAAAGTCTTGACTGTGGGAAGAATTCTAGATACCCAAAGCAGTTACTTTGCAGCAATAGATGACTCTTCGATAAGCCGAAAACATGCAAGTCTCTCAACCTCGGAGGATATTTTATACCTCCAAGACTTGGGCTCACGCTATGGAACATTTGTCAACCAGACTGACGAAAAAATTGGGACTACTTCAAAAGTACAACTTAAACACAACGATACTGTCAAATTCGGGAAACTTAACAGCGTGTGGACTGTTCAGGACATCAAACATATCACTTGCACTTCAACATTGAAGGGTGAGAACCTGCAGAGCTTAAAGGTAGTACTTGATCAACTAGGTGCAACTTTAAAGAATGATTGGGATCCCACTTGTACCTATCTGACAATGCCAGCTATAACGTTGACTATAAAGGTTGTCCTAGCTCTAGTACAGGGCTCTTGGATAGTGACAACTCAATTTTGGAATGAGTGCCTTAATGCTGTAAACAATGGAAAAGCATTGCCTGATCCTAAACAGTTCACTCCAGAAATCATAGAGTCTACTATCAACAAAAATGATGTTACATTTCTTCCTGATGAAAGAAGAAGTAAGCTTTTCACAGACAAAAAATTTGTTTTCTTTTCTAGAAGGCAATTGGAAATGTATAAAATGGTGTTATTAAACAGTTCAGCCACACCTTTGCTATTGAGCGAGTCAAGAATGACCAAGTCTATGCTTTGCAACCCTAATGTGGTTGTTATCCAATATATCATGGGTAATACAAGCCAAGAATCACAATCTCAGAAAAACCAAATCAATGACATTGTTAATTATCTTATAAGCAAAGGAAGAAGAGCAGTTGCTGATGCCGAAATTGGCTTGGCTATATTGTACTGTTCTACAAACAAGTATTGCAATCCAGATTTTAGTTTCACATCAGAAGTCTTTAAGCAGTCACAGCCGAGCACAACAAATGCAAAAATTTTGGCGCCAGAAACACAAGAAACAACACAAACAATGCAATGCAAAAAGGAGAACATCATCATTAATGAAAGTCTTACACCAATTAATAAGAGCTTTAGTGCATCCACCATTTCAAGTTTGAATACAGCAGCTAATTCTAAAAGAAAATTAAATGAAGAAATTTCTGAAAATATTATGAGCACAAGCAAAAAGATAGCTACAGGATCTTCCATTCAACAAAATCCAACACAAATTGATAGCACCAAGAGGAAATTAAATGATGAAGAAGTTCAACAGAATCCAAGCAAGAAAATGGCTCCAGGTAATTCTGAACTGAATGACCAAGATGACTTCTTTAATTTTATAGATTCTAAATCTGACAGTGCAAAATTGAACAAAACAACAGAGAAAAAACTAAATTTTTTCAAACCAACAAAGAGGGCTGCAGCTGACCCTGTTTCCAATGAAGATGATTTGTTCAATTTTGTTCAGGATACTTCTAAGCCAACCAGTACTAAACAAATGAGTATCAAGAAAATGTTTGATGTGAAAAAAAGTGAGGCAAAAATGGAAAACTCTGTGATTGCAAGCAACAAACCTAATAGTAGTAGAGATGTTAAAGAAGAATCTGAAGATGAAGAATTGCACAGCATTATGAAGGATTTGGATCTGGGCTCAACTATTGTTAAACTAAGAAAAGGCTTGATTGTGAAAAAGGAATCGCTCAATATAGAGGTACAAAGTGAAGGGCCTAATTTCAAAAAGTTCAAGAAGGTGTGGCCTGTCAACATGCGGGTGACAATAATCCCCAAATCTTCTATGAGTATTGTGAGACCAGAAGGTTTTACTGATAATGAAATTAGTGCTCTGACAATGAGTATGAGTGATGATGAATGAAATACTTTTGTGTTACAAAGTGAACCTATGATAATGATGATAATGGTAAAACTGAAAACTTATGTTCAGGGATCAGAAATTTGTATACATTATTGGCTTCTTATTTTTTTTATTTTTAATTATTTGAGTTTCAGAATTTCGGGATTGAACAAAACAACATGAGAATGCAATAACTGGCAAAATTTTTTTATACATTGTTATTTTTGGTAACAGGTCATTTTGGTTCAAATGACAGAATGCATAAAATGTTGAGATGTAACATTGTCAAAAAGTACAAAATATTGGTGCCACCAGGTCATATTGTATGAATATTTTAGGGGCAGAATATGCCTTGGCAAAGGCTTTGGCCAACATGTTATTTTAGTCAAAATGTTTCCAAAGCAGCATTCACTATGGTCTAGATGTCCTTGTGTCAAGAAGTTTTGAGGACAGAATACTTTGGGGCCAAAATATACAAAATTTTATGTGCTCATTGACATTATTATACTTTTTGACTTTTGATAATAATAATTTATTCATTTACTCAGAAAAATATGTCCATTTTGTTATTAAAAAGCATAAAAATAACTTATCATCTATTATTAGTAAAATTGTACAATTTGACAAAGGGATATATACCCACTGAGTATTTTTGGATTCTGTTTGTTTTTCTGTCATACATTAAGCTCTTAGGTTTTTCTGGCATCTAATTCTTGCCTTTTCTTTATTATAACGTATTTAAATTTACATACTTTTTGACCGCTGTACATTTTGATAATGAGACATTTGGAACCATTGTATATTTAGACATTCATACCAAAATGACCTGTTACCCTATTTTTGACCATTTTATAAACACAAGTTGATTAAAGATGATACCCACAGAACATAACTTTAAATAGTTTATTTAAACATTTCAATATGCGTTTATTTTGGTTTTATTAGTTAATTTAAAAATCCCAGGAATTTTATAAACATTAAATTGAGTCCGCTTCCATACCGCTCAACATCACCGCTACTACTGAACTTTAGGTAAATATGTAGGTAACCAAATTTCCGATCCCTACTTATGTTACAATGGTTAAAATGAAAAGCTTTTATAATGTCACTAATTACTTTTATTAATAAAAAATATACAAATTAGTCTGATTCCTCTTCATCCATTGCACCATCCTTTTCTGTCTGTTCCATGTCACTGTAAAAAAACATGTTCTATGATTTATTGATCTAACCAATCAAAGGGAGTGAAATCTTCCACCAGTTCCATCTTTCTTGTCAAGTAGATTTGCATATCCATCATATTAAAGGCAGGTCACAGTATAGTTGTATCAGTATGGCTGCTGTATTTGGTTTGGTAATTTTTAGAGGTAGATTGAACATATTTTCTGTTTAGAATACTTACATTTAAATATCATTAATATTTGAATGATTTCAGTTTATCTAAATTAACTCGTCATTCTATTTGACATGATTATAATTTAGACATTGGAAGGGAGCAACATTTAATACATAGGGAGTTCCTATATTGATAATGATAAATTAAATCCTTTTTAAATAAGCCATATAATTTGTGTTAAAGCTTAGTTTAATACTTTTTTAATTGATTTAAGAAATGTTTACGCATAGCCTTTAGTGAAAAATTCTCGCCTTATCTTAAACAATACTACTACACATCACGACACAAGTGGCAACTGGTTATCCACAAGTTTTAGGTAGGGCATTCAAACACCACTAGAATCACAAACAGTGGAACCCTAGATTGCTGTAAACATTTGAAATCATAGTAATTTAACTTTATTGGCTGGCCCTGCATTGGACAAGCTAGTATTTTTTAAATATTCTCTTACCTGACATCTTTGTCCTTTTTCTTGTTTCTCTTAACTTTAACAGTGCCATCTGGGGCCACAACTACAGTGCCATTTTCAACAGTTGTCAGTTCGTCTTCCAACATTGTGGAATGCTTGGGCTTGTTGTGTTTTATTTTAGGTGTATTCACTGTGCTTGATGGCCCTGTAATACATATTTACAACTTTATTACCAAGACAAATTATAGTAATGATACCCATAATTGAGCACTCAAAAAAAAAAAGAAAAAGTGTGCCTTTAATGAACAATAGATGGTGACATTCATTTAACTAACTTTAGAACCTACTGATTCTATGATAACATTAAAAATCCATTTATTTCTAATATCAATACTCACTCAATGAAAGATAAAGTGGCAGTGACAATGACAGTGGTAGCTTCAAGTTGATAGCTCTGACGTTGGCTTGCCCGCCAGGGTACCTCTCTTTTAACTGTTCAACCAAAGACAAGATATTCTCTTTGAGAGCAGTTTGGGACATTCCTGTGTGACCTACAACCACCACAGACGTTGGCCCCTCACTAAGTCTCAGCACCACAGAGCGCAGTCCAACATCAACCGCTTTTTTTAGATCTTCTTTTTCATGAATCCTTACTGGTACAAGCATGTTGTGTTTTTTAAAGAACATTTTGCCCAGAAGATGGGAGACGTGACTGAGAACCCTTGTGTCTACCATTATGAAGTCATGTTGCGTCATGAGTCTCCTTTTCAACTCAAATTGATCATATTCCACTCTCAGCTGTCTCATAGGAAGTACTGTTTTAACCTAAAATTAAATGAAAATTATACATATAAGTATAAAAACCTTTGATATGTGTTGGTATATTGAGCAGACTTCCTCTTTGAATGGTGTCAAGTACACAAATGAACAGAAAAATATAAGTTAAATAAAAAACTTATAAGAGACTTGCCTCTGTGACACCAGCTTTTCTCAGGGTTTCTTCCCAGTGGTCCACTGTTGGCTCATGGTCTACCTTCCTACCTTTCTTAAGGTCTGGTGTGATCAAGCAAACTTCACCAGTTGATGGTACTGTACTGTGAGGATATACACTAAAAAAGAAATGGACTAGTAACTACTAAACTAAATTTTTTGGTGATTTCCAAAAATAGAAATTCCAAAAATAAATTTCAAACATTCAAAATGAATACAACACTCTCATATGAACATTTGGAACTTACAATTTGATGTTTGCTGCAGTGTTTTGAATCTTCATACAGTAAATTTCCGCAAATATTGGTACTTCATCTTCTAAGATGGTATTTTTATTTTTATAAGTTGCAGTCAACTGCTGTAGAGCAGTAAGGCACTTATCAACAAGTTCTCCTGTAATACTCTTTGAGGGCATAACATATTTTCTCTTCTTACTACTTTTGATGACTGCTTCTGGTTTAATAGGAGTCACTAGAGCATTTGTTTTAGCTTTAAATACTTTCTTAACTTCCTTTATTACCGGTTCCACCTTCTTTATCTTCTCTGACTTTGTGGCTTTTTGTATCATAGGTTGCTTGGCTTTTTTTACTGTTTTTTTAACTGACACCATTTTATAGGATTGTATTTCCTTAACTATCTAGTAAATAACTGCGTCCGTCCAAATAACGCAGACTGCTAGTAAAAGATGAGGTTATATCGCGCTATATCGACAAAAATTATAAAACAACGTGAACATAACCAACCATGCGTTTCATTTGACAATGACACTTATTCTGCCTGCTGGACAGATGACAGTTGTTACTGCAAGTGTTTTTTTTATTTATCCTCTGACCTCTTCGTTTTTGACAAAACCCCATACAATAATATATCTCTCTACATTTGAGAATTTCAAACAATATTTTGCTGCTCATTCATAGACGTTATGAAAGGCAAATTCATAAGTTTGGTTCCAAAGCTAAATTGTAAAAGTAAGCTTTTACGTAAAAGTTGCCATGTTTTTTTGCGAAAACTGATTGAGCGTGGCTGTATATTATTATGTCAGTGACTGGCCTTATACTATACTAAACTAAATTCGAACTTCGTATCATGCCACTCCTCTCACGCTAATAGTATTTAATACAAGAGCGAGTAAGACGATGCGATACGAATTTCGGAGTAGCCCCCGCATGTGTACCTCTGTCGGTATCAAAGTATGGGGTTGTATCCCTTTGACGTTTTCAGATGTGAAACAGTAATAAAAAAATCCCATCCGGTTGCCATGACAACAAACAAAATATCAACAATAATTAAGCAGAATAATATCGAATTGAAATTATTTTGATTTTAATCGTAATCGATTCATTCATCTACTAAATACAAATTGAGTTTTAAGAAACAATGACTCTATATATTGACACTAAACTTAACTTTGCTGACAGCAATGTGGTATCAACTTTGGGATCCTGGCATCCTTCATTACCGCTTTTAGCTTTAGGTTCTTACAATCAGGAAAAAGGAGGCTTCGTTACTATATTCCAAGAAAACGTAAGTTTTGTTTAGTTTTAAATTGTATTATCATGTGATTTTAAGAAAACTCTAAAGACAAGTTTTAAATCAGTCTTCTTTTCAGGGATTGGCTTTAGAGGGGTGCGAGTGGCCGATATTATTATCGAACCAAGTGACGGCCTTAGCATGGCATCCTACCAGGAAGCTGTTGGTTGTTGGGTGGGATGGTGGAGAACTTTATATTTGGCTTGAGTACTCTTGGGCTCGCTTGGAAGCACCTCACAATGCTGCATTAACAACAGTTGCGTTTAGCCTTGGCGGAGGAAGGTTACTAGCATCAGATGCAGCTGGGTCTCTTTCAGGCTGGCAGTCTGCTTCAGGAGCACCATTGACTTCTTTTCACCATCAACTGGGAGATGTCATTACACATATCACATTTTGTCCTGTGCGCCCAACAGGTGAAACTTCCATTCGAGGACTGGCTCGAGCTGCTGTTGCTGGTGACGAGAATGCACTTGATGCTTTAGCAGCATGGAGACCTCGCACCACAGCGAGGATGAGAGAAGGTTCTCAACCAGACAATCATGCCTGTTATGCAGCTCAAGACAATGGAGTTATTTTGTACATAGACCATGCTGGATCATGTTCTGAAGTTCTCAATGCCCCAGGGAACATAATATTCATGGGCATGATAAGCACTATATATGTTCTAGTTGCTTGGGAAAATGCCGGAGCTCTGAGCCTGACTAGATTTATCACTGCTGATGATGGCACACTAACCACTGACACTCATGTCAGAATGGCAGCTAGAAATGGCCAGTGCATAGTCCTTGCTGGGAGCTACAGTGTTGCTGTCATAACTGGTGACAATTTAATAAGAGTTTGGGACAGTGAGAATGGTGATAATGATGTGTTGCCTAATGAAAATGATGAAACAACCCCAGGAGACATATTCACCAGCATAAGCTACTGCAATTTAAGTGATACCTTATGCTGTGGGACATCACAAGGCAACTTGTACCTCTGGCGACGAGATCCCAGAAACCATTGGAAACTAATAAGTAGCACCTGTATCAAAGGAACAGTAAAAGATGTGAGCTGGGGCTCCGAGGGCCTCATGAACCCTCTTCTTCATGTGAACTGCATCACAAGTGCGTATATTCTTCGAGAGCAACCTGTGTGCTGGGGATACTCTCCTAATGTGTGTATGGTGCAAAAATCAGCAAATGAAATTGCTATTACAAGTAGAACTGATTTAACATCCAGTATTAAAACTCAAATTACAGTGAGAGCTCTTGCATTCAAGGATCAGTATGTAGCTGTGTGTGATGGTAAAGAAGTACAGGTAAAACTCACGTCTTCATGGTTTTGTAATTACAATTTTTATTAATGTCTTCTAATTGAATTCCGTCATTCTGTTTCAGGTCTGGGTGTGCAGTAAAGACAATGATATAAAGTTTTCTCAAGTTCGTACATTTTCTTGGAAAACTGATGTCCTGTTATTGAGCAATGATGTTTTAGTAGGAGTGGTTAATCCTCACATTGAGTGCTACTCCATTACAGGAAACAACTTAGGGATTCTTCCCAGCACTGAAGGAGAAGGTGAACCCATTGGTATCACACAAACAGGCAAATTTGTTGTCATAGCCACAATGGATGGCACTCTCAAGCTTGCAGAGATAACAAAAAAAGGACTCAAAATGCCATACCCGCCTAAAAATTGTTATCAAATGATAGAAGATTTTGGTGAAGTCATGAGAGCTTCTGTCAATTGTAATGGAAGATATATTTGCTTAAGCATCGCTAATGCGGGCTTGGCGCCTGATCCTCGATTATACTTGTGGGATGCAGCAAATGATGGCATTACAAACACTCTACTTTCGGACAATCAGTTGCCACCTTATCAGAGTGTTCCCATTACAATAATGTGGGATGCCCACGATCCACGAATTGTTGCTGTTCACATGAGGTCAGCTGATGTAGATCGAATCCATTTATTTTTTTGCCATGAAGGTAATCTATTTGAGTATAAAAATTGGTGTCCCTCATCTGAAGAATATTTTATGTCCGACTTTATATTGTGTTCTCTTTACACGCCACATGTCGTTATTTTATCACAGCAAACTATCACAAGAATATTGATGCATGAATTTGAAGAACCTAACCAAGATGAAACTAATTTGAAGCAAACATTGGATTTCTTGTACTGTATGACCACAGGCAACTTAGAGAAAGCGGTTGTGGTAGGCACTAATTTAATAGGAGGTAGAAGTTCAGTCATTTGGGATAGTTTGGCGAAAGAATGCGTGTCCCGCAGAAGACCTGACGTCGGAGCTGTCTGTTTGGGCAAGATGGGTAATATAAAGGGAGCTCTGATGATGCGCAAAGCTATGAACGGTAACGACATGGACGAAACCTGTCAGATTGGCGTGCTTGCGATCAACCTTGGAATGTTAGAAGAAGCTGAAAAGCTGTTCCGGGAAGCAGAAAGGCCGGATTTAATAACTCGTCTCATGTCAGCTAAAGAAGGAGGTCTTCATGAAATAACGACAGGCAGTAATGAGGGGGAGAACATACTTTTAATTAAAAGCGCTCAACATAAACTAGCGAAGATAATGTGGGCTAATGGTGAGACAGGAGCCGCGCTTAAGCTATTCGAAAGTGCTGGGACTTTGGTCCCCCACGTGCCAAGAATGTTGATAGCGCAGGGTCAAGCGCCCGTTTTAGCCCAATACGTGGCAACTTCTAGCGATCCCAATCTAATCATGTGGTGGGGCCACTACTTAGAAAGTGTTGGAGATTTAGACGGGGCGTTGGATGCGTACGGCCGCGCGAACGATTTTGGAGAACAAACTCGTTTGCTGTGTCATATGCGTAGGATCGATGAAGCCGAGAAACTGTCTCAAAAAAATCCTTCTGCGATGTATCAGATGGCGCGCTATTTGGAAATGCAACCGGACCAGACTGAGAGTGCTGTCAAGGTAATAATAATAATGAAGGTCTAAGCAATTTGAAGATTTACGTATTTATGTTATGAGCTCATGGTCATGACATGACTCTATTGCAGTTGTACATAAAATGCGGAGCAGTGGCATCAGCTATCCGAGTAGCAACGGAAGCGAGCGCTTGGAACCTGGTGTGGCGAGCTGGATCTTCGTCTCCAATGCACGCTTTGCACGCTGCTTCCATACTGGAAAATGCCGAACAAACTGAACAAGCCATTGCCTTATACCAGAAAGCAGGTAAGTATTGAGCATCAGATATTAATTTACAGTCTACTTCAGTCGAGGAAACTGAATCGCGTACGAAGGTAGAACTTTTTCACAGTAAATTTCACCATGATTTCTTTGCCAGATGTATGGAATGTCAATATGATATTTGCAGCGAAAAATTTCCACTCTGATATGCGCTTCAGTTTCTTCAGTTGATTCTAGTATCTAGTCTTAGATCCCATTAATCGCGAAAAGTTTAGTACTTAGCAAGTCACATGTATGAACTTCAGAAGTTGTGGTTGAATTACCCTTTTCAAGTTAACGAGTTACTACTGAGATAACACAACCGCACGTGATTGGTTAAAAGGATGTTGCTAAAACCGCGTAAACCAATCAGCGGCTTTAGCGGTGTATCTTGAACCAATTACGTGCAGCTGTGTTCCCTCAGTAATATCTCGTTAATTTGAAAAGAGTTTAATATAGTTTCTAGAGCCTAGTAGGTATACATATTAGTGTTTGTGTAGGTAAACCGCATATGGCTCTGAAGTTAGCGCTGAGCTGCGGTGACACGGGCGCCATGGTGGCGGCGGTGGAGTCTCTCGGGGAACGCGTGGACGCGGAGCTTGCGCGCACGCTGGCGGCGCCCCTACGCCGGGCCGAGCGGCACGAGCACGCCGCCGCGCTGCTCGCCACCGCCGGCCAGGTAGGGGACCCTCGGGGCGCGCAGGGACGCGGGGCTGGCGTGCACGCTGGCGGCGCCCCTACGCCGAGCCGAGCGGCACGAGCACGCCGCCGCGCTGCTCACCACCGCCGGCCAGGTAGGGGACCCTCGGGGCGCGCAGGGACGCGGGGCTGGCGCGCACGCTGGCGGCGCCCCTACGCCGAGCCGAGCGGCACGAGCACGCCGCCGCGCTGCTCGCCACCGCCGGCCAGGTAGGGGACCCTCGGGGCGCGCAGGGACGCGGGGCTGGCGCGCACGCTGGCGGCGCCCCTACGCCGAGCCGAGCGGCACGAGCACGCCGCCGCGCTGCTCGCCACCGCCGGCCAGGTAGGGGACCCTCGGGGCGCGCAGGGACGCGGGGCTGGCGCGCACGCTGGCGGCGCCCCTACGCCGAGCCGAGCGGCACGAGCACGCCGCCGCGCTGCTCGCCACCGCCGGCCAGGTAGGGGACCCTCGGGGCGCGCAGGGACGCGGGGCTGGCGCGCACGCTGGCGGCGCCCCTACGCCGAGCCGAGCGGCACGAGCACGCCGCCGCGCTGCTCGCCACCGCCGGCCAGGTAGGGGACCCTCGGGGCGCGCAGGGACGCGGGGCTGGCGCGCACGCTGGCGGCGCCCCTACGCCGAGCCGAGCGGCACGAGCACGCCGCCGCGCTGCTCGCCACCGCCGGCCAGGTAGGGGACCCTCGGGGCGCGCAGGGACGCGGGGCTGGCGCGCACGCTGGCGGCGCCCCTACGCCGAGCCGAGCGGCACGAGCACGCCGCCGCGCTGCTCGCCACCGCCGGCCAGGTAGGGGACCCTCGGGGCGCGCAGGGACGCGGGGCTGGCGCGCACGCTGGCGGCGCCCCTACGCCGAGCCGAGCGGCACGAGCACGCCGCCGCGCTGCTCGCCACCGCCGGCCAGGTAGGGGACCCTCGGGGCGCGCAGGGACGCGGGGCTGGCGTGCACGCTGGCGGCGCCCCTACGCCGAGCCGAGCGGCACGAGCACGCCGCCGCGCTGCTCGCCACCGCCGGCCAGGTAGGGGACCCTCGGGGCGCGCAGGGACGCGGGGCTGGCGTGCACGCTGGCGGCGCCCCTACGCCGAGCCGAGCGGCACGAGCACGCCGCCGCGCTGCTCGCCACCGCCGGCCAGGTAGGGGACCCTCGGGGCGCGCAGGGACGCGGGGCTGGCGCGCACGCTGGCGGCGCCCCTACGCCGAGCCGAGCGGCACGAGCACGCCGCCGCGCTGCTCGCCACCGCCGGCCAGGTAGGGGACCCTCGGGGCGCGCGGGGACGCGGGGCTGGCGCGCTCCGATATCAAAGTTGTCTGGAATAACTGCTGCCAGAAGTTTATATTTTTGCTGATGACTGAATGTAGTTGATGTATAACGTTTGGTACACAGTACGAGGAAGCCCTGGACATAGTGGAGCAAAGCGGAGCTCCGCTGACGGAGGCGCTGGCGGAGCGGCTGGCGGCGCCGGAGGGCGCGCCGGGGCGCGACGCGCTGCTGCGCCGGCTGGCCGACGCGCTCGGCGCCAGCGGCCTCTACCGGCACGCCGCCAGGCGCCTGGCGCAGAGCGGGGACAAGGTCACTGCACCCCGTGGCACAGGCCCCGCGCGTAGCGGAGCGGAGCGGCTGGCGGATTTTAAAATTTTAAAATTTTCAGCCCTCTCCATTCTGAGAAGAAGCCTATACCCTGCAGCAGGACGTATGTAGGCTGGGATGATGATAATGATAACATTTCCAAAACAGAATTTCAAAAATTGCTTCTATGATCCTCAAAGAATATATCCGCCAAATTTCAAGTATCCAGCTCCAGCGGATTAGGCTGCGCATTGTCTGACAGTCAGTCACGTTACTTTTATACAGACAGGTTTAGATTATCTATTTCAAAGAAACTAGAAATTAAATTTTGCAATTAATTGAAAATTAATCTGGTTTTCAGGGCTATAGTTTTCTCAGCTGTCTTACTCTTTATGCCTAAGCACAACGATGCTTCAATTGTTTTGTGGCAATATTGACGAGTAAGATCAGAGGCGTATATAGAGGGGGGCAGGGTAGGGCATGCCAACCCCAAAATGGTCTAGTGCCCATACTAGGAAGGATGGGGGTGTCGAATCTGATTTGCCCCTACGGCCATGGCATTGTCAAGGGATAGGCCCTCCTTGGAAAATAACCACTGAGCAAGATGGTCTTCACTTCACACAAGCACGTACAGCTCATCACCTTTGCCAGCTCTTTGCTTTCCTGTATGTATCAAATCGCGAGCCCTACTGTTTATTCAGGCGGGTGCGATGCGTTGGCTGATGCGGTCCGGCGACGCAGATCGCATCGCGACGTTCGCGGCGGCGGCGCGCGACCGCTCCGCTCAACTTATGGCAGCCGACTGGCTCCGGCGGCACGCGGGCTGGCGAGCAAGACCAGACCTCACACGACACATACTGCACTTCTACACACGAGCCAAGGCTTATGGGAAGCTGGCTGCGTTTTATGCGGAGTGTGCGAGCATGGAAGCGGAAGATTATGAGGTGAGCGTGGCCGCATACGGTCCCAACGGTAGCTACAGAGCTGACGAACGGTCGCATGGATACGACGGAGGCTTGGTTAGGTTAGCGGTCGGCTTCTTCTTCTAAGGGTTTCTTTTCAACCAGAGACGTGCTATTCCATCCACCAATCATTCATTGGTTCACATAGCATAGCATTGGTGGATACAGGTTCAGCTATGTTTTCTTTATGGAAAGATGCGGGCTCTGGATCTTCCTCGAGCGGCTACATAGCTTAGAATTGGTGGAAAAGGCAAAACGTAGCATAGTTACGTAGCACATCTTTGGTGAAAAGGGACCCTTAGAAACGAAACCTTGGCGTTGAGGCTACTAGAGAGTCAAAAGCGCTTACAGTTGATGCCTCATTATCAGCACAATTTAGAAGTGTACTCCCTTGCATCTTCCAACAAATAACGAGACTACATTCTCGTGATTTACTGGTGTATTAACTAATGAAGAATTCAATAGTACAATGGAGGCATATTATTTGATGTTTGGGTACAGTCAGCCGTGTCTCACGAATGCTTAAGCTGAACACTGCTGAGCAGTAAAGGCGGGAAACGATTGTGTCCTTTCATTCTTTCGACATTATTTTCAGAACTATGATAAAGCGTTAGAGGCGCTTAAAGAAGCCACAAAATGCCTTTCGAAGACTTCCGACCCAGACACAGGTAAAAAGTATACCTAATGAAATTATGGTTATTTTGAAATCCATGCGTACATACATGCTTTACTTTAATTTTAATCTATGTTATATCATAGTGACAAGTCGTACAATACGTTTACTTTTAGTTTACCACTGACAGATGGCTTGCCTTCGTTTCATTTCCAACTTTAACACCATACAAATAAAGTAGCTATTACAAAATCTGCACACGTGGGTAACTATTCTTAAATTGGCTTTATTTGTAGGTCGTTAAAGTTGAATATGAAATGAAGGCAAACCATCTGTCAGTGGTAAACTTTATGTAATTTTACTGTACAGTCGAGGAAACTGGATTGCTACCAGGCTAGAACCTTTTCATTACAACTGTCATGTTAACACTCCTTCCATCTCCCAAAGAAATCGTCGGGAAGCTGATTGTGAAGAGGCTTCACTGTGGTACGCGATTCAGTTTCCTCGGCTGTGTACATATTTAACCTACTAATTTTTCATTTCAGGTTCACAAATAATGGCCCTCCAAGAACAGAGCTCGCTTGTAAAAAAGTTAATAGACGTCAAAAAACTTT
Source organism: Archips xylosteana (assembly GCA_947563465.1). Lineage (NCBI taxonomy): Eukaryota > Metazoa > Arthropoda > Insecta > Lepidoptera > Tortricidae > Archips > Archips xylosteana. Next base: position 10,742,745 of record OX387348.1, on the reverse strand, counting down.
TAGAGTCTGGCGAAATTAATGCAGGTAGGTACCTAATTATTCTGTTTTCATACAATTAAATACACTTATGGAAATAGATCTGGGCCGTGTTTACCAAAAAACTAAAGATAAGAACTATTAGAAGAAGGTTTTCTCATACCAACATTCTAGTAGTACATTTTTTTTTTATTATTATGAGAGGGAGGAAAACGAGCGAGCGAGTCATCTGATAGGAAATGATCACCATCGCCGTCCATGAATATCAACAACTCAAAATGTGTCACTATCTGTTGTCTGCCTTTGAAGAAAGTATAAACCCTTCTCTTGAAACCCGTTCAATATATTTCAGTTCTGTGTATTTCGAAAAATGTGCCCTTTTCCTGTTTCTGTCAACAATACCTCCTTTAATAAATAACCGAACCATCATACTGTGAAGTCGAAAAATCATTTTCATTCTACTGACTAGCTAAATTATCTGTCGGCTGCAATGGTGGTTAATGTGACTGAATTCTCTTGATAATCCAACCATAGTTTCTATACCTATGACATCCATAGGTATAGCAAGTGGCCAGCAACTACTGCGGACAGTTAGTGGGCGGCCGGGGTTGGTGACTGAGGAAAAGGTACTGAAGACGCTGGTACAGCTAGCTCCGAACCATCCAGATGTTGCGGGTATGTTTTTACATTAGAAATGTCGTCATTACTTTGAAAAAAAAGCTCATCCTAAATCGAAGTGCAAACTAAAGTGAACTTTAACTAAAGTGCACTCAGGAGATTGATTTGATTATCAATTTTGAGATATGAGCTTTTTATAAAGTAGGGACAATATCAAATTAATCATTTCATGTTTTTGCTGGTCGTTGTCGTTGGTCGTAGTTACCACTACTCTGCTAAAGATCTAGTCTGGTCAACATCTACCTTTTTGCATAATTTTTTTGTATATTCACCGAAAATTACGATCAAGGTGTCATTCGATTCGGAATATTATGTAGAAAGTTTAAGGAAAGGTCCCAAAAGGGGCCGATAAAAATTAAAAAAGTTATAAACAATTTATTAAAAAAAAAAATAGGATTTTTTTTTTATTATCTCAAAAACTATCACAGATATTCAAAATTTGAAAAAAAGATCTAAAAAGAGCAGGAAATATCCAAAAAAAAAGTCCTACCTCATAGAACCGTATCTATAACTTTTACAGAGCCCTGAAAATAGAGGTAAAAGCGGGTGGTCTGGCTTCCACGCGCGATTTGTCACTCGGACACGGTAACAAAAAAAAAACATTTTAACATATTAAATAATAAAAATATTAAAAAAATTGAGTACTTTTAGGATACATAAATAAACAATAATCCGCCGGCAAAAAATTTTTAGCTCCATTTTTTCATTAGTTATGCATTTGTTAACCAACAACTTTTTCTCAATTGAATGTTAACATAAAAAATCCGATTATTATTGAACTACAACCGTAGGATTTTTTTCACTTCGTGGAGTTGTTTTTAAGAGACGCGAAAATAGATCCCCGTTGGAAAAAATCAAAAATTTTAATTTTCCATTTATTTATTAACAATCTAAAATGTAAACAAAATTAAAAACTGAATAAAGATAGGTAAAATTTATTTTTATTTTTATTACTCAAATGTTTTGATTTGAAACGGTTAAAAGTTACTTAAAAATATTTTTTTTTATTTTTTTACCACCATTATTTAAATAATTGTTAAAAACAAATGCGTTATTTATAAGACAAAAAAAAATATTTTTTTTCCTAATCTATTTGTTGATTTAAATAATGATTTTTAAGAAAAAAATTATTCCTTTAAAAAAATGCATTTATTAATTAACAATCGTTTTTTACCACTAAATATGAATATTAAGGAACCGTTTTTTCTCTTAAAATCATAAATTGTATCGTTTTTAAGGACTTAGGACAAAAAAATTTTTTTTTTTTCAATTTTTTAATTGTTTATTTAAATATAATTTGTTATAAACTATTGATTTTTTTTAGATTCTTTATTTTACGATTTTTTTCCATTTTTTTATATACTATACTATACTATATACAGTGTTCACAATAAATAAATAAATAAATACTTAACTTTTAATACTTTTATGTCCGAAAATTGTCCTTTTATCTCGCTCTTGTCTGTCTTGTTACAGATTTATTATATGTATAGATGTTAAAATTATTTTTTTTGTTACCGTGTCCGAGTGACGAATCGCGCGGGGAAGCCAGACCACCCGCTTTTACCTCTATTTTCAGGGCTCTGTAAAAGTTATAAATATTATAGATACGGTTCTATGAGGTAGGACTTTTTTTGGAAATTTCCTGCTCTTTTCAGATATTTTTTTAAATTTTGAATATCTGTGATAGTTTTTGAGATAATAAAAAAACAACAAATTCCTATTATTTTTTTTAATAAATTGCTTATAACTTTTTTAATTTTTATCGGCCCCTTTTGGGACCTTTCCTTAAACTTTCTACATAATATTCCGAATCGAATGACACCTTGATCGTAATTTTCGGTGAATATACAAAAATTTTATGCAAAAAGGTAGATGTTGACCAGACTAACCATCCAGCTGTATGCAACTTACAGAAAACAAACGCTTGCGTGATGCAGAAATCGATTTGGATATAACAGCGACATCTACCAGTAAATTTGGACAGCAAATTATAATTGACGTTTGTGCTATCTAAAGTGATCACCACGCCATCATGTGTAGATTAGCGAAACTATTATTCTTTGACATATTCATAGATTGTTATTTGTTAATTTTGTTTTGAAGAAGTGAACTTTTGTATTTTCCGGAGTAGAGTTAAAAGTGTCCCATGCACAGAAATATATCGAGATAGAAGGAAAATGCTCGGCAATTTGTAGCGAGACCGAACCTGTAACATCTTGCGTAGGTACTTTGACGTCACGAATGTAATTTAGTGATGGGAAACACAAGCCGCGCGAAATCAATTCAAAAGCATCGATTCACAGATCGATTAGGGAACCGATTCTTATGCACAGAGGAAATGATAATTATTTTCGACAGAGGAAATGAGAAAGGTCAGAATTTCAAATCGAAAAATATAAATGTAGGTAGGTACCTACCTAACCAATAAATTGCTTTACATTTGTCAGTACCTACTATAGCCGCTGCAGTTATTCATCATCATCATCATTTCAGCCGTAGGACGTCCACTGCTGGACATAGACCTCCCTCATTGACGCCCAATCATTACGGTTGAAAGCGACTTGCATCCACCCTGAACCTGCGGCCTTCACCAAATCGTCCGTCCATCTCGTTGGTGGACGTCCTACGCTGTGCTAGCCAGTCTGTGGTCTCCATTCGAGAACTTTTGGGCTCTAACGACCATATGTTCTGCATGCTATATGGCCTGCCCATTGCCATTTCAACGAGCTAATCCGTTTGGCTACGTCAGTGACCCCGGTTCTTCTACGGATCTCCTCGCTTCTAATTCGATCCCGTAGAGAAACTCTGAGCACAGTCCTCTCCATAGCTCGTTATTACCTACCTACCTATAATCGTGTAAGTACTACACACACACACACAAACACATGCACATTTTTTAAAATAATATTTAGCCTTATGTAAATGTGTACCTTTTCATCATATGACATCATCACTACATCAATAGTCGGATAAGCTGTACTGATTACTCGTCGGTACTTTGATGGGCCAGTAAAGGTGTCTTCGTGGAAATGTATAGAACAATTCTTGCTGTTTTTTGTAGGAAACCATTTTTTACGACCAGTTGTTTTCAATCCATTTATTTTTAATATGAGGATCATTCGGAAAACTAAAATAAAATTGCAATATAGAAGTAACCATAACCTGTTTGTTAATAATATTTGCTTTGCACTACGTACGTTGTATAGCTACATAATAATATAAAAACGTAATTATCATTTCCTCTGCTTTCAAAATCGATTTTAATCGAGTAAGAACTGCGATAGTGTACTTGTACATCACTATTCTTACTTTTGACAAAAAAAATGATAAATTGACCTTGGACGTGACTCGATAGTTTGAATAGCTTATTTTTACATTGCTGGTTTTGAACGCACGCCATGTCTGGCTCGTCAAATTAAAGCCGCAATGGAAAGCTAGCGTGGACACACTATCACCCGCTACTGTTCTGATGAAAATAATAAAATAAATCGTTTTTTAATTAATAACAGATATTTTAGGACAAATAGTATTTACCAATGAAAGGAAATACCTCGACTAACAGCTCCAACTTTATCTGTAGTATTTGAACAGTTAATTACTGAACAACGAGTCATTTTATTTTTAAAACCTGACGTCGCACGCAGATCGCGGTCGGGAGCAGACTGAAGTTCGCGGCGAGCATTGGGGCTTATAAACTCCATTTGGCTAGTCGGCGTACGTAAACTCTTTCCTTCTATCTCGATATATTTCTGTGGTCCCATGTCCTAACCAGATTATAAACTATCTGTGTGCCGAATTACGTCCAAATTCTTTTCGTGATCAAACACCCGAATTTATAAATTTTAATATGGTAATTATGGTTATTGTTTGTTACAGTGTTTGAAAAGCAATTAAAACAACTACACCAGGAACCACAAGAGGACTCCCGGTCTGTTGAATCACCGGATCAAAGCATCGAAGAAGTTATTTAAGAAACTAGATTTAATTATTTGTATTTTGTAAGTAACCAAAACATGAAATGGCTCTCTATTATTAGGTATTGTTATGATATAATGAAAGAAATATTAAATCCTAAGAAAGAAGTACAGAGTGCTATAAATGAACTAAGTATGTGAATCCGTCTTAAACTACAATTGATCCGTCCATGATATAATTAGATATTGCAGGTTTATAGATAGAATAAAGTATTGTTTTGCAGCTAAATTAAAATGTCTCATTTCCTGAAAATTATCTATTCGTCTTCGTCATTTCTGACTAGTCCGTAGGTACCGAAACTGCTTTTTATTTTATTGCGGTGCCAGTGTCTATGAAATCGATATACTTAATTATACATTGTAAAGGCAGTAACCTCTCAAACATAGAATCAAAAATTGTAGCAAACTTTTACTGTTCAGTGCTAGATATCAGCTAACACGAGAACCGAGGACACAGTACATCTCTTAGGTACTCTCTTTTCCACATGAGCTACAAAAGTTCTGTAAATGATTTTGGATTACTTCATTAGGTGCGCAACTTAGACGCGCACCTTCTTGCAACAACTCCTCCTTACCATGACCCGGCATTTATTCGAGCGTTTCAACCGCCTCATCTGGTCACATTCTTTAGGAAATGGCTGTAGATTTTGATGGGACTTTCGGTTATAATTCCTTTACCTCCACCATATAACCGGAAACTGTATCAGAATCTTCAGCCATTTCTCCACACTGAATCATATACGCTGTGCCTCTCTGCCGGCGTGTGTCACCTTATATGTGATTCAGTTTTATCGACCGCGCTGGGCTCGCTCCATCGGCGTCACGCGCGCGTCCCGCGCTGCGGTTTGAAGTGGCCTTTATAGTTTTTTTTTTACTTGATAAAAATAAACAGCTGATTATGACGTGACCCTGACAGTGACAGAGTGAAGTTGGGAGACAAATTCGATTGGTTTGCGCTCTGCTTTGGAATTTTATAAATAATGATAAATGTGTGTGAGCTTCAATAATGGTCAGAATTATAAATAAAGCTCTTGTTATCAAGAACCTATATTCCGTAAAACCTAGATTGTATCCAAGGTAGGTTAAGAGTACTACAGCTTCAATAATATAACCTAACCTGTTACTAATATTGATTACCTAAAACATTTCTTAAATACATGGTAATGGTAATTACTATCACGTTTGATATTTCAGTACAATCTTAGTGAGGTACCAAAGTTCCGATAAACCGGGTGAAGGAGTGGATGTGAAAAGGATTAGAAACTTTAGTATAGTAGCTCATGTGGACCATGGTAAAAGTACCTTAGCTGATCGCCTGTTGGAGATCACCGGTGTGATCAAACCGGGAGCTGAGCACGCGCAAGTGTTGGATCAACTGCAGGTTTGAACTTTACTTTGATAACTTCATGTGCTTGTAAATAAATTAAGATTGTGCTTCAATTCCTGGCCTTAAAATCAAATTAATTTGCTATGAGGTAACCAAGATCTGTATTCATAGCTCTTCATGATTTCAATTGATAATCCATTAGAAAATAACCTATGGATAAATGACAGGGCTATTACTCTACATTTTTGATAGAAGAGCTTCATTATGCTTACTAAATTCTAAATAAATTTTATCTATTTTGTATTTGTTCATATTTCAGTTATACCTACCTACCTACTTACACCATAATATATTAGCAATTATAATACAATATTTTAACAATTCCTGAATTAAATGAAAACATATCTTTATTGAAATATATGACAAGGAAATAATAGTTGCACACATCAAGCATCAAATTGAGTCGCATTTGCATTCAAATATAATTTTACTGAACAGGTTGAAAGGGAAAGAGGAATCACAGTGAAAGCAGTCACAGCATCATTGAATTACACATACAAGAATGAAGAATACTTACTCAACCTCATTGATACCCCAGGACATGTTGACTTTTCCAATGAGGTATGCTTATTATTTCTATAATTTGTTTTAAGTCTTCAATGACACAGTCTTTTTACAGTTATTTTCTTTTGTTCTCGCTCAGGTTGTGAGAAGTGTCTCAGCTTGTCAAGGAGTAATTCTATTAGTTGATGCAAATGAAGGTGTACAGGCTCAAACAGTGGCAGTGCACAGTCTAGCAAAAAAGAACAACTTAGTCATGATACCAACACTCAACAAGGTGGATTTACCAAGAGCTGACCCTGAAAAAGTTAAATCTCAACTCAGTTCACTATTTAAAATAGATCCACACACAGTAATGAGCATATCTGCCAAAAAAGGCTGGGGCGTTAAAGATTTGTTGGAAGCAGTGATAGAGAGAATTCCACCACCTTCTGTGGACACTAACAGCTATTTTACAGCACACATAATAGATACATGGCATGACAAGTATAGGGGTGTGCTTTGTTTAGCATACATCCATTCTGGGAGAGTACAAGTTGGACAACCAGTGAGATGGAGATCTGACACTAAACAACACACTGTAAAGTACCTGGCAATGTTGAGACCCAGCGAGGAACCAGTAGAGTCAGCCGGGGCAGGCCAGGTTGTGATGGTGGGTAAGTTTAATAAGCAAGAGCTAAGTTTATTGCCATTGTTATACACTTAAAAGAATTTGATGCAAACATAAGTATACTTTTTTTTGCAAGTAATGTTAAGCTGCATACTGACTGCTCGCATATACGCGTACCCGGGCTCGCGTAGGATACGCGTACAGCTCCTGTACGGACCGCTGCGAACCTGAACGCGACTTCAATCGATCCACTGCGAGCCGAGCCTCAGTCATTCGTCGTGAATCGAAACAGACCGTCTAAATACAGAGTACCCGGGCGCACGCGATCGCTTTGACTCGCGACTAAAAACCGACAGACGGCGGCTTGCTGCGAGCCGAGCTTGCGTGGCACGCGTTCCCTAGAGTGTACGTGTAGCTGCAAGTACGGACATGGCGTTCCGTTCCAGGACACGCGTACCCGGGTATGTGCCCGGGCTCGCGTAGGGTACGCGTAATGTGCGCGCAGTCCGTACGCAGCTGTATAATTATAATCTATCACCAATCAACTGATATACTTTTTATGAGCTGTCAAAACATGATTTTCCCATAGATTTTGTATGCAATTGCTAGTTATGAAGTCACTTCTGTGCCAACTCAATCTACTAACTAGTTATTTGTCTAAAAGCAGCTAAAATCGAATTTTCAAATTAATTATAAATTTTTACTAGAGTTGCATCTTGGCATCATTGTTTTATGGTGGGGTGTCCTCATCTCTATTAATGCAGGTATAAATAATGCTTTCAGGTTGCGGTCCCAAGGGCGGCGGCAGCGTGGGGGATCAACTGATTTCAATAGATGTTACAGACACCAAAGACTTGGCTTCAATCCCCCCAGTGAAGCATATGGTGTACGCGGGCATTTTTCCCGCTGACCAATCGCAGCATCCTCTGCTCAGCGACGCCATCAGGAAACTGGCGCTAAATGACTCAGCTGTCAGTGTTAGGCCGGATTCCAGGTATTGTCCTAACCGTCATAGAATCTATGGGAACCCACAGTGCTTGCGTAGGATGCTTAACCTCTCGAGACCCAGAAAAATGATTGTGTATTTGAATGAGGAAAATTAAAACTGAAAGTATATTATAAAATTAATAAAAAATTGTATACGGGGTCTTAGGAGGCTAAACCCGGCGAGAAGGCAGCGAGCGCCGGACTGGTTTTAGTAGATGCTCACCCTTCCCCTTCTTAATTTACTTTTCCGCCAGTAAGACGTGGCGAGACGAGATGGGACTAGAATTTAAATTATGGCGTCTCGCCCCGCCTCGTGTCGTTTCGCCGGTGGACAAATACCTTTACTCGGGGGAGAGGACGTTGGAGAGTCTCGCATAACCAGTCAGGCCCGGGTCCGGCTAGTAATGAGTTCATAATTAAAAAGTATCTTACAAAATACAGAAAGGTAGTCTTAAATCATACGAGTATGTACTTTTGTTCAATGTTGTATGATTTAATGTATATTTTTTTGATGAATGCTTCAGTCCCGCTTTAGGACAAGGATGGCGTGTCGGCTTCTTAGGACTCCTGCATCTGGATGTGTTCACCCAAAGATTATTACAAGAGTACAAGGCTGAAGCAATATTGACCGCACCTTCAGTACCATATAAGATAAAGTAATTAATTTTATACTCACGTTTTTAAAATTGTTGTTTATGTTACGCATGAAATTAAATATTTTAAAACATTATTAAATTTCTAGAGTAAAAGGTGCGAAGATGATCAAGCAGCACAAAGGAGAAGAAGTGATCATTACAAATCCTCTATTTTTGCCAGAACCGCATCACGTAGAGGAGTATTACGAGCCACTAGTTATAGGTAAGGAACTTTTTAAAAAAAAAATTAGTCTATTTACTCCGTGGGATCTATGCAGTTTTCCTGTATAAAACTTATCCATGTTCTTGGGTGTCTATCTCTGTACCAAATTTCATCTAAATCAGTTTAGCGGTTTAAGTGAGTAGACAGACAGAGAAGGTCATAGAATTTTATCGTGGGCACAAAGATGGCTAACACAGAACATGACTAAGATACAATAAAACCTATAATTAGAAAGATTGATGCACCCTTCTAGATACAAACGTAAGATGCAAAACACCCCTCTCCTCGGAAATCTTTGAAAAAACAAATTCAAAAGTTAAGAAACTAAAACATTTTTTCAGGTACAATCGTAACTCCTGTCGAGTACATTGGATCCGTGACAACATTGTGCATAGACAGGAGAGGTGTCCCGCTGCCTTCCAATGCCGTCGACGACAGAATGACGTTGCTACAGTTTATTCTGCCACTGTCCGAGGTTGTCATAGATTTTCACGACACCCTAAAAAGCATCACTTCCGGATTCGCTAGCTTTGACTACCAGGATCACGGATTCCACCCGAGCTCACTGGCGAGGGTTAGTAAGCATTCAAAAAGTGTCTATGGTAATTTTTAGAAAAATAAAAGAAAATGTTACCAACTGTCTGACATTTTTTCAAAAAAAGGCCGCGAAGCGTTTCAACCACCGTATCCCGTGTGTTACCAAAATTTAAGGATAATGCTCATGAACTGAAACTAACTGCAATTCGGTAACCTTACACATCACCACGCGTGGGTGGTGGTCACTAGGATTTTTAGTTGACGGACCGCTACGACGCTACGACGTTGACGTTTTTACTATTAGCCGATTTTGGCAACACCCAGTTACTATTTTAATTATGTTCAATGTTTTTTTAAGAAGGCAGTCCTTTTATGTTTAAGAAAATGTATTTGTTGTTATAGATGGACATTCTAGTCAATGGTGTGTTAGTCGATGAACTGTCGAGTATAGTACACACGAGTAGACTCGAATACACTGCCAGGAGGTTAACCGAAAAATTAAAAGAAATGATCCCGCGCCAGATGGTGCAGGTAAGTTGTTTATGAGTTCAATTAACATGTGTCTTCTGGTAATAAGAAAATGCAGATTGTCCAATTGGGGATGTCTATTTTTTTGCAATGTATGTATAGTTAATCGAAAACCATTTCGAGATAAATGCTTTTTAACTCGTTTTCTGTAGCTATTTAATTTTAATATTATGTAATGAATTTATTATTATTCATTTAACATTGGTGTAAATTGCGTGACCGGTCCAAGTCGTACTTTATTCTGTGTGGTTAGAATTCATCACAATTTACGCGTGGTTTGTACTACGGAGTTTGATTTGGACCCGCTCTCTGACATCTAGAACTTTGACAGCGCCAGTAAAGTGACACTAGTTACAGTGTACCACTACGCAAAAAATAATTAAAGGGGTTATAGGTAACGCCACCAGAGTTGAGGCCACGCACACACCACATCTCATGTAATGACAGCGGGATTTTGACGTTGTGTGTTGTTAAACGTCAACACAACGTCAAAATCCCGCTGTCATTACATGAGATGTGCTTGTGTGCGTGGCCTCAACTCTGGTGGCGTTACCTATACCTTCAAAGAGTATTGTAATATTATATGAACAAGAGTGGCAACTCTATGGTCAAATATGCATGTATGGAAGGTGCTGCCGCCCTACGGCTGGCTACTCAAGAACTAATGTGACGTATCTATAGATGTATACCTATCTATATGTATATGTTGGTAGTAGTGATGTACAGCTATAGATACGCGTAATTTTAATTGATAGGCTAATTGCCACTATTCGTATTTTAGCCGTCTAATTCAAATCAGCATATACGAAGTATAAGCGGCTAAACCCGATTTGCATTATACGGCTAAAATACGAACATTGGCAAGTGGCCTATCAATTAAAGTCCTTGACCGTAGAATTTGGTACGCCATAGCCATGGCCGATGAATGACAACTGACAAGTTTGACAAGTCAACCAAGATGGCCGCTAATTTAGTTCTTCGTCCAAACACCTAACACCAAAGGTCGCTGTAGTCGCATGAAAAGTGTGATATATGTAAGTGTGCGTGCCCCCCTGGTTACCTTATCGTACACATTTAGATAGATATCGAAATTTGGCAGTGTTGAGCCCTCAATTACAATCTGTCGTCATCAACCAACATAGTTTCAGTAATTAATTTTGAAAAAAGTAGTAAACTAAATGACAAAATATTTAAATTAGTTTCTTATAATTGATTGTTCTATACAAAAAAAATATAAAACCACTAGTAATTTTTTTTTGACATTCCAATCAAGATGTTCGTAATGCGCGGCAACCAAAATACGCCAGTCTCATAAGATCCCGTTGCGAGGGCGATGTTATTAAAATATAAAAATAATGTAATACTTAAGTAATAATACTAATGTAAGAAAACAACAGTTTTGCAAAGAATTATTCGCGGTTCCTTTTGAAGGAACAATTGCGTTTTTTTTTGTACTCCAATATGGATTATTCGCAGTAGTCCCTTCAAAGCAACAAGCCAAAGGAACTACCGCGAATAATCCTTTGCAAATAGGCGCTACAAAATAGTAGATTGTTCAACAAGGGACTAAAACAAGCCATAATGACACGAGATATTTAGCCACCCGAGCGATAGCGAGGGAGGCTATAATTCGAGTTGTCATTATGGTAGTTTAGTCCCGCGTTAAACACTCTACTTTTCACTATGAATGCGAGGAAAAAACGACGTACAAAATTACTTTTTTACAACGTATGCTCAATACGAGCAATGGACATCTGTTCAAAATTCAAATAGCAAAAAAAATACCGCTGTCTTTTCTTTTCTTTTATATTTTTTTGTAAAGTGACGCTTTAAATGCTTGCATAATTAGCCAACAGATTCTAACTTAAAGACTATGTTAAAACTAATTGGACTATGCATGTAAGAATGATAATTGTTCATTCATTAGAATCGGCAAATAAATTAACCTAATTGATCTAAGTTCACACACAAAATATATTGTTAACTGAAACACTTACCCGTGAATAAAGAAACGACTTTTTAAGTTTATTTTCTATATGCCAATTCTTTGTTAAATGATATCTAATTGTACTTTCTATTTACTATTAAATGCAACTGACATCGCATTATTTTGAAGTCACGCCATATTAACTTTCAAACGTAACTGCTCTATCTACCGTACACTCCAGCATTGTCTATACCCAGTTACTGAAAATGGCGATAATCCTCCATTCACAAACACCGTGATTGGCAGTTTAGGGGTTTCCATAGTCAATTAAAAAAATTTTACTTTAATCCCTTGAGATCAAAAAAGAGCTTTAGTCCCGATATGCAGAGACTAAAGTAACATTTTAAGAGCATGAGAAGTGAAAAACTATTTTTTAATCTCCACTCTACCACTAAGTTCTGTTGTGACACGAAAAGTACCCATACAATTGTATCCGGTTAGGTTTCGTGTCTAAACGGAAAGTTTTCATACTATTTAACTTGCAATGTCTATGTGTGTACGGGTCAGATCTTGCAAGTTAAATTTGACCCACTTCCCGGTTTCCGATTGAGCAGAAACTTTGCATACCACTTCCATCTGTAAGTCGGATTAACAATTCAATATTATTATGACATGGAGCTGATCTAATGATGGAGCTGGAAAGTGGTCATAGTAGGTAACTCTGTAATAAAAGGACACAACCACATTGAGTTTGGGCTCGTTCGATTCGTCTTGACGAGTAGGTACTTTGGTAACCCAAGATACAAGAAGCACAATCAGCAATAAAAGCTTGTATTAAAAATATATTTTTTATTTAAAACTTATTTAATTACCAGCTTTAAATTATGTAACTTTTTGAACTCCACGGAAATAATAGTAACAACATTATACAAACAAAATAAAAAAAAAAAACCTCCTTCAAAAAACATTCAAAAAAACCATGAAATAATAATTGAACCGAACCGACTACAATAAGCATGAAAATATCTTTCTTCTAATCTGTTTTAAGTCGGTGCCTCAGCTCGAGCCAGCAGGAGTGGACCTAGTAATCTAACTTACCTACATACCTTACTATCTATAGGGCTTCTACACTCCTGCAAGCTCGTGCTGAGGCACCGACTTAAAACAGATTAGAAGAAAGATATTTTCATGCTTATTGTAGTCGGTTCGGTTCAATTATTATTTCATGGTTTTTTGAATGTTTTTTGAAGGAGGTTTTATTTTTTATTTAAATTTTTTTATTTTTTGCTTTTTAGTTGTTTCTGTATAAAATAGATACGTAGGATAAAATCATCAGTTTGACTTCGAAATAAGGTTATGTTGAAAATTCTATTTTTAATGCTCGACGGAGTTATGTCGTTTTATTACAGAGTTCCATGATACTTTCTGAATGCAAATGCTCGACTTGTCACCGAAATTACTAAAATCGCTATAAGTTTCTCTTGAATTTTTGAGGAGTTTCTTCAATTCCTCATGGATCCCATCATCAGAACTGGATTTTGGTAACAACGGGACCAACCTTGAAGCATGTGCTTTCAAACAACGAAAAAATTTTCCAAATCGGTTCATAAATGACGGAGTTCTGAGGTAACACACGTTAAAAAAAAAAAACATACAACCGAATTGAGAACCTCCTCCTTTTTTTGAAGTCGGTTAAAAATAGTAAGAAGAAGACGGCTAAAATATAGGTAACGCCACCAGAGTTGAGGCCACGCACACAACCACATCTCATGTAATGACAGCGGAATTTTGACGTTGCGTTGACGTTTAACGACAACACAACGTCAAAATCCCGCTGTCATTACAAGAGATATGGTTGTGTGCGTGGCCTCAACTCTGGTGGTGTTACCTATAGTAGCATGGTGAAATCAGAACACACTTACGTACCTGGCACAATATAACTAACCAGGATATGTCTAGGGTCTTCAAATCAAATGCCTACATACTAACAAGTACATAATAGAATAGCACAATCTACATATACATGTGGTATATCTAAATATATAAAAGAAGAAACTGACTGACTGACTGACTGACTGACTGACTGACATATCAACGCACAGCCCAAACCACTGGGCCTAGAGATTCCAAATTTGGCATGTAGGTTTCTTATAAGGTCTAGGGGTGCACTAAGAAAGGATTTTTCAAAATTCACTCCCTAAGGGGGTGAAACGGGGGTCCAAAGTTTGTATGGGGAAACAAGATTCGTTCGACTATTTTATTCGAAACTTCACAGAAGTACTCCTAATGATAAATGAGTAAACACGTGTTTCAGGTTTTTTGAGAATTCAACCCCTAAAAGGGGGAAAAGGGGTAACAAAGTCTGAAAATCAACATGGGTGTTGTTTCTATGGTTTATCGGGTCGCTGGTTATGAAAACAACAACGGTTTTAAAATCCGACGTGGCGGACGTAAAATACCATCTCCATGGATGGGGTGCGATGGGGTTGAAATCTATATATATAAAATTCTAAACTGACTGACTGTTGATATATCAACGCACAGCCCAAACCACTGGACCTAGAGACTTGAAATTTTGCACATAGATTCCTTATACAATGTAGGCATCCACTAAGGAAGGATTTTCGGGAATTCCCACGGGAACGGGAAAAAACGGGATTTATATATTCGATTCCGAGTGACCGTATCTCTGTAACTATAATAACTAGACTCTTCAAATTTGATACACAAGTAGGTATTACATTAGTTAAAACATCAATTTCAGGATTTTTCAAAATTCTTACGGGATAAGGAAAAAAACGGGATTTATATATTCAGTTCAACGGAATCCTATGAACTATAATTACTAGACTCTTCAAATTTGGCATAGAAGTAGGTAATTATAATAGTAAAAAACCGTTTCAAGGATTTTTGGAAATTCCCACGGGATAAGGAAAAAACGAGATTTTTCATTTTCTGGTCGTAGAAAGCTGAAATTCGGGATGTAGGTTGCTTGGGGAGTGTAGAGGAGCCTTGAGAGAGGACTTTCCAAAATTCCCACGGGAACGGGAAAAAACGGGATTTTTCGTTTTACTGGGCGTAGAAAGTTGAAATTCGGCATGTAGGTTGCTTGGGGAGTGTAGAGGAGCATTGAGAGAGGACTTTTCAAAATTCCCACGGGAACGGGAAAAAACGGGATTTTTCGTCTTACTGATCGTAGAAAGTTGAAATTCGGCATGTAGGTTGCTCGGGGAGTGTAGAATGGGGAGTGTAGAAGAGCATTAAGAGAGGACTATCCAAAATTCCCACGGGAACGGGAAAAACGGGATTTTTCGTTTTACTGGTCGTAGAAAGCTGAAATTCGGCATGTAGGTTGCTTGGGGAGTGTAGAGGAGCATTGAGAAAGAACTTTTCAAAATTCCCACGGGAACGGGAAAAAACGGGATTTTTCGTTTTACTGGTCGTGAAAGCTGAAATTTGGCATGAGGTTGCTTGGGGAGTGTAGAGGAGCATTGAGAGAGAACTTTCCAAAATTCCCACGGGAACGGGAAAAAACGGGATTTTTCGTTTTACTGGTCGTAGAAAGCTGAAATTCGGTATGTAGGTTACTTGGAGAGTGTAGAGGAGCATTGAGAGAAAACTTTCCAAAATTCGTACGGGAACAGGAAAAAACGGGATTTTTCGTTTTACTGGTCGTAGAAAGCTGAAATTCGGCAAGTGGGTTCCTTGGGAAGTGTAGGGGAGCATTAATAAAGCATTTCCCGAAATTCTTACGGGAACGGGAAAAAACGGGATTTTGCGTTTTACTGGTTGTAAGCTAAAATTTCAAAATTCATAAGTTTATACTGTAAGTAGGCGCAAAGGGCTCTTTAACCGACTTCAAAAAAGGAGGAGGTTATGTATTCCACTTTATGTATTTTTTCATGTAGGTATGTTCACCGATCTCTCGGTCAATTGTGGACCGATTTTAAAAATTCTTTTTTTATTCGAAAGAAAATAATATACTCCTGAGATGGTCCCATTGTCACGCAAGCAAGCAAGCGTGCATGCATGCTTGCATCTTGCTTGCATGCTTGCTTGCATGCTTGCATGCTTGCTTGCTTGCCTGTATGCTTGCTTGCTTGATATCTTGGTCCCATTGTCACGCAAGCAAGCAACTTGCATCTTGCTTGCATGCTTGCTTGCATGCTTGCATGCTTGCTTGCTTGCCTGTATGTTTGCTTGCTTGATATCTTGGTTCTTTGGAATTCTCATGGTACACGCGAGCGAAGCCGCGGGCAAAAGCTAGTTTAAAATATTTTTATAGGTCGCTATCCAAGCTGTGGTTGGAGGAAAAGTGTTCGCAAGAGAAACATTAAAAGCATACAGAAAAGATGTTACAGCTAAATTGGTAAGCAAGCTCTGAACTCTATTTTAATTTTTAATTTTCTATCAAATAAGTACCATAATAATGTCGAGATATTTTCTGCAAAATTATAAGAAGCGTATCAAGATGGTGTGTCTAACTGTTCCGCAAGTATACTTGACGAATAGTTACTTACTCTAATAGTCCAGAAACGGAGCCATTAGTCTTAAATTTTTCGTCACAATTTCAAAGACCTTCCTTAACACTTAGCGTTAAATAGTAGATTGTTCAACAAGGGACTAAAACAAGCCATAATGACACGAGATATTTAGCCACCCGAGCGATAGCGAGGGAGGCTATAATTCGAGTTGTCATTATGGTAGTTTAGTCCCGCGTTAAACACTCTACTTTTCACTTTGAATGCGAGGAAAAAAACGACGTACAAAATTCCTTTTTTACAACGTATGCTCAATACGAGCAATGGACATCTGTTCAAAATTCAAATAGCAAAAAAAACACCGCTGTCTTTTCTTTTCTTTTATATTTTTTTGTAAAGTGACGCTTTAAATGCTTGCATAATTAGCCAACAGATTCTAACTTAAAGACTATGTAAAAACTAATTGGACTATGCATGTAAGAATGATAATTGTTCATTCATTAGAATCGGCAAATAAATTAACCTAATTGATCTAAGTTCACACACAAAATATATTGTTAACTGAAACACTTACCCGTGAATAAAGAAACGACTTTTTAAGTTTATTTTCTATATGCCAATTCTTTGTTAAATTATATCTAATTATACTTTCTATTTACTATTAAATGCAACTGACATCGCATTATTTTGAAGTCACGCCATATTAACATTCAAACGTAACTGCTCTATCTACCGTACACTCCAGCACTGCTTTGCCGACAGTGCGGATTGCTATTTTATCGACAGAGCAGAACTGCTTTGCCGACAGCGTTTTTAAAAAAAAAAACAAATTAAAAACACCTAAGCTAAAGGAAACCTTTCTTTACGTGCAAAATAAAATGAAATCATCTTTAATATTTTATAATTAAATAGTAATATTCGTAATTATTCAATGTGTTTCACGAAATTATTATTTTTTAAATATTTTTTATACAGTTGTCATTTTGAGGTTATTTCCACGCCCTAAAGGCTTCCACAGACCGAAGCAAATTGTCTATACCCAGTTACTGAAAATGGTGATAATCCTCCATTCACAAACACCGTGATTGGCAGTTTAGGGGTTTCCATAGTCAATTAAAAAAAATTTACTTTAATCCCTTGAGATCAAAAAAGAGCTTTAGTCCCGATATGCAGAGACTAAAGTAACATTTTAAGAGCATGAGAAGTGAAAAAAAATTAACGTACCTACTTTGTTTTTGAAAACAGTTGTATTGTATTGCCACTACCCTAAGGGGTTAATGCGAAGGCGTTGAAAACAGTTTTTGCATCGAAATTTGACAACAGTTCTAACTATTTACTTATCTTTTCATAAAATTCGATGTTTAAGGTTTTCTTATCTTCCAGTACGGTGGCGATGTAACTCGAAGAAAAAAATTGCTAAAGCAGCAAGCAGAAGGCAAAAAGAAAATGAGAAGCGTTGCGAACATAAAAATACCAAGAAATACGTTTATTGATGTCCTCAAGAGATGAGATCGTCACATCATCAATGTTTAACTGATAATTCTCAATAAACATTTTATAAATGTTTCATTGTTCACTTGTTTCGTTTGACAGCAGCACTAAGAGCAAAACTTCATTACGACGCTCAGTTCAAATAAAACGACTAATAAGCCACGAAAGCTGGGTGTTTCCTTGAAACGTGTGTCGAAGCGCTCGTGGAGAGGCTGGATTCGTGCTTGAGATTTGTTTCAGTAATTTAAAGACACCAATTCAATAAACCACATTTATTCGACGCCATGACACAGATGGAAAAGAGAAAAAGTCAAAGGGCAATAGTGCCAACTTAACAATTTGTGTTGGGGTTGCCAACATGCTGCCGCCAACAACGGACAAACATAGTTATATTATATGTATGTATTTAAAACTTTGTACATAACAAGCAAGTAGCTCAGCAAGAAACAAATCAACATTCTTGTTGTAAATGGCAACAAATGACAAACGAAACAAGAAACAAATCAACATTCTTGTTGTAAATTGAAACATAAATTTTCTTAATTAACTAAATAAATTGTTGAAACCTCAACTTAGTTGTATTTCTTAATACCCAGCGCCATTTATTAGCACAGCCCTGTTAGTAAACTATAAAATGAAATAATCATTATACATTCATAATCATAACAAGTCAAGTTTCATTCTCAAGTTATATAACTATACTTGTACACTACACTATGACAACGTCAGTCTCAATTTTACTGTGTTATATTTAATGAGTATGGCACAACTAACATCAGAATTAAATAATTTACATCACAGCCACTTACTTATTTTTAATATTAACATTTACAGGTTGTGTAATTATACATATGTGTACACAACGCTATGGCATTTTCAGTCTCAAAATTGTTGTATTATTTTTAGTAAATATGACAAATTTAACATCCGAATTAATTAGTTTACCTATTTACTATGGAAACTTATCAACTAATCTGTATCTATAGGTAGGAGACAAATTTTAGTAATAGACCGTCTATGACTTTTGCCATTGGGCAAAGTTACCTCTACAGCTCTTACTTTACCATCAAGTCCAGGGAATACATTTGTGACTCTGGCCATGGGCCAATACAGAGGCTTGGTATCATTATCTACTAAAATGACCAGAGACCCTATCTGAATATTGGGTTGTACAGTTTTCCACTTAGGCCGAGATTGTAGTACATTTAGATAACTTTTATGCCATACTCTCCAGAATTGCTGATACATATTGCAACAAATGTTCCAGAATTTTAATCTATTAATGGGTACATCAGTTACATCTTTTTCAGGATAAGCATTTAAGGCAGTACCTATTAAAAAATGGCCTGGCGTAAGGTAAGTGTAATCATTTATATCTGTGGACATAGGAGTCAACGGTCTGCTATTTATAACAGCTTCAATCTGTGCTAGAACAGTACACAGCTCTTCATAGGTAAGTAAGGCCTTTAACATAACACGTTTAAGATAATATTTGGTTTTTTTGACACAATTTTCCCAGAGTCCCCCAAACACAGGTGAGTAACTAGGTATAAAGTGGAATCTGATACCCTGATGAGCTGCATACGCCTGCACCAGTTGCTGGTGTTCGCGAGATCCATACAATTTATAAAATTCAGCTAATTGGTTCCTTGCGCATTTGAATGTTGAGGCATTATCGCTGTAGATGTCGCTAGGCAAGCCTCTCCGTGCAGTAAATCTTTTTAAAGCGGCTAAAAAAGCAGGTGTCGTTAGGTCGGAGGTCAGTTCAAGATGAACTGCCTTTGTTGCAAAGCAAACAAACACACATATGTAAGCCTTTGAGACCACGGCACGTCTAACTCTCGACTGCTTAACGGAGATAGGCCCAGCGAAATCCACACCCACCTTTTGAAATACTCTGCACGCGTTTACACGATCGTGCGGCAAGGAGCCCATTAGCTGCTCGGCTACTTTAGCCTTGAGTCTGAAACAGATGAGACATTTAATGGTCGTTTTCTTGACCTCGCTCATGCCATTTATAATCCAAAATTTTTGATTTATTGATGACAAAGTGATTTTGGGGCCTGCATGTAAATTTCTGATATGTTCACTAGTTATTATTAATTTAGTAATTCGTGATTTGTTAGGTAGGACTGCTGGGTGCTTTTGCGAATAAGGTATTGTCGCGCAGTCCAGTCGTCCTCCTACCCTTATGAGCCCTTTGTCATCAATAAATGGATTAACAGTTGTTAAGCTACCCTTTAAGGGTTTATTTTGAGTTAACAATTTAAATTCAGCATTAAAGTATTTTTGTTGCTCATGCTTTACAATCATTAGCATAGCATTATTTAACTCTTCAGTGAGCAAATAATGATTTTTATTTTTGTTAGACTTTAAATTGCTGCAAAAACGCAATACATAAGCAAGAACACGTTGCATTTTATTGATATCAGAGTATTTGTCTAGGAAATCTAAGCATAGTGAAGAATTAGCTTCAAGAACAGAGCACACCGTAGCGCCAGAGAACCCAGAGCCATTGCAGCCAGCCTTTAGTTCTGGTAAGTCAGTGGGTACATCAAATTCGTTACCTCGAGGCAGCTGATACGTGCTGTCTAGCAGAAAGCTGGGCCCGGTCCACCATAGCGGATGCCCGTCGAGCTCATGCGGTTGCACACCCCTGCTAAGGCAGTCGGCAGGGTTGTCGCTCGTATTCACGTATGACCAAATGAATTTCTCAGTGTGTTGTAAAACAACCTTTACTCTGTTTGCAACATAAATGTTGAGTTTAGTTATGTCAGTCTTTAGCCATGCCAGAACTATTTGAGAGTCTGAGAATAAATGAACATCACTGATGTTTAACTTGAGACTCATAGTTGAGTGAACTTTTGACACTAATTTAGCCAATAGTAGGGCAGCATTGAGTTCTAATCTGGGCACGGTAAGCTTTTGATGCAGTGGATTGACTCTAGATTTTGAACAGAGTAGAGATTGTTTTACTATACCTGTTTCGTCAACAACGCGCAGATAAACGCAGCATCCGTACGCAGCAGAACTGGCCGCATCCGCAAAGCCTACTAATTGAACACTTCTGGCATGTGCAGTGTCAGTCACAACATTTCTTTGAATTTGAATAGGTTTCATAATGGTTAAGCTTTCATAAAATTCGAACCAGAGCCCTTTTAATTCATTATTTAAGCAAGAATCCCATCCCATTTTGGTTGACCATAGCCTTTGTATGATCAGCTTGGCTGACACAATAATGGGTCCAACCAGACCTAATGGGTCATAAAATTTGGCTATGTGACTCAGTATTTCGCGTTTTGTTTTGGGGACGGTATCTGTTGAACTAGGGCTAGTTATGTTGATAGTATCTGTCTTGGTGTTGTATGATACACCTAGTGTTTTGAGACAGTAGTTTTGTTTTTGCAAGTCAACTTCATCAAAGTGTTGTCTGTCAAGTGGTATATCCTGCAGTAATTGTGGGCAGTTAGATGACCATTTGTGTGCCTCAAACCCTCCCAGCTCGAGAATCTGAATGAGTTGGTTTTTCATGTCATTCAGTGATTCTAGTGAATTGCTAGAAACTAAAATGTCATCACAATATGATTGATTGCGGAGGATTGATGCTGCAGCAGGAAACTCAACTTGATATATATTTGCAAGCTCTATAAGGCAACGAGTTGCCAAGAATGTTGAACATTTCATTCCATATGTTATTGTATTTAATTCAATGCATTTAATATTTTCATCAGGATTGTCTCTCCACAGTATGAGTTGTAGAGACCTGTGTTTAGGATCAAGTTCAATTGAGCGAAACATATTTTTCAAGTCTGTGCTGAAGACATAACCGCCTATACGGAATAATAAAAGTATGTCAAACAACTCTTTTTGTGTAACGCTGCCATTTAATAAAATGTCATTAAGTGAACGCCTTAATCGTGTGAGCATAGAAGCGTCAAATACTACTCTACACTTAGTTGTCTTTTTATCAAGTCTTATCACAGCATGGTGTGGCAAGAAGAAAACTGGATCTTTAGTGAGGTTGTACTTGTCAATGTTCACAATTGAACCATGGCCTAGTGCCACATATTGATGGATGAAATCTTTGTACTGCTCAAATAATTGAGGTTCTTTTTGAAATCTTTTTTCTAAATTGTAAAATCTTTGCAGAGCTTGGTTAAATGAGTCGCCTATTGTTTCATTAACCTGACTTAATGGCACTTTTAATGGCAAAGCTACTTGAAATTTTTTATTTTTTAAAATTAATGTCTCTTGAAAAATCTGTTCACTTTGATCAAATTCAGAACTTTTTTCTGAGAAGGTTTCAGGCACACTTTCGGTCTTCCAAAATTTAGAAACAGTTTCACTGATATCTGAGTCACATTGTCGACAAAACAAAGTTACACTTTTATTTTGTTGTGAATGACACTGGTTTGGTAAGGTACCTGCGACTACAAAGCCAAACTGGGTATTCAAGAAGTATAACTGTTTGTTGTTCGCGTGTGCTGCTTGCTCTGCTGACTGCTGTGCTGACTGATGGCTGCTGGGTGCTGGGGACTGAGGAATGGCTCCTTCAGCCTGAGGTAGCAACACCTGGAAAAATACATCGGCAGCCATTAGTATGTGTATATTACTTGGCACATCAAAATCTGCATCAGCGAGTTTAATGTTAGTGGGCATGGAAATATTCTCCCTGTTGAAGCCCTGTTGAGGGAGCTTTGAAGTTATTTGATCCAAAACATAGCATGTGATGGGTACTTTATATTGTGACACCAAAGAGTGTACTTCAAGCTGAACACATTGATTTATTGTGCTGTGTGCATTGCCTATACCTATGACACCTGTATTTATAGTTTTTGGTTTCAAATCGAGGAGCCTTACTAGTTCTTTAGTAGCAAAGGAAGTCTGTGAGCCACTGTCGAGCAATGCCTTGACTAGTACTTCAGTGCCGTTGCTTGTCATCAATTTGACTCGAACTGTTGGCAAGAGAACCTGTGTGGAGGAAACTTTGGACATCATAGTTACAGAGGGCGCTGTTGTTTCTTCATGTAACATTGTGTTGTGCTTGCCCTTACATATATTGCACTTGAAGTGGTATCGACACTTTTGTGTATGTTTGTTCAAACAAATATTGCATAAATTGTTGTTGGCTGCAAACGCTATGCGCTCACCAGCATGCAATAGTTTGAATGTGGGACAATTAAAAAGCTTGTGTTCACACTTACAATATAGGCAAGAAGAGGTGCTAGCTGCTATGTTGGATGCAGCAGGATATGAAGGCTTCTTCTTGCTGTGGTACTCGAAGCGCTGCTGCTCCGGACGATGTGTTTGTTCCAAGCGCGGCTGCAGAGGCGCTCGGGCTGCAGGCTCTGCATTCTCTAACGCTAGGGCTCGCTTGTCTAGGAAGTCAAACAGTTGTTTCAATGTGGGCTCCTTGTCATCCTGACGACTTAGCTGATAGTCTTTATTTGTGTATGAATCCAGCTTTTTTGTCAAAATGCACAAGATGATAGGATCCCACATATCAACAGATTGGTTTAAGTTCCTAATGGCAGCTAGTTCTTGCTTTGCATTGCACACAAAGTTTCTAATGTTTGTTGAAGTAGATTTAGTTATATATTGCAGCTCCAACAAATTATTTATATGCTCATTGATTATTCTAAATTTATTATCATATCTTTCTTTCAATATGGTAAGTGACTCACTGTAACTTTCACTCACTAGAGGCAAGTTTTTAATAAGAGCGTAAGGCTCATCTGCGAGATAGTTCCTTAGATAGTATAGCTTTTGAATATCCTCCAAAGACTGGTCATTATCAATAAGAGACTCGAATAAACCTATGAATGTCTTATATTCATGACATTTTCCAGTAAATGTAGGAATTGTAATAGTAGGGAGCTTAGTTTTACCACTCGACGTTGAAGCAGAAGCCTCCTTGACTGCGGCGGCTGCGCCGGTAGGCGCGGCTGGTGGCTGCATAGTAAGTTCGCGCAGCTTCACTAGCGCATGCGTGTAGGCTTCCTCGTAGTCGTCGCCGTCGTCGTCGAGAATCTCCATACAAAAGGATTCGTATCTATTGAACAAGGATATTAGTCGCTCTTGCTTGACGAGTAGGTTTTGACGGCTGAGTGTCGATAATGATGCCTCATCAGACTGCAGACTCTTCACTAGCTTTGAGAGAGAAGCCTTCACGTAGCCGCGTTTTGCGACCAAATCGGCCTTTCTGGCCGCTGCTTCCTCTGGCGATTGCATGGTGTAGCTGTCTTGGAGAGGAACTTAACCGTTTTTCTTTTGACTCGTGAGTTCGTGACTGCACGCGCACGTGTGACGCACGACGCGGCGTATGTAAATTTCTCTGGAAATATTTGTGGAACAATGCACTGTACTGCACGCGGGGTGGGATGCACTCGACGCGGCGTGGCGTGTGTAAAATTCTGCTCTTAGGTGGCCGACACGTGGTTTGTAGGCGTGGGCCACTCGTGGCGTATGTTTCTGGATCGGATGTCTTCAAATCACTGAATCTTCATTTGCTGGATCGAAGGACCATGTCGAAGCGCTCGTGGAGAGGCTGGATTCGTGCTTGAGATTTGTTTCAGTAATTTAAAGACACCAATTCAATAAACCACATTTATTCGACGCCATGACACAGATGGAAAAGAGAAAAAGTCAAAGGGCAATAGTGCCAACTTAACAATTTGTGTTGGGGTTGCCAACAACGTGGATAGCGTACAGTCGAAGAAACTGAAGCCATATTTTCCAACGCGTAGGCGATCGCGATCGCATCCTCTGCCTCCTACCTTAATCCTATATCGTATGACAGGAAGAAGTGGTAAAAGGCGATTGTAATTTCGACAATATGGCCTCTGATAAGCGTACTAGGATTCCCAATCATTTACAAGATAATATCTCTGACAGAAATGTCAATACGATATGTGTAGTAAGTGAAAATACCATATACTTACTTGTTCGTGATTCAGTTCTTAGACTGTAGGCCTCAGTGGCTTATAATAACCATAAATTAAAAAATTTAAAAACCCCCGAAGCAATTAGGTCACATAAGTTTGAAAATAAAGTGAATGCCCATTATACGTCTAAGATCCCTTCCGCAAAAAACAAAAGAGTGATAACTTTGAAACGGCAGAACTAATTTTGATGAAACATGTCTAAGAACCATCGCCAAGAAAATGCTTTCCAATAAAAAAAACCGCATCCAAATCGGTTTACCCGATGCCACAGACAGACAAATAAACACACACACATAGCGGACAAACTTATAACGCCCCACTTTTTGTGTCGGGGGTTAAAAAATACTCTGTAGAATGTTTTATCAATACCTACATGTCAATATGCTGCTTTTTAGCACGCTTTTATTAACTTTAACTTGTGACTAACCATTGAATCAAATCTTGGGAGACGATTATGTTGCTCGGATTGACATTAAGTTTGGCAGGCATAATATGTAGAGCCGCCCGATAACAATGTTGTAGAGCTTGTCTAGTTTGAAATGAGGCGCCCCACCACCGCGTTTGCGCACGGGATTTGGAGCTCAATTTGAGCTACAATAGAGTCTATTGTAGCTTGAATTGAGTTTCGAATCCTGTGCGTGAGTGCGGTGGTGGAGCGCGTCATTTTAAACTAGACAAGCTATACGAGACGTACATAAAGCTTTTCAGTTGCACGCAATACGCCGATGCGAGCGGTCATACAAACCTATGTATTGGTAACTTAATTTTAATGGAATACAGCTTTTTTTTTTCCACCCTTCTCTTTCCCTCGCAAAATCCCGCCAAAATGGGTCAAAACGATCCAAGTCATCCCGCCATTTCCGTTTTGGTCTGCCCCTGCTACGGTACCCGTCGCTTGGAACCCAATCGGTGACGATTTTTGCCCAGCGATCCGGATGCATTCGGCAGACATGTCCCGCCCAGTCCCACTTGAGTTTGGCGGTCTTTGTCCCTACATCGACAATCTGAGTTCTGGAACGCAGGTCGGTGTTTCTAATTCTATCAGTTCTCCGAACACCTAGAATGCTGCGCTCCATAGCTCGCTGGCAAATTTTGAGCCTGGACTTCTGGGCCTCGGTTAAAGACCAAGTCTGGGCTCCGTAGGTTAGGATAGGCAGTACACACATATCGACGAGTCTGCGCTTCAGAGTTAAGGGAAGTTTACCCTTCATTAGCGCTTTCATGGACCAGTAGCTCCTGCAGGCATTTTCAATGCGTTTATTAATCTCTTTGCCTTGTCTGTTTTCGAAGGAAACTATCTGGCCCAAGTAAGTATACTCGTCCGTCGACATACTGTATCAGCTGCCCATCTACCGTAACCCTACGTCCGACGCGATTCGTCATCAACTTAGTCTTCAACCAATTCATTGTAAATCCAACTTCAAAACTTGCCGTACTAAGTTCTTGCAGCATTTTCTCCAGTTCTTTTGCCGATGTGGAGAAGAGAACAATGTCATCAGCAAAACGAAGGTTAGTCAACCTCTTGCCTCCGACATCGATTCCCTTATCCTGCCAAGATACCGCCAAAGTCTTAAAGACTTCTTCCAGGCAACTGGTGAATAATTTAGGAGATAGTGGGTCACCCTGTTTTACTCCCTTTTCTATAACAAAAGGGGTGCCAGGACTATGCAGTTTTATGCTGGCCGTGCTTTTGGAATAGATTATGCGAACGAGTTCAATATAGGTTGGATCTATTTGTTGACTATGTAGTGCGGATAATATTGCACAATGTTTTACACTGTCAAAAGCTTTGCTATAATCGACAAATGCCAGGTATAGGGGCTTATTGAACTCGTTAGCCTTTT
The DNA here is from genome assembly GCA_947563465.1 of Archips xylosteana. Taxonomy (NCBI): domain Eukaryota; kingdom Metazoa; phylum Arthropoda; class Insecta; order Lepidoptera; family Tortricidae; genus Archips; species Archips xylosteana. Next base: position 10,716,019 of record OX387348.1, on the reverse strand, counting down.
CCATTATTTGACTTAAAGAATGAAGGTGGTCAGTCGTTGAAAATGATGGTCGGAAGCCTGCCTGTTCTGGCGGTTGGTGTTGATCCAGTAGTGGGGCGATCCGATTTTGCAGTTTTCGTGAAGAGTTTGTATAAGTGGGACACCAAGCTAATTGGTCTGTGATTATTAATGTCGGTTTTGTCACCTTTTTTATGTAGCAAAATTTTATTTGAATGACAGAGGTTGAGGAACGGAGCCAGTGTGTAAGATACAGTTGAATAAATTTGTAATATGGGGTATGAGGATGTCTTTGCCTATTCTCAATGCCTCGGTTGTAATGCCATCGTCTCCAGGACTTCTTTGATACGGCATGCTTTTTAAAGCTTTATTAACCTCGTATCCCGTTATTGGAGAGATGTTATCGGAGCAGTTGTAGTTGCTGGTGTTGTTACCTTGGGCAATACGGGATGGATCAGAATACAAACACTTATAAAAGTTTGAGGCAATCTGCGTGATCTTATCCCTGTTGGACTGTTTTACCCCATTTTCGTCTCTTAAGGCGGTAATCCAAGGTTTTTCCACGGTAATTCCTTGTCTAGCGACTCTTAGCGACGTTCGCTTCTTTATTGCTACCTCCACCAATTTTGTGTTGAAATTCCGAATGTCCTTTCTTATACTACGTTTTACCTTTCTGTCGATTTCTCTGTATAAATTGTTATTCTTCCTAAGGGTTTCTCTAAGTTCTATTAATTCTAAAGATTTGTTTGAAAGTTTTTTGTTTATTCTGTTTTATTTTCTTACTGGCATTCGTAATGCTCTTAATAATATTGACATACTGGTCTTCAGTACTTGGTAAGCTATCATCATCAGTGGCAAATGGAATACAGCTATTCTAAAATAATTATCGCATGTTTTATTGTGCCGAAACAAATGCAATCGTACATTATTAACTACGGTTAGCAAAAAATCGTATAAGTATAGGTAACGCCACCAGAGTTGAGGCCACGCACACAACCACATCTCATATAATGACAGCGGGATTTTGACGTTGTGTTGACGTTTAACGACAACACAACTTCAAAATCCCGCTGTCATTACATGAGATGTGGTTGTGTGCGTGGCCTCAACTCTGGTGGCGTTACCTATAGTAAAATACTTTGCGTAAAAAAAAACATTATAAAAGGTTCATCATTCATCATTTCAGCCGAAAGACGTCCACTGCTGAACATAGGCCTCCCCCAAGGCTCACCAAATAGATCGGCCCTGCGCCATCCGCATCCAATGCGTTTTAAAAGGTTAAGTTGGACAAAAACAAAGATTCAAAAAATATAGGTATTTTATTAAAAATGCTGATGATATTAGGGTCATTGCATGGTAAACATCACAAAATACTAAAATATGTATGTAATATCAACCTAAGGCAAGGCTACTTTGCTAATTTTATGTTTGAAGCTTAAATTACATTGATTATTTTGATTATATGTTTCATAAACTGAAAATATCAGACTAAGAATATGTAGCTACTACCAATAATAGGACAAAGTGTAACAAATAAACCTATGGCGTTTTTACGCATTTACCCCGAAAATAGCATAACATGCGCGTTTCTTGTTCTTTGATTCAGTGCCGTAAATGTGTTCAAGTCAAAAACTGATAAATGATACTTTGGCGGCATAAAGTCAATTTATTTATATCTATTAACCTGTCTGTTAGTGGTTAATCGTCAATAAATTCAACAACATTGGTAGGTAATCTAGAAATAGAACTAGTTTGAAAAATAAAACATAGCCAAATAGGAATGATTTTTACTGGTATTAACCAGACAACTTTCTAACTTTGAATGTTACATTAGTCCTTGATATGACTATGACTACACTTTAACTAATATATTCCAGCCTAAAATTTCCTTAGTTATAGTTTTTAAAGCAAATATAATAATGCTAATTTCCCTCATTTAGATACACCAATGGATCAATAAGCATATATCCTTATTAATAAATAATTAAGCCGCCATAAGTGTACACATTAATTAATAAACATTTAAATCTTTATTTGCGAACATATGTTTACTTTGAGGCAGTCCTTGGAAAACACATGAGACAGTCTGTTACAACAATATTTTAAAAATTTAATAAATTTAATACAAGTCAGTCACACTGATAATATTCTTCTTGAGATCTCTTTAACACGACTTCTAGATGATAATAAAAATGACAGTGATGATGGTGACGACGTAAGACTACACGTAATTATAAACAATTTTGTATTTCTCAAGTTATAAAATTCATTTGATCACATCTTCATCAAAAACATAGAAACATACAAATTATCTTCAACACCAAGCGCACAAACTCTCCCAATCTCCATACTGAGACAGAAAAATTGGAAAAACTTTGGCAAAGCGAAAACTGTGTGAGTTTGTGCTACTTGCTTTCAAGCTATAATCAAATCAACTTTCTATCAAAAAGGGGAAATTAGATATCACATTCTAATTTCGTTTTCTTCATCCTCTGATGAGGGCTCTCTTGTTTACCTGTCTTCAGATGTCTCTAGAAACTGGGCATACACATCTCTTGTGCATTCACCTTTTTCGTTGAATTTGTATTTATAATATGAGCCATCAGCACAGATAACTGTAATAGAAGAAAATGTTTTGAATTTACAAGGTAAATATAAAAATTACATTATTTTGTTCTAAACTTAAAAATGTATTGGACTTGCTGTCATAATTCCCTGAATAAATTTTAAATTCAAAGTAAATCTTGCTTATATTAACAGTTAAGAAAAGTAAACTGACTTACTAATTAAAAACTAAATGCTATTTTCAACATGGAACATCTTATTAAATTAAAGGTAATATAATTATAATTTACTTTTGATTTAAAATGGATTTATTTGTCATGGTAGTAGTCATCACTAGGCTAATGATTGTGAGAACAATAAAAAATTATCTTACCAACAATCGAGCTCTTGTCAACACCAAATGCACAAATACAGGGTGGCCCATTTGGTATAGTGAACTTGCAGAAACTCCAGTTGCTGGAAAAGTACTTTGGGAGGAAGTTGACAGTTGCTAAACTGGATTGCTTGTTTAATTTTTCATCTTCCAGGCTGAACACATGCACAGTACCATGGTCTGATGTCACACACAAATTGGTACTAGTGTGATTGAAATTTATGCAGTAAATTGTTGCCTGTAAGAGATGATACATGAATTAATAATGTTACAAACAAGTTAAAACACTTAAATTAAGTAAACAATTAGACCAAGCAATTTATGCATGAAGAATAAACTATTGTTCATAAATCACATTACATTAATCATACTCAAACACAAGTACAAATTCAATTTGAAAGTAATTGTGTCCATTAGTCATCAATTTAGTGTAAAAGCAAACAATACAACCTATTAAGTAATGTAAATAGGTAATTGGCATTGAATACTTTTTAAAATGTAGTCTAATTCCAAAACCATTTTGAGAAATAGCTTTATTCAATTATTTTATAAAATTTTAGTAAAAAAAAATACTAAATGATTGTGTGTATTTTTGCAAAATAATGATTGACCTTTGTTTGACCTTTCTGGTGGCATTTAACTTTGAAATTCTATGCAAGAAGAAAAAAAAGCCATCCGCCTAGTTTCTCTATCTATACTATTATCTGTCACTTCAATGTAGTTATCATCTGTCAGTTTAAGGATTCTATTTTGACAACAACAAACATTCTTTGCGTTTTTCATATTTTAATAATGCATTTAACAACCTCTTTAGCCTAGTTGGTAGTGACCCTGCCTACGAAGCAAGAGGTCCAGGAGAGTTTGAATCCCGGTAAGGGCATTTATTTGTGTGATGAGCACGAATAATTGTTCCTGAGTTATGGATGTTTTCTATGTATTTAAGTATTTATTTATCTATATAAGTATGTTTATCGGTCGTCTAGTACCCATAGTACAAGCTTTGCTTAGTTTGGGACTAGGTTGATTTGTGTAAGATTGTCCCCTAATATTTATTTATTTATTATTATTTATTATACAGGAAGTGTTTCATTCCTACTTGTGGAAATGATTCTGTCAATAGCCCAAACAAATTGTTTGCATTAGAGAAGATTTACGAGAGAAGTGGTGCCGCAAAGTTATTGTGGAGTATTTCAAAGTTTACACAATGTTATAGTTGCAAGGATCATTTTAATGTAAGTAGGGATTAAATCATCAATTGTGACACAATTTTTTTTTGTCTCTATTGTGTCTGTGATTTATACACAGATTCAGCCGCAGTATGTAATTTACGAGAAGTTGTATCCCAAATTTTCAATAAATTATAAAAAAATATTGGAGTGATGAATTGCTGAAATATTCAAATTAGTTACTTAAAACGCTCTATATTTTCGATAAACAAAATAAAAAGGGGGGTTAGAAAAAATAAACAATATTAGCTTACTTAAGTACACAATGACCATACAGATTACTTGTTTTATCAGCCATGTTATTATGAAAGTAAAAACAAGTTAAAGTTATTCTTAAAATGATCATGTATGCTTCAGCTAAAAATAAATTATTCTCCATTAAAAAATTATTTTGTTTTGATGAAAAGGCTATGCCCTTACCTGGTGGGCACCTCGTCTCAATTCTGCTAGTTTCTGTCCCGTGGCTGTATCAAAGACCCTTATGAGGGTGCCTTTTGTTGAAGCTGTGGCCAGGCGAGTCCCGCCCACATTTAGTGCCAAGCAGCTCAGTGGGGCCTCATGGGCAGTAATTAGATGTCCGTCCGGAGAGCTGCTAGTGCTTGCATGACTGCTCAACTCAACCAGCTGAAGATGAAGACAGAGAAATATTTATCAAATTACTTAATATATAATAGTAAACAAAATTTACAAGGACATAGTCTTACTTGAACATGGCCCGTTTTGCGGCTTGGATAAGCAAGTACTGCATTGTTACTGTTTGGGCAAACAACACACAGACCTCGGGGATTTTGACATGTCTCAAACACATGAAGCATCTGAGGCTGTGCTGTGAATGTATATACCTTTATTAGGTTCTCTGAAAAGATAAACAATAAGTTTATTATTACACAATAATAACGCTATAGCAATCACTGATAAGGCAGACTGATAAGAGACTCACCCAAAACAACAACAATTCTGTCTCTTCTCAATTTAACGGCTTTAACTGGGCTATTGAAGTCAAGTGATATAGCAGAATCTTTCTTCAAGTCGTCCCATATTATAACTCTGTTTGGTGGATAGACTGGCGTCTTGCCCCCGCCGACTAAGGCCATGTAATTGCATCTAAACAGCATTTCCACGTAAGACAAACCGCCCTCCGCAAAGTTTTGACGCTCTTTCTCCTTGAGCGGATCACTGTTGAATACACGAAATCCATTCTCCGTTCCGCAAGCAAAACATCCTGAATAAATAACGAAAAAAAGTACAGTCTAACAGTAAAAACCGACAAGATATTGTAATTTAGTCACGCAACGGATAATACCTTGATCTTGGTTGAACCCTACGTATAATAGGCCATTCCCGAAGACATTATCTTCTGATAAATTCATTGCACGGAATTACTGAAATCTAGCAAATCGAAATAGTGTACTAATCAACAAACAATAATAAGAAAAAATTGGAGTCAACCTACATCTCCCATCACACAATCAGAAGTGTTTTTGTTGTACCGTAAACCACATACAAGCCCGACCGCATCACAGCTGTTTGGCAGGTGTCAATTTTAGTTTTTAATTAATATTTAGAAATTAAAATGTAGAATTTACAAAATGTGATATAATGGAAAAAAATTGAGTTCAATATTACACAGCAGTGCAAATACTGTTTAAATTTATTTACTGAATTTAATGTTTGTTGTAAAGTAGCCATGTTTTGGCATCGATCTTTTTCTTAGATCTTTTTTCGTATAAACGCCTCTGAGCTGTCAAAAAGTTTTTTTAAGATATGGTTAAAATCGTTGCAAAATTGTGATTCATTTAATATTTCCCTCCCAATAATTAAAACAATGCATTATTATAAACGTATAGTATTATTTTTTATTTAGGAGTAAAAAACAAAACAAAAACTAAGATAACGCGTCCAACTAATGTTATTAATATCCCATAAGGGCCTTTTGCTTTTCCCTAGACAAAATAATTCAAAAGTAAATCTGACATGCGAGTGCATTGACATTGACACATGGCATTGCATGCCTACCAACTGTTTTTGTTTATATAGTTTTGTTTAAATTGAGTTTGAGTTATAGTGTTATGGTTACGTTAATTTCACCTAAATGTTACATGTTTTAATTAATTATTATAGAATATTTACAGTGCTCCATTTTTGGAAGACTTTTAGACACCATGAGCTCAATTAAGCTAGCTGAATACGTATTGTGGAAATCCATCAAACAAAAACGGGAAGATGAAATCTCCACCAATGGCTCACTATATTCATGCTCTAAAATGTATTACGTGGTTAAAACACTTGCCAATTGATTTAATATGTACAAGGATAGTAAATAATAAAATATTTTTTTTTTACATAAAATTTTGTTGTTGCCTCTTTTAGAGAGGAGATTGCGTTTCCTGAAATGATTTGTAGAGTTTGCACTTGTCCCGCTGATATACCTATTACGGATACATTCAATGGAATAAATATTTTAAGTGCAATGATGAGAGTGTCTAGCGTTTGGGTAAAGCTATATATATAGGCTTATTTAATACATCCAACAAGACATGATATCAATATGTGATTTGATTTTAATTTTTATGTTATGCGTTGATATTTAATTTAAAAAAAAAATTAAAATAAAATCAAGTAAATAAAATTGCAAATATTTGTCATTCAAATATAAAAAAAAACTCACTACACAACATAAATTTCTTTCACAGATCAGTAACACAGACTCTTACCCAAAATATATTTGTAAACATTGCCTGCAGGAATTAAAAGTGGCTCTTGATTTTAAGAAGAAATGTGAATCTTCATACTATATGTTCCGTCGCACACAGCCACAGAGAAATGGTATATTTTTTATGTAAAGAAGTAGTAATTACAGATTTTAATGATCATCACCACCAACCTATAAATATATTATGACCCTTGCTTGGGACAGGCCTCCTTTAGGAAAATGTAGATTCCCTGGATAAAAAAAAAGCCTGTGTTAATCTTAATCTGGGACAATGAAGCTTTCTATCTGTGACAGTATCATTTAAATCCATTCAGGAGTTCCAGAGTATTCCTGCTACATACAAACAAACCAAGTTTACCTCTTTATAATATTAGTATAGATTACTGTTTAGGATTGTACCCTTATTTTCTTAATGATTTCGCCTGGCAACATTTTCATATCGAATTTGAATTAAAAAAAAATCGCTTGTCACTCTCTCGTTTTCGAAGTTTGAACAGTCGTGTCGTTTGTCGGCGTCTTACCGCGCAAATTATATCGAAAGTAAATTTTCGTATTGTTTCTCGCCTATATTATATCCATTTTTTACGTCAACTGCGTGTAAAAGTGTGAGGAAGGCTGATCCACTGGAGGAAGCACTGTCCTAGCTGTATCCTAGTAGTTGTGCTGGTTAACGGTAACCTTGTCAGAGGTAAGTTCGGACGAGCCAAAGATCGAGGAAACCTGCGCCAGCCACTACGGCTAGGATCTGCACCACCATCTGCAGACGTCGAGGTGAGTGCTTCCAACCACAAGTCTCAGCCTTTATCCCAAATCAGTTGCCGTATATATATTATATTTATTAATTATCATTTCTCGTCTACAGTCCACTTAAAACCCTAAACAATTACTAACTGACAACATTGTGTTTAACAAAGTGCCAATAAATGTTTTAACAATAAACATGTACGTAATCTCAGACATCCTATTATGTGGTATGAGACTTGCAAAGGGTTTAAAATCTCCAACCAATTTACAAAGTTTTTTCATAAGATTTGGACTCTAGTTTTATACTAATACTTTCTATTTTATAAAATTTTAGAAATCAGTACTCCGTCATTGGTAATGCATGACTTTGCACTTATTATTCATCAAATGACAGAGAGAAGGCTTGCTGGGCTTGCAGACAAAGATGGCAGAACTCATAGTAAAAAAAAAAAATTAAGCATTTCCATTTTCCAAGACTCTAATGAATTGAAAGACACCAGATCAACAAAGGCAATAAAATGTCAGCGATGTGATCTTGCATTTGATTCTAAGGTATGGAAGATACTGTAATTTTATCATTAAAATTCTATCTTATTGAATATTGACTGGTTTTCATCATGAGCAATTACGTTTTGACAGGATCTACTAATTGAGCATCGCCTACAACAAAATTGCATTTGTCCACCTTGCCCTCAATGTGGGAAACTTGTTTCTAATCTGGCAAGGCATAAGAAAAATGTGCATTTAAGGACAGACAAGTTCACATGCCATATCTGTGGCAAAGTATCATATTCTTCAGGAGCATTGCGGAATCATTTGTGAGTAATAATACACCACTGTTCAATTTAGGAACTGCTTGTGTTGTCTTTGTTTATTCTCAATCTCATTTAACCCTTTAACAGGCTCATCAATGTAGATACACAGTTAATCATAGTTTTACTGTTTAACAATGCAGGATTCATTTAAAAGTGAAGAATATTTTAGACAAATTCAATTGATTTTGTATCATATTGTAAAGGTAGCAAGGTCTTTGTGTACATTTATACACTATGCCTGGAAAAGGGTTAATAATTGAGCCTAAATTCTTCTACTGGAGTAATGATTTTTTTACAGATTAGTACACTCTGATAAATGTGATTACTCTTGTCCACTGTGTCCATATAAAGGCAAACAGCAATCCTACCTGACACTTCACATGAGAGTTCATACAGGGGAGAGACCATACTTATGCTCGGAGTGTCCTGCAAAATTTGTTAATCCCAGCAATCTAAGGAAACATCAACTAACTCATTCTAGTAAAAAATTTGAGGTTTGAAAATTACTAATAATAATAAAATTACAATAACCACCATTAACTATACACCATTCTACAAGCTGTGGAGGTGAAGTATGACTTACCTTGCACAAGCCATTTTGCCATGGTGCTGACCAGCAGATGAGTCTCTTGTTGTTCATGTACCATTCAAAACTAGGGGTGACAATTTTTGATATTATTCACAGCATTACAAAGTGTTTAAAATTATGTATTTAAGTATGTATCTTATCTATTTATATAAGTATGTTTATCTGTTACCTAGTACCCATAACACAAGCTTTGCTGACTTTGGGACTAGGTCAATTGGTGTGACTTTTCCCATGTTATTTATTTATTTCTTTCCTTCAGTTCTTGTAATATAACAAAACTTCATGGATTAATGAAACATAAAATTTTTAGTGTAATAAATGCAAGAAGCAATTTCGCCTATCTAAAACACTGCAGGAACATTACGAAGCAGCACATTTGAATGTACGGTACAGATGCTCTATTTGTGGCCATGACTTATGGACAAGGTATAAACTTAATGTTGAATTTATCAAAAATAGATATACATATTCATTTCTTTTTAATCTACCTATACAAGTTTGTGTGAATGCAATCTCAAGTCCAACTAATGGCAGCAATTTTTATGCTTTTTTTCTGTCATTCTCATTTCTGACATTTAATAAATTTACTTGACTATATTGTAATAAATAATAAGCATATTATTTTTTCAGGCGAAAGTTGCTGAGCCATGAATTAAGAGTGCACAAGAGAGAAAAACACAAGTTGTACAATGAAGTTTATAAAGTTGTTCTAAATGATGAGAATGATTGATAATGATAATATTTAAATTCCACATCCATTATACAAAATAAAATTAACTATTTTAATTTAAACTTTATTTTTATTTAAATAGTTGTATTACATGTATAAAATTGATAAAGAAAAACTTATTCCTGAAGTCTTATGAGCTAGCAACTTGCTTCAAAGGCCCCTCTAAATATTGGGCAATGGCATTTATTTTCTCCTTTAATATTCCAAAACCCACAGATTCTTTGGCATACAAACAAAGCAACAAGTTTGCCACTTGGGTAATGGCGATTTTGCCATTGTTGCAATCAACTAGTATTAAGTGCAGCCTGTCCTCCTTGAAGACGTTGCGTCCGTTTTTTTCGTAAGCTGACCAAACGTTACTAGCGATAGCTGCCGTGACCCTGGCGTCTTTGTCATTGTATCCCGAATAAGCCAGCAGGGCCCCTTGGTGGTTTAACAACCTGCAATAATTAGTTTATAATTACCACTCGTGAGAAAAAAATACTGCTTAATCAAACATAATTTAAAAGTATTACAAAGTATTTTCAACTCCTCCAGTATTTGCTTGGCTAAGAACCTGAGTCAAGGCCTTAGGTTTCAACATACTGATAGTTGCAAAACCAAGGTCTAATACGAAAATATGTTCCAATTATCTTCTTATGATTATCCACAAAATTATTAAATGCGAAATATAATCACATGAAACTGATCTTTATTCTATGTGTACAAAACGAAAACTGACTGAAGGAAGATTAGGAAGAACAACCTGAAGAACTAGGTATTGTATTGCATCGCATGTTTTGACATCTAGTTTTTTTCCTTGGTTGATATCTACACAATAGGTAAAAGAAATTGTACCCATACAGGCATAATTGATATTTACCTTTTAAAGGTTTGGTGGAGTTGGTGGGAACAGGCTAGGTTAATTATCTGTTAAAGAAAATAAAATAAAGTGATGATAATTTTTTTTCAACCTTTCAAGTGCAATTTATGTTATTTGATGTTATTCTTTGTTTACGCACTAAATAAAATTCACCTATGGTTTTTGTAGGCCTTTTTTAGGGTTCCGTACCCAAAGGGTAAAAAACGGGACCCTATTACTGAGACTTCGCTGTCCGTCCGTCCGGTCGTCTGTCCATCTGTCACCAGGCTGTTTTTAGGGTTCCGTACCTCAAAAGGAAAAAACGGAACCCTTATAGGATCACTTTGTTGTCCGTCCGTCTGTCAAGACCCTTTTTCTCAGGAACGCGTCGTGGAGGTATAAAAGCTGAAATTTATATCAAATACCTACTCAGGTCTACTGTCCCTTATGGAACTGTGAAAAAATCAAACTTCTAAGCCAACGCAATCAAAAGATACAGCCGTTTATGGCGCAAATTTCCGCAAATTTTCGAAACTCGCAAGTGAACCAAAACCTACAGGGTACTTCCCGTAAACTCAGAATCTTGAAATTTGGTACGAAGCAAGGTCTTATAGCACAGATATGGGAAAAGTTGCGAAAAACATAATTTTTTGTCTGGCTGTCTGTCTATATCAGTAACCAATCTACAATGATCCCACACTGCGCACATTTTGCTTAGGAACAGGGGTCTGATATGACTGGATGTTCATAGATACATATAAATTTGTACGGAACCCTCGGTGCGCGAGTCCGACTCGCACTTGGCCGGTTTTTTATAGTTTAATAACTTTAATAAGATATCTCGGAGTCCCACCAAATGCTGATAATTCGGTCTAGTTTCGTAGCTAATAAGTAAAGCTAGTTTTGTGAGAAATTCCTCACTCACTCAAGACAAGTATTTCGATTGTCATTTGTCATAGTCACTTTCTTGTTGCGTTTGTTAAATAGGCCAATTAGCAGTGACAGAGAATGCAGTAGCAGTAGGGAATTAGGAATGTGAACTACGAATAAGAATTATTATTCGTAGAATGTAAATAAAAAATATGTAGTAGTGACAGTGACAGCTCCATCTCCATCTCCTTCGCAAAATAGTTTGTCCCACTCCCACTTGTCATTGTCATTCATAATAAGTCATAACATTCATAATAGGTACTGTTATACTCCTTTCACTGTAGCATGGTGCAGGTGACACTTGACACACCGCTCCGTTACACTTAGACAAAATTGCTGCGGTGTATTTCATGTCGAATTATTTAAATTGCTGTCTGAATTTGTCTGGAGTTAAACATTTAAACTTCGAAAAAACTATCGTGCACAAAAGCAATTTAACGTAATTATTTTTTATTATCAATAAAAAAAAAATACGATTAAGTTAAGAAACGTAATATGCGTGTAACGAAACATTTAATGATGGGACACAATCTACCACGAGTTTATCGATACTTATTAATTTGTAATGTTAATAACGATGTGCTTTAAAAAAAAATTATTCCATGCCGTGGTAACAGAGCAGGTTGGTATGTCCGACAAATACGTAAGTTTATGAGTGACACTTACCTTACCTACGTGATATAATGCTTCAAAAATAATGACTTATTTTATTCAATAAGGTTCTGTTAAAATAAAAGATACAAGTAGTTAGGTCATCATCATCATCATCATTTCAGCTATAGGACGTCCACTGCTGGACATAGGCCTCCCTTATTGATACCCAAACATTACGGTTGGAAGCGGATAGCATCCACCTTAGAACCTGTATCTCTTACTAAATACCTCATGTGTGGACATCCCACGCTGCGCTTGCCATTCTGCGGTCTCACTCGAGAACTTTTCAACTCCAACGGCCACCTGTTCTGCTATATGTCCTGCTCGTAGCCATTTCAACCAGCTAGCAATGACATAAATGTAGACCTAACTTTTACGAACACTTTAAGAGCGTTTATACCTGCTGAGCTGGCAAAGTTGCATTTTTGTTAGTTTTTCTCGATTATTCCATATAAATTGAATGAAAATTAAAAATGTGGTGTATACAAATTGTTCTAATATATAAGTTAAAGTGTCTACTGTAATAATTATTCGTGATAAGACTTTTATTTTCTTTAAAAACCGTTAGGTAATAATTTGTTCGTTTTTAAAGAAAATAAAAGTCTATCATGAGTTATTATTGCAGTAGACACATTAACATATATGTTAGAACAATTTGTATACAAAACATTTTTAATTTTCATTAAATTTTTATGGAATAATCGAGAAAAACTAACAAAAATGCAACGTTGCCAGCTCAGCAGGTATAAACGCTCTTAAGGCATTTATTCCGCTCTATCGCATCTTTAATACAAGCGGTATTAAATTATCCATGTGCCTCTGACTATTAAGTGATCACTGCCGGTTTCCATCTTATCTATCACAGAGACATCATTAACCACCACATTATGGTTACTACTTTAGTTTTTTTTTAATTATAGTTTTGCTTTATATTACGGCCTATATATTATATACCTCAAAATATGTACGGAACCCTCGACTTTTCTTTTTTTTTGCATTATAAAGAACTCATTACTTAGTTTACTTTACTTGATTTTATGAAATAATCGTAAATTTATATTGTTAATTACACATACCTATAAAGTTATAAATTTATAGTTTAATCGATTCGAGTTTTAAAGCTTTCACTTCTCTAGTCTGTGGGTTTTGACACCTGCCACCCGCACCATGCTACAGTGAAAGGAGTATTATATTTGTGTTGTTTAGTCAATTTTATGCTGTATCCACTCGTTACACCAACCTTAGAAGATCTGTATAATAAAATATTGTAGAATTTATTTGTTGTAAAATGGGAAAGACTATACAAAGTGCAGAGCGGAATTTAGTGCTTAAAGTAATACAATTCTTTGACAATGAAAAAAAACACGGTTCTTTCATTGTGCCTGTTGAACAATCAACTAAAAGGGCTTGTTTGGCAACCGGATTATCAAAAAGGTCAATTATGAACATAAAACGTGAAGCCAAAGAAATGCTTAAATCGGCAGAAGCAGCTAGAGAGGCGAACTCACAAACAAATTCCACCTTGGAAAGCGATCAGCATCCACAACCCAGTACTTCAGCTCCTCTTACTTTGGATTCAATCAAGCTCCCGACGCCAGGCAAAAAGCGAAAAAAATACAAAAAGAAAATAGATTTAAATCATTTTGACATATGTGCAATTCGCGAATTAGTTGAAAGTTTTTATACTAAAAGAAAAGAAATACCTACTTTAAAAAATATTCTGAAAATTGCTCGAGAAGAACTCAAATTTCCCGGCCAAAAAGATTCCTTGAGGAATATACTTAGTGATACATTGGGGTACAGGTTTAAAAAATGTAAAGGTTGGCAGCCAAAGACAGATCAAACAGAAAGATTTTGAGAGAGCAACAAAAGAAAGAATACAGAGTATAACCTAAAATGAGTGTTAACACATTCAGTGCCGGGAACGCCACAGTGGAGTTCTCCGTTCGTAGGCACTTTTCGCTACAAAGCGGGAAAACGCTGCTACGGGCTACGAGCGTAGCGCGTAGCAATACGTGGCAGCGAATGTGTTAATATTTTACCACCTTTTTTCAGAATAGTTATTTAAATACAGTTTAATTAATAATATAGTTAAGTACTTTTAATACAGTTAAATTCATTAAATATTATTCATGTAGTTTATTAGTGTAAAATCTATCCTCAAAATGGTTTCCATAATTTTTAAGCCTAGATATCTTGAACTAGTTAGCAGACCCTGCATTTTCTGTGATTGTTTTTTTGGTGAAGATACCTACATTCTAGCAATGAAGAATCCATTGTAAATTAATGCTTTTTTATTATGTGTAATATTTCTAATGAATTCTGTATCTTGTATGGTCTGTTTCATTGTTAACCCCTCCTATGCTTAAGACACGGATCCATGCTCAATTTAAGGCATACTTTTTGTATTTTTTTCTTAATCTGTATGATTGGATTTATATGAAACAGTTGAGACTAGAACGCAAGATTTTTTTCACTTCCCGCATACTTACGAGGGGTTAAGGCAACTGAGATATAAAAAAAATTAAAATATAATTATTTACTATTATTTCTTGCAAATTAACTACTGTGTTAACTTTGCATTTGTGGGATTTAAATTGAAAATGCTGAGTTATTAGTAACATTTTAATTGGTGTGATCAAATATCAATGCTTAAAATTATTTCATTTTCTTTTGTTTAACCAAGTAATTTCTGAAAGCTATTTGCTTGTCTTTGAATGATCGCTTTATTTTACCCTTAGCTTTGTGCTTAACCATTTGGTAATTCTTAGTTTTCCTCTTTTCTCTGTTAGTTTTAGAACAGTGGATGTTCTTCCTTCTATCTTTATATCCAAATTTATTTCTTTCCTCACGTCCCTTGAGAACAGAATCAAGCCTTGCATTCTTATCATGCTTTCTTTTTTTATGGATATTTTCAATGGCAGAAAGCTGAACTAGCTCTCCAGACTCATCTTCTTCTTCTACAACACTTTTCCTCTTTACACCACTAATGTGTTTCTTCACTTGTGCAGCATCAATCCTCTTAAAATCTTCATCGGTGAATATGGTCTCCATAGCAATATTTCGAGCAGTTTCAACTTTTTCTTTGATGTCAACTTTATTTAATTTTCTTTTGGCCTTTAATACTTTCCTGTCTTTAATATTTTCAGGATTGAGTTGTGCTGTTTCGTTTTCATTGTTATCATTTTCTTCTGTTTCCTCATTATCAGCTTCTTCTTCCCCGTCATCATCTTCCTCTTCTTCGACAACTTCATTATCACTGTCTTCATCACTGTCTGATATGTCCAACTCAGATTCAGACGAATTCACATCTACCCAGTCATCATCAGATTCATTATCCTTTTTCTTATTGCCCTTCTTTTTCTTTTTGTCATCATTGGTGACATCCTTTTTCTCCAGTAAAACCTCTGAACCTGGGACATAGTCCTTGATATCCATATCACCATATTTCTTCATTTTGAGCTCTGTGGATGCTTCAGTTGGCCTGCCTCTATCTTTTTTGTGCAAAAGAGTAGGCATGGATTGTCTGTATAATTGAATTAATGACCTTGCTGCCATCATAACTGATTTTTCCTTATAATTTTTGTACTGTACCAAGTCTCTCAGCAAATCTTCTGTGATAGCAAGAGGACAGCGGGCACAGATTTCTCTCACAGCGTTCAAGCCAACTGCCATAACATCAGTAGAGTTTCTCTCAGTAATGAAATTGTTAGCAATAGCTCTCATAACTGGTTCTATTACTTCAGCAGGCACAAGTTCATGTGAGGCTTGAGCAGCAAATTGCAATATCCTTGTGACTTCTCTTTGATGTGGCAACAGCAGTCTGGCGATAAAAGGGTAGTAGTTGAACAAGAACAAGTTGTGTAATCCAATTAATCTAGAGATAACATCCAAACACATAAGCTTCACTTCAAACCGTTCATTTGATGATTCCATGAGCTTGAAAAGTTTCTCAGCAAGGCCTTGTGGGTTATTTAATAGGTGTAGTGCTGAGAAATTGAAGACAGGAGCCTTTTCCTTTTTCTTTTTCAGCTTTTTTGCAACTTTCTTAACTTTTTCTACCATCTTATCTCTTTTTCTGGTTTTCTTGTTAAATTTATTAGCTATCATGGTGTCTCTGGGATCAACTTCCTCTTCACTGTCCGAGTTTTCCTCTTTTTCTGCTTCATCTCTGCCTAAGAAGAATTTTAACGAAGCAACCATGACCTTAGTGATTTTGGAAAAGCATCCAATATCAGCAATCATGTTAACTGTTTTCTGATCATTCCATATATTTTTATGGTATAACTCAATTAGTATATCAAGAGACAATTTTGCAGCCTTAGCATCCGAGTTGCGCAGCATAGAAAACATGAAGTTTTGAAGAGTTGAATTAAATTTCATATCTTTATGTTTGATATTCATGTTCTTAATATCAGAAATAATGTGAGTTTTCAAAAACTCTCTTAAGTGTTTGTCTTGGCACTTTAATAACGTGAAAAATAACTCCAAAAGATCAAATGGTGTTATAAAGTTTTTGTTTCTCAGCAAAATCAGACACTTGCATAATGCTAGGCGCATATCATTGTGCAATGTTGTATTGTGGCTTTTTAAGATGTCAATTATTTTTTGTGGGAAAAATTTCATTTCTTCCAAATAACATTGAGCAACTTGTGCAAGGAACATTGCTTGCTCATCTAGTTTCTTGTTGTACTGCGTGGGATTAAGGTTGAAAATTTCCAAGGTTGTTTCAAAATGAGCCAATTGCTGGTGAAACTCTTCTTTATAGGAATCGGGATCTCTTTTGATCAGGTTTTGTAGTTGTGTGAGGTTGTTCGGTAACTGATTGTTATGTCGCACCATGCTGAATTTTTATTAGGATAGTTTTTCACAGTTATTCACTTATTAATATCATCTAGCTAAAATTATTTTACTTTAACTTAATCAACACGTTTACATGTACAGTTACGACGTAAGGCGTGCAATGCTTACGGTAGAGCAACGGTAGAGAAAATAACCTAAAAATAACTTCAACTGCGCTAAATAAAGTCACGAGCGAATGTCACTAAATGACATTTCGCACACTTATTAAAAAACTGACTCAATTCGAATTATTCCCATTTCAAAAATAAACTTTACATAGAAAAATAAGGTTTAGTTTTGATAGAAAATAATTCGAATTGAGTCTGTTTTTTATTAAGCGTGCGAATTCACATCATATGCGACCCCAACATAACACTACAGTGATTGTGCGTTTTATACAAAGACTAGAACGGATTAGCAGGCACGGCAGTGCTCACACCAAGCCCGAAAATTTTACTCGATAAGTTTAAATAGTTACAACTCGAGCGTTTTAAGCAAAATAATAAACCTTCTACTTTTAAAGCTTAGCTAAGAATTAATTTAAAATTTAATGCGCAAGTCTTTAATAACTGTATTTCTTTAGGTAAGAAAATAAAATTAATTAACGTATAGAATGGTTACCATGCTTGATACATGTGGCATCAAAAACGTGTCAGAATAACGCCATATTTCAGAATGTCGAGCAAGCATCGAGCAAGTCACAGATGTAAAATATTTTAGTAACGAACAAAAACCGTCTACTCAAACGAGAGCAGTGCCCGTTCTGTCATTCAGCCACGTCATATTCGCTTGATAGATGATAGTATACGCGGCGTTAAAAAGATAAGCTGTCTGCTGTGCACTAAAACATTGAATCATGAATATATTCCGTTTACTCGGTGATTTGTCTCACCTTTTAGCTATTATTATTTTACTTCTAAAAATTTGGAAAACGAGATCATGTGCAGGTACTATATTATCAACTCCTATAATGGTAGTAACATGACCGGCATGCTCGGCGTCTGTTATGTTATGTCCATCAATTAATACTGTCCACGATGGCACTAAGATCGTCATCATTGCGGTTATTTTGTTTCTGTTTTCAGGCATTTCCGGGAAATCGCAAATACTTTTTGCCATAGTTTACACGACGCGCTATTTGGATTTGTTGACGACCTATGTCTCCGCCTATAATACTGTTATGAAACTGGTGTTCATCATCGCCTCCTGCGCAACTGTTTATTTGATTTATATTAAATTCAGGGCGACTTACGACCACAATCACGACACATTCAGAATTGAGTTTCTGTTGATTCCATGTTTGGTTCTGGCACTGCTGATTCATCATGAATTTACTGTCCTGGAGGTCAGTATTGACAACATACTTATTATTACAGATCCATAGTTGCTTTTTGACTTATGCATGTGCTGCTAATAGGTAAATATTTGACAATAACCTCATGTTAATAAGTTTTAACTTTGTATTGACAAACTTGTTCATATCTGAACAAAAGTTATCACATTTTTATTTGTTATACATATTTGATAATTTTAACACATTTCCAGACCGAAAAACTAGATTAACATACCACCATTCACTGATATTCATAATATATATTGTCATTTTAATGTCTTGTTTCAAGGTGATGTGGACATTTTCCATATATTTGGAATCAGTTGCCATTCTGCCGCAGCTGTTTTTGGTATCGAAGACTGGAGAGGCAGAAAGCATCACGTCTCATTATTTGTTTGCCCTTGGATCATACCGAGCACTCTATCTTCTGAACTGGGTATGATTTTCTACTTATTTTTTATTTTGTCTATTTGTACTTTTATTTGGGGGCCATCAATAAATTACGTCACACCAATTTCGATCAATTTGGACCCCTCCCCCCCCGTATCACACTTATTACTATGAAAATCGCCATTATTTTGTTCTAGTGTCATAGATCGCTTGACCCCCCCCTCCCCCCTAAATGTGTGACGTAATTTATGGATGGCCCCTTGGGAATGGGAAAAATTAAAATTATATTAAATAATATTTTTGGTCACATAATATATTTAGTGACTATCATGTTTATATTAATGTATTGAAATGAAATGTTATTAATATTTTATGCAACAGTAATTACCTAGATATAATAATCATCAGATAAGATAAGAATCTGAAGTTACTAAGTTGTTATATGATAGTAAAACTAGCTAGGGGCTACTCTCTCTACTGGGGCTGTAAGACACTCTTTTAACCTTTTCAACCAACAACACATATAGGTGTCACAAAGTGCAGTGTCAAAGTGACCTTGACACAATGACATAAGATTCAAAGCAGGTTTACGTTTTGTCGAGGCGCGGCGGTGAAAGGGTTAAAGAGTGGATATTTTTTCAGTACTGTATTTAAAATATTGGCATTTTCAGGTATACCGCTATGTTGTTGAAAGTCACTATGAAATAATTGCTATTGTGGCTGGAATTGTACAGACGGTTCTGTACTGTGATTTCTTCTATCTCTACATCACTAAAGGTAAAACTCATCACTGCTACTACAAAGGTACTGTTACTAGGACATGCCATAAAATAAAATTTTATTTCTTTTTACAGTTCTCAAAGGAAAAAAGCTGCAACTGCCAGCTTAAAGGAATTCTTTGCACAGATGAAAATGTTGTGGGGAAGTTTTATAAGCCAATAATTTACCTAAGATCTAGTTGTACAACCATTGTCAGTATAGTTGTGAAAATGTTGATTACTAAAGCCAATTATGTGTGAGGAATTATACTTAATTACTTTTAACTACTATTATTTACTATCAAGAGGCAAAAACATGTGCAGTAATGTTTCTAGCTATAGTTTAATACTTGAGATTGGCTATACATTTTTTTTTAATGTTAATAAAGTTATTAACACTGATCAAAATTTATTGCTTATTACTTGATTAGTTGTAGTGGTCTGGTTCCTGAGTTGCATCCAGTTTGTGTATTGTATGATGTAGCTGCTATTCGAATTGTATCCCTTCTTTCTGTCACAGTAGGTAGGTTTTAAAAGTATCCATTATTGTCATTCATTACATTCGTCAAGATTGAATATTGTTTCTTGCTCAATGCATCCCTTTTGCATTAAACATATTGAAAAGGATATAGTGAGCAGTTAAAGGAAGATAATTGACATGCTAGGTATTTTTTTTTTCTAAATCAATGACAAATTTGATGACAATATCCAGCATTTTTGGTGGATAAAGAATTGATCTTAATAGGACTATGCAAGTGTAACTAAGTAAAAACAGTAAACTATTTTACAGCACTCAAAACTAAACAATTGCTAATTAGCGCGTATATAATATGAAATCATGGCTGCGAGTTTTGCGTTCATAGTTCCAGTACATAGTAGTTATTGTACTAACAAAGTATTTATACCATTGGGTGTCATTAAAGATTTTAATTTATTTTCTAATATCCCTGTGAGCAAGCAGTGTTTTTATAGAGGTGATATATTTTCAAATATATTTTCTCTGAAAGAGTGCCCATCTTATGCTTCGGCACCCTGCTTGGCTTCAAAAAATTTATATTTTAACACTAATTGTCGACGTATTTTCGTTATTGCTCTATTAACATTTCAAAAAAAACAAACTGGTGGCGATGCGCGGGCGCTTCATGGACCGCGCTTTGCTTTAATAGAAAATGTACTTTAACTGACAACTACTAAGTCTCATTTTAAATAGTTTGTTCTCTAGAAAACCGGCGCTGAGGTTATTAAAGGGCGATGACCTTAATTCTATGAAATCTCAAGTATGATAGAGCAATTACATTATAGTTGAAATCTATCAAGTAAAATGTTAACATAGAATATATAAACCATAAGTTGAAGCTAAAACAAGTAAACTAAATATCATTTATATACCTAATTATAATTGTCTCAATCTGTATTTGTTTGTTGTACCCACTAGTTAATGGATTTGTAATGCATAACAAGCTGGTGTTTACATTAATACAATTTGAGAACAAAGTAATGATTTCTACGCTGAGTTGCAAAAGCAGTTAATAACTTGAGAAGGCTTGTCAGTCATTTTAATGGCTATAAACCCTATCGCTACAATTGGACGTAATTTTTTTGCAACTCTGTCATTCCTTTCAATTTATTGTATTATTTACAAGTATACATTATGTATCGTCTTGCAATAAAAAATAGAATGAACTTTTGAATGTGTCTCATGTTTATTGTTTTCTTACCTGTAAGAATATAAATTTATTTAATATTATTGGGATTTTCTACAGCTCAACTAAAGCTACTTTAGAAACAGTAAAGCTGCATAATCATTAATATCTGCTACGTGTATCTGTTCCTGAAAATAATAAACAAATATTCATCATTCCTATTTATACTAAGCAGACAAAATATCTATACAAATGATGAAATATAGTTGGTATTTGCATGGGCTTTACTAATAATGCAGTATGCCACTTGTGCAAATAGGTTTTGTGTTGTTTCTACGAATGTGACATACATTTGGCAATATTAACTGGCATACTCAGGTCACAGATATTGGTTCACTTTATATTCAATGATTAAAGTTTTCCATAAAAAGCCAAGACTTAATTAAAATTCAATATTCAGTTTGAGTGCCATGTGCAGATTGACAGATATAACTTTACCTTAAGTGTAGTGCTGCTGTTTAATAAATGCAGAATTCCATTAGAAAGACTGCCTTCACTGATTACAGCTGTGTAAGCAACACCCATAAGAAGGTTTTCTTTAATCTGGAACAGAAAACATCAAATACATACAAATTTCTTTTGATAATTTCATACTTATTATATTTTGCAGGCTAAAACCACTTTTGCTCCTTAGTTGTAGCTCAGTCATATTTAAGCGTGAATAGTATTAAGTGTTTACTTGTGATTCCATTGGTAGTGTAAAGTATGGAAGCCATGTTGATATTTTATTAGTCTCCAGGAGATTGTATAAAAGGATGGCCAGTTCATTCATTGTGCCTTTGTTGTCTAAATCTGAAAAAAAGGTGTGTGTAAAGTTTATCTGATTTGGGCATTCTATACCAATTTACCCTTAAGATGAGAATCCTCTATTCTATAAGCTATTTTATTTTTTGACAGAATATTCAATTGTCAGGAATGGGTGAAGACCAAAAAGTTGCACACTGTTAAAGCTGTGTTAGCAGGTAGTTAAAATTACCATTAACTTTTTGAAATTGGTGTAAATTGCGTGACCGGTTCAAGTCGTACTTTATTCTATGTGGTTAGAATTCTTCACAATTTACGCGTGGATTATACTACGGAGTTTGATTTGGACCCGCTGTCTGACATCTAGCACTTTGACAGTGCCAGTAAAGTGACACAGTGTATAGTGTACCACTACGCAAAAAATAATTAAAGGGGTTGCCTTATCGTACGCATTTAGATAGATTTAGAAATTTGGCATTGTGGGAGCCCTCAATTATAATCTGACGTCATCAACTAAAATAGTTTCAATAATTAATTTTGAAAAAAGTAGAGAACTAAATGACAAAATATTGAAATTAGTTCCTTATAATTGACTTTTCTATACAAAAAAAATATAAAAACCACTGGTAATTTTTTTTAGACATTCCCAATTGCGAACCCATACAAATGTATGGTTAATTTTCGTGTCACAATGGAAAAGTTAATGGTAATTTGAACTACCTGCTAATACACACTGCTTTAACAGTGTGCAACTTTTTGGTCTTCACCCGAATAACTTTGGGTAGGTCCATGTCAATGAATGAAAGGTTTAGTTCAAAAATATACTAAGGGTACCTTTATAATCTAAGGCAAAAGACATTTTATATGGTGCCATTTTTCTATGAAATCGAAGATAATGTTTTGATTCACTGTTCAAGGCATCCAGCAAGAGAATGAAGAGGGCAGCCTCCAAATTTGTGCAGCAACTTATACTTGATGCATTTTCAAGTATCTGTAAGTATATTATGAGAGATCAATTACTATATTAAACTAGCTGATGCCCCCACCTACGCCACTGTTGTATTTTTTCTAATATTTTTTTCTTAAGAACCTTCTCACAACAAATGCAACAAAAAAGAATTATCCACTTTGGTGCAGTTGATCGGAAGTTATGCATACAAACATTTAAGTGAATCATTTTTATTTATATAGATTCATGGCAACAAAAGACTCCCAGCGCTGGTCTTTTTTTTTGGGTTTTTCTGTCCATCCATGTTTCAGACGGAAAGACTGTTATATATTACAAGTAATTCAATATAATTATACTTACATTATCTCTATGATCAAGTGTGACAGTCTCCAAAACTTCTTGGCCCCAGCTGAATTGAGCCACAATGTCAACATTGGCTATCTCATTCTCATATTTTATCTCATTTATGGAAAACAGACTTGGTGTTGTGGTAATCTGGTAAACCAGATAATTTCATAAATCAGATATATTCAAAATCACCAAATACTAAACAAATTAAAACTATGGGGGTCATCCATAAATTACATCATACATTTAGGAATACAGTGTATTGTGAACATGAAAATAAGCATTTGTGGTTTGCTTGGATAATGAATTATGACATGGGTGTGTCAAAAAAGTTAGGACGTCACAAGATGAGGTCTTTGTTCAGCAGCGGAACACAAACATAGGCTAAGAAAAACATAAATTTGCTGGCTTAAACTAGTATGTACTTACAGAGCTCCACCAGTATTTCCTATATCTCTGCCATTGAATAAAGTATTGCATTACATCTTGCTTTGGCACATACAGATCCAACTTCAGTTTTGTTTCTCTTTCTGGTGCATAATGAGATAAGTTGTGTATTATTGAAGTTTCATTCCCTTCAAGCAGGCATGGGCTTAAAAAGCCAAAAGGAACATTAGTTGTCTTTAGTTGATCAAATCTTTTGTTTACATATATAGGAAAATGTTTACTGCATTTGGAACATGTTGATTGAAGCCAATTTATATAAATATTGTGCAGCAAGATCTTACTGGGCTTCTTCAGGCTATATGTTACTTGCTTTTTAGTAGTGCTAGTCACTTTGAAGAAGTTTTGTAAGTTAAATATCCTCTGTAACTCTGTTATCATTTTGTTTTACCCCTGTCGAGATATTTGTTTCAATTTCTATATCATGGAGAGGTATGTTGCCAGGAGGTGCAACAAAGTATTCGTCCTCTGTCACAGCAGCATTCTTCAAAATATTTTTCTGACAGTTTCCTTGAGTTATTACATCATCTCGTAAACTCAAGTTCCTGTAACAAGTTGTATGTAAAATAAATATTTATTAAAAATATTACATTATGCTCAATCTAAAAATTGAAGATACACACTCTTCTTCTAGCACAGAGTATAGCGGCTGAACGTTATCAGTATTAATATGAAGGATTTTATCTGCAAAAGCTATCGAGTCCTCTAACACCTTTACTCCTTCTGCTGTATCACATTTAACTAAAGAAAGACGCTCTAAAAGAGCTAAGGTATTTTTATCCACATTCACTTTAGTATTCTCTTGTGTTTCCAAAGTAGGAACAGGAGTTAATGGGACTTTAGAACAAAATTTTCTTAGGGGAAGCTTTGTAGTAATTGTTTTGATTAGACTATAACTAGTTAAAGCCAGTCTATGTTTCATAGTTAGCTGAGTTTTATAGTAATTATATTGTTTTCAGTTAATATATTGCTAGAAATTAAAACAGACACAGAAGTGAGTGAGGTTATATTTGTAGGGGCTAATATGACAATTGATTGACATTTCAATTTTTGGTGCAATTGGAAAATAGTATAAAGGAATATTAGCCCATACAATCTCGTACGCAGAAAACAGAATTTACGAAAATGTTAATTTTAATAACAAATCCAAATTATTATGCGGTAGTTGGCTGACAGGGTTTTCTTTTGGTTTTGTTTGATTGAAGTTAAAAGAAGATGCATTTTAATTTTATAACAATTGAGTCGCATCGCACTGTTCGAGTACTATTTAAAAACTCCTAAAAACTGCCACAGAATTGATATTTCTGAGGCAGAATACGAGGTGACGTTAATCAGTTGGTTGAAAAATCGGGAAAAAATAATACTGTCACTGTCACAGTACGTACTGTCACTTTGATATTTGAATAACCTATAAAGTGTATTATTATTTTTATTTTTGTGATTTTTCTGATCGAACGATTCTTACTTAATTAATACTTGAATAGGTCACAAATTTCTCCCTTCCCATAACTATTAAGTTGGTAAGAAATAATCCTATATTCTTAGTTTCATCCTTCACGTTTTACTGTGTAATGAAATATTTTACATTTCTTATTCTTAAGTTTCGTAACTTTATATTTATCCTTAGAAATTTAGGTCATAACTTGCGTAGAAATTATTATACTAATTTGTAATATATTTATTTCTTCTAACAGAAATCATGAAAAAATATGCACGGAATTTACTTTATGATAAACTCCATAAAAGTGCAGTGTTGGTTTGCATCGGGTTGACTCTGTATGGCACTTTAATTTTGGGCGACCATGCTTATAAGTACTTCAAGTATGTTAAGCCAAGGATAGCAGCGTCCAAGGCTGCAGCGGAGCAAGAACTGTTGTCCGAAGGAGCTGCAGATAAAATACTTTTAAAGGATTGATATTGCTAGTCAACATTATTATTTAGTTTAAGTTGTAGATGTATTAAAAGTGACATGTTTTATCAAAATAAATGTTGAATTAATAAGTATCATAATGCTTTTCATTTTTACTTTTTAGGTATTCAAAGCATTAGGAAAAGGTTGCTAGTAGGGATAAACTGCTTAAAACTTTCTAAAAGAGTTTTTCAATTCCAATACGAAAATATAATAAGGGCTCTGCAATGAGATCTCAACCTAACTGAGTTTTTTGTTGTTTCTTCTCAATCAGGATTAACATTGTGTTTTTCAAAATGAAAGTTCCAGTTAACTTTTTCACTACACTACACTTTTTCTTGCACATATCTCCCTAAGTAGGTATCCAAAGTTTGTGGTCAGCTCTGTAGGAGCACCCATTAACATGCTAAGTTGAACTTCTCCTTGCTAAGTGTCTTGTCTGGCAGTTCACCCTCTCTCTGGTAAAAGCCACTAGACGCTAACAACAATAACCTGTTCAGTAAAAAAAATAGCAAACATTCTCATCCATTTAAAAAATAGTCATAGCCAAGAGTGAGGAGAGTCTGGAGAGGCAGGAGAGTCTTTTTTTTTATAGAAACTGTCAGGGACCAAAGTTTTGAAATCACATCATTTGAAAATAACAATATTGAATGTGGTCAACATGAATATTGCTGAAAAAACTACAGTTCCAATTATTTTTTGGCTAGTTGAGAAGAATAATTAGGCTGTAAATTTTGCCTACTGTAGGTACTTACTCGTATTTGAAAATCAAACAATTTTTTACCACTTAAAAGGTATTTTCGACATGATGGTGATTCATTTTCAAAAATCGGTGTTTTTGCCATCAGCTTATCCCATACTAAGTATTAAGGCATAAACAGGGCTTTACCACGGCACACTACTTTTATCAATAATCTATCCCATAACATGCAATGACGCGTGAAATAAAGAAAACAACGAACCTATGGGCTTAAAGATTTTGAGCTCGTTGAAGCGGCTAACCACGGCCGCCGCATTACGGTGGCATAGAAATGGTAAATCATGTTATTCAATTCCCTAGAGATAGAAGTAAACTGGGAAAAATTGCAAATATACTTGACTTCGGCTCGGCGAGTCGGTGAGTCGTGAGCCGCGTTTTTTACAGAGGCGCGAGAGTGCAAGTTACCTAAGTATAGTTTGGTACAATTTTCTGTTATTGGTAGGTATTTACAACCTTGAATTGAGTTTTTGGTTTATCGGTTTATTTTACAGACACTTTAGTACTAGCAGATTAGATAATGTTTTGCGTAAATATCTACTGACTGCTTTTGTTATTTTCTAGATTATATGATTACGAACTGGATAAAATAGTAATAATTAACTTAAGCGACACACTCTTAAGACAAAGAGCGTAACATAAGGCAAAATTTGCATTACCACACTTGGCCGTTGTTTGTACTGTATCTAAATAAATCGCATCTGAAAATATAGCAGAGTACCGTATTAGGTACCTACAGCTACAGCCCAGTTACGACTCCACGCGACCCACGGCGCAGCAAGTGTTTTCGCTGTTCATTGCGCGTTCATTATCTATCAAGTAGGTAACCACTGTCCGTCCAATGTCCTGTCCAACGAGCGTTCGGTCGCGCAATGAAGGGAGAAAACGCTCGTCGCACCGCTGGTCGCGCGTAGTCGATTTCGAGCCGTAAATTTTTTTATGAGGGACGAAAAATCTACTTATATACTTATATAAATGTAATTTCAACTATGATTGAAAGTAGGTAATCAAAAATAACCCAAATCATCTCTAGCGACAACGCAATTCGCCTAGTCATAAATAGCCCTCATTTCCCGAATTTATAATAACTGGGGTGTAGATTCAAACTATTTGTGTGAAACGGCCAATATCCGGCTTGAGCTAACAAAGCGTTGGCTATTTGCGTTTTCGACGATATTAATATGTAGTTCATCGGTACCTCTACCATGAGTTACACTAGTTTACAGTGACCGTACTCGCTAGCGACGGCGTAAATGATTTGTATGGAGAATTGTGTACAGTATGCTTAGTATAAGTTTTCCTTCACTTCAATACTTCTCGATCGCGTTTACGTAAAAATTTCAATTCTATGGAAACATGGACGCGCGGCCGCGGAGGCGCTGTCCATGTTTCCCTAGTAATTGATTTTTTTACGTAAACGCGATCGAGAAGTATTTTGGTGAAGTAAAACTTATACTAAGCGTACAGTACGCTTAGTATAAGTTTTCCTTCACTTCAATACTTCTCGATCGCGTTTACGTAAAAAATTCAATTACTAGGGAAACATGGACAGCGCCTTCGCGCGCGCGCGTCCAAGTTTCCATAGAATTGAAATTTTTACGTAAACGCGATCGAGAAGTATTTTGGTGAAGTAAAACTTATACTAAGCGTACAGCGCCTCTAGCGGTCACTTACGGAAGTACAATTCTCCATACAAATCATTTACGCCGTCGCTAGCGAGTACGGTCACTGTAAACTAGTGTAACTCATGGTAGAGGTACGGAAGTAAGTACCTACCCAAACTAACTACGTAAACCAATAAAAAAATTCCAGTTGGGACTTTTCTTCTATATTAGGTTGGTATTGTTTTTCTACATAATTGTCGGATCGTACAGTTAACAGCAATAGGGTAGGTAGGTACTGTGTTCATTGTACTTTCCGGGTCAACTGCTGCAAGTCTGTTATTTATTAGTGAGAGTGAGATTTACTATAATAATATGTGGATCTGTGGGTAATCTTACCTAAATCCTGACAAGGTATGTACTTATCACTTATCGACTGTACCTAATATATATACCTACTTAAGTATGTCCGAACAGGCATATTTTTAATAATAATGATTTCTAAGACGCTTATTTTATTTCCGTTAAAAAGATAATAAAATTCAAAAGAGATTATTTTCCCTGCTAGCAAATCCATCTTCATAATAGTCCATCCTATTACACATTTTTGTCTGACGTTGAAACGAAGAAACTTGAAAAGAAATGTAATTTTGCAAATTGTATATCACAGCGCGATCCCTCAGGGCTCGTTTCATTTGGAGCACATACCTACATACTACACTTCTTATTTATTACTTTTATGTTGCTCTAACGCGAAAACTTGTTACATACTTGTCTATTATTTGGTTTTTAAGGGTTCTTTCAAGTTCTTTCTGAGAAGATCGTTTCTGATGAATCCAAGAACAACGTCGGCAACTCTGAATATGAAATCCTACTAATATTATAAACGTGAAAGTTTGTAAGTATGGATGGATGGATGGATGGATGTTTGTTACTCTTTCACGCTAAAACTGTATGACGGATTCTGATGAAATTTGGCACACAGATAGTTTATAATCCGGATTAACATATAGGATAATTTTTATCCCGGAAAATTGCATTGTTCCCGCGGGATAGCGATAAACGAATTCTTCGCAGACGGAGTCGCGGGCAGCAGCTCGTATGAAATATTTTACATATTCGGAGACTTGTATGTTCTTTGGATTCCACTTCCCCATACGTTTTGATTACGCAACAGAACAACAAGAGAATAGAAATTATATTGTGTGTATTTCATTCCGGAATCGATGTCGCCAATTTTTCGCCTCTTCTGCTAGTCATGCGCACGCGTTTCATTGTGATTTCAATAGGTTTTATTTACTAAATTGTGGCACTTAATTATTTTTAACACGCTTTTTAAACCAGTATAAATGCAATGATCTATTGAGCAATTGAGTCGTACAGCGTCCAGTTAAAGACAGAGCTGGGGATATAATAATATGGCTTTTTATTCATATAGACGCCTCGCGCTTTTGGTGCGCACGATATTTTCATTCCTCTTATTATTAGTCATGTGGTTAGCACTGTTCTTTATATTATACGTAGGTATATTGCTTTACGAAATGCGTATTGTATTGTATCTAAAAGCAATAGTTTAACATAATTAGACACGCTTCGCATTCCTAAGAGGGAAACAACAATATTCCGAAGTTCAAAATACCTTTATATTACCGTAATGTTAGTGTAACGTTTCCTGAGATAGGCTAAATAGGGTTTGAAGCTCGTATACAATACTCTGTAGGTAGGTACCTACCTGTGTTTGGCCATAGATGATATAGACTAGATTAGAAATCGCCATAGTACAGATCAGCCGCGACAAAATAGTTCGACTATTAAATCTAGATGGCGCTGACATATAGCCCGAGGGTTTGAAAGCAAAACAATAAGACTACAGATATTTCATATTACTGCAAATGTATTATTATGCAATATTTTTGAAAAATAATACATTTGTAGTAATATGAAACATCTGTAGTCTTATTGTTTTGCTTTCAAAGCCTCGGGCTATATTTCAGCGCCATCTAGATTTAATAATCGAACTATTTTTCTGCGGACGATCTGTACTATGGCGATTGCTAATCCAGTCTATATCATCCTTGGTTTGGCATACAAATGTGATTACCGACGTTGTACAGAGGCCGATTTTTAAGGATTTGCCACACTGGATGCGTTCTGCGTTCAATTTGACCTGACTGCGACCGCAGAACGCATCTAGTGTGGCAAATCCTTTAAAGTCAAATCTTTGAAAACAACATTCGAAAATGGTGAAAAATTGTGTTCAGATATGGATTCGAGCCTTTGCTCTGATAGAGAAAATTATAGTTTAGTTGTAACTAACTTTGTCAAGCTTCCGAAAATTAAATTTAAGCTGCAGTTTTGTTTTGTTTTGCAGTTTGTAGTGATGTGATTTCAAAAGTGGACTAACTGGAGATTTTCCTTCAGTCGTTGGTCGCGCCTGTAAATAAAGCGGGTCCAAAATTTACAACTAAAAAGTGATAACGGATGTTACGCATAATGGGGAACTCAGGTAAGTACTGTTTTAACACGAATTAGCTGGCGGCGTGTAACGAGAGGCGGTGTGGCGATTAATCAGCACAGCACTTATCTCCGGGCTAGGGCTTGCTAGGTCGTTATGTAGTGCTAACGTAATTTATTCGGCGCGAGCGGTGGCGCCGGCCAGCCCCACAGGCTCAGTCCTCAAAGCGGATTGCGCTCGTATCTACTAACGGATACGAGACTGGCGTTATAATGTCAAGGGTCGTCCATATTTTCCGATTCCCGTAAAGATGTCATAAAGTTTCCCTTCGGAGGTAGATAAGAAAGTTATATGGGCGACGCGACCCTTACGGCCACATCTAACTCTCACTATCCATCACAGGTAATTGCAGCACTTCCTCCAGTGTTCACAAGAAGCATAAATGGGACGACCTGCACGTGACCTGCCCTAGCAAGTCATTTATAACAGCTATGTTTTCGTGAGTACTTGCATGGAAACAATGTTTACAAGCTCGCGGTTCTACGAATCACCTAATTACGTGTAGTTCTGATGGAATTACTGTTTTTGCGTTTGAGTTTCAATTTTACACAAGATAAATGCATAATTTTCATTACTATAATTTTATTATGGCTGCTACGACTGCAAGCGCTGTGCTACGGCGCGTAGCGTGTCTACGGCGTAGGGCGTAGTGTAGCTCTCGAAATGTACCTACGTTGAGTGTGTAGTACGTACAAAGTTCACGTTCTGTATCAACACATAGGAAACATCGTAAATATTAAGTAATACATAAAACAGTTTATTGGTTAGCGAACTAAATGTTTTATGTCTCTTTTCGCGCACCGACAATTGATAAGGATTTAGAGGATAATTAACGACGTTTAGACAAAGAACCGAATAGTAAGACCAGTGAACCCCTGCTTATTATTATTTAACAGACTTTATTGTTAATGCAAATTACATTGTTGAATCCAGTTTCAAACAATGGTGGTAATCTAGCGTGCTTTGTAGTGGGCACGAGGGTGCGAGGGGAGGGGTTGGAGGCCACTCGATCAGTGTTGTCAATAGGAATTTTCGCCTCCCCGCCGCACAATTAAATCCTCAAAGGAAATAGAGTTGAGTGTAAATACTTGTGTGTTTTAAGTATCGTAGGTGCTATTTATAACCAATATCATCATCGTCAGCCGAAAGATGTCCACCGCTGGATATAGACCTTTCCCAAAGAACGTCACTGTGACCGGTCCTGCCGGTCCACCCCATCCACCAGACTCCTACGGCCTTTACCAGATCATCAGTTTAACTTGTGAGGGCCTACCTGCGCTGCGTCTTTCGGTACATGACGGCCATTTAAAAACAAATTGGCCCCAACGCCCGTCAGTTCTTCGAGCAATGTGCCCCACCCACTGCCACTTAAGTTTGGTAATTCCTTGGGCTATGTCCCTATGCAATTGATTTGAAAAATCTACAATCCCTACTTGAGTTTCAGTGCAAATACATGGCTTATATGGAAGTATGATTAGGTCCCTATCACCTATCATTCGTGCACCGTCACGCTGGCGCCCCGGCTCGCGCCAAGCGTTCGTTTGTCCACCTTGACGTAACCGCTTTCAAGCGGTGGACGGACATCCCTATACTCGATAGGATGAGGACATGATTAATAATTCCCCGCTCCATTATTCACAATTGGCTTCTATAGCGCCCTGACAGCGGGGCTGATAATTCGTTAAGTCCTAAACCGCGACCGCTGCGTGCGCCTGATAACACTCCAATAGGATTCGACAAATATTTAACTGGGTTGTGCGGAGCGTCAGTTTGTATGCGCTCAGCGGCATCGCGCCTTGTTCAGTTTGTTCTCCGCCGCTGCATAATGATGCTTGCTTTACACATTATAGCTGCGACACATTACACCCTCAAACCGTACACTAGTAGCCCTTAGAAGGAATATGTTGGAACTTTCAGGAGAGCTGAGAGCTGTACATATTATTATCTGTGTACGCATAACTACGTCCTCTCGGTAAAGATATCTGTGTCTTCTTAGTAAAGAGTGTAAGAGCATGCTAAGTACATACTTTTACTTTTAAACAACAAACACCAGTCGCTACACAGAGCAGAGAAGGTGCCTAAAATCACTCAGCATGTTTTAAGCTCTTTCTAACGTCATGACAGGTAATGTAGCTCTGCCGTGTCAGGCCTAAGTAACGTAACTTGAGATACGTTAGATACGCTTAACAGTGCTAAATCGTCATTTTATCTGATATCTGATACATATCGAAGATTTTCATTTTATGCCATAATTCAACAAAAACACCGATAGCCGAACTAACGGATCTGGGATTTTTGTACGCACTTGTAATGGATATCTCCCGTATTTCAAATACGTTAGATAGGTCATACAGGAACTCGGCCACAGAATCGAAATTGAAAAATCTTTTGGTGCAGTTTAATTTAAATCAGGCTGTTGTTATATGTTATAATAGGCATTTTAATTATATTTCATAATGCGTAACACCTTCTGAAACCAACGAGAGCTATAGAGCTAGATTATAATTTTATTAAGAGTATGTTTAACTAGAGGCGAGGGAGGGGGAGAGAAGATAAGAATATTTTGTTGTAAGTATTATTTAGTAAAAAAAGATACCTTAAAGTTAAGAATTAATAGAAATCCTGTTGCTGTGATAAAATTCAATTAAAAGTTTTCTAGCTTCCACTTTACTGATTATTAACCTTCTTACCTATTTGTATATCTATAAAATAAAATAACGGGACTAGATAAAAGAGCCTACCCACTTTTAATTTACATAATGTTCTGTTTCTTGGTTCCAAAAAGTAATGTAAGTAAAGATACACGTTATAGCCATTACACAGTTTTGGGTAATAAAAAGAACATGGTCACGCTTAACTAACGTATATGCAGATACGCAACTTTGCGTTACAGAATTTTGTATGAAAAGTAAGGCCGTGTAAACTTTAAAAACCGTTTTTTTTCAAATTGATTCGTAGCACAATGTTATAGTAGATTGTTCAACAAGGGACTAAAACAAGCCATAATGACACAAGATATTTAGCCACCCGAGCAGAGCGAGGGTGGTTATAATTCGCGTGTCATTATGGCAGTTTAGTCTCGCGTTAAACACTCTACTTTTCATTTTGAATGCGAGGAAAAAAACGATGTTTTAGGTATACTAATCTAAAATATTACTTTTAGACAACGTACGCTCAATACGAGCAATGGACGTCTGTTCAGAATTCAAATAACAATTTAAATTTGTTCCGCGGTTTTTTTTTTGTTGAGTGACGCTTTAAATGTTTGCATATTTAGCCAACAGATTCAAACTTGAAAATTATTTCATAGCTAATTGGACTAAGTATGCATAATAAAATGAATTCATCTTTAATATAATTAAATAGATTAATATTCGTAATTATTCATGGTGTTTCATGAAATTATTATTTTTTAAAATATTTTTTATACAGTTGTCATTTTGAGGTTATTTCCACGCCCTAAAGGCTTCCACAGACCGAAGCGCAGGGCGCTACGGAGCACTTCGGAGCGTCCGCAGCGCGCTGCGGTCTGTGGAAAGCTTTAAAATTGTCTATGCCCAGTCACTGAAAATGGCAATATCCTCCATCGATAAACACCGTGATAGGCAGTTTAGGGGTTTCCAAAGTAAATTAAAAAAAATTACTTTAATCCCTAGAGATCAAAAAAGAGCTTTAATCCCGATATGCAGAGACTAAAGTAACATTTTAAGAGCATGAGAAGTGATAAAATTAAAAATAAATAATCACAATAATATATCTAACCTACTGTGTAAATTTCAAATTTTAAACTTCATTAGTAAACAAGCAATGAGATGTGGATAAACAAAAACTTTGATCGCGTTTTTCTCTAATCGTCGTTTTTGGAGATACGTTACTTAGGCCTGACACGGCTGAGCTACGTAAGTAATAATATTTTCACATCTCATGCTCTTAAAATGTTACTTTAGTCACCTCATCACCTTGTTTGTGAATGAAGGATTATAGCCATTTTCAGTGACTGGGTATAGACAATTTTAAAGCTTTCCACAGACCGAAGCGCGCTGCGGATGCTCCGTAGCGCCCTGCGCTTCGGTCTGTGGAAGCCTTTAGGGCGTGGAAATAACCTCAAAATGACAAGAGTATAAAAAATATTAATTTCGTGAAACACGATGAATAATTACGAATATTAATCTATTTAATTATAAAATATTAAAGATGAATTCATTTTATTCTGCATGTAAAGAAAGATTTCCTTTAGCTTAGGTGTTTTTTAATTTGTTTTTTTTTTAAAAGCGCTGTCGGCAAAGCAGTTCCCTGCTCTGTCGATAAAATAGCAAACCGCACTGTCGGCAAAGCAGTGCTGGATGGAGTGTACGGTAGATAGAGCAGTTACGTTTGAAAGTTAATATGGCGTGACTTCAAAATAATGCGATGTCAGTTGCATTTAATAGTAAATAGAAAGTATAATTTGATATAATTTAACAAAGAATTGGCATATAGAAAATAAACTTAAAATGTCGTTTCTTTATTCACGGGTAAGTGTTTCAGGTAACAATATATTTTGTGTGTGAACTTAGTTAGATCAATTAGATTAATTTATTTTGCCGATTCTAATGAATGAACAATTATCATTCTTACATGCATATATAGTCCAATTAGTTTTAACATAGTCTTTAAGTTAGAATCTGTTGGCTAATTATGCAAGCATTTAAAGCGTCACTTTACAAAAAAATATAAAAGAAAAGAAAAGACAGCGGAATTTTTTTTGCTATTTGAATTTTGAACACATGTCCATTGCTCGTATTGAGCATACGTTGTAAAAAAGTAATTTTGTACGTCGTTTTTTTCCTCGCATTCTAAGTGAAAAGTAGAGTGTCTAACGCGAGACTAAACTGCCATAATGACAACTCGAATTATAGCCTCCCTCGCTATCGCTCGGGTGGCTAAATATCTCGTGTCATTATGGCTTGTTTTAGTCCCTTGTTGAACAATCTACTAATTATACACTAATTTAGCCCCGTGTTTTTGTATGTAGATAGATGTTAGGTTTTCTTTTACAGATCATATCAGATTTTTGAGCCCTTGATCTGCTCCGACTTAAATGCACCATACCACTTGTAAGTATTTAGTACCAGATCTTCATTTACTGGGTCACAGAATATCGATACTATTCCGGTTGGGCTTGATTTAGAAATCGAATTCTTGTTGTTTCGTGTGGCGGCTTAGTTTGTAACCCACTTTTGTTGTCTGGTAGATAAATTTAGAAGAAATAGATCCTGTTTGGGCATGAGAAAAAATATTAGTTACTTATGGTGGTGGAAATGCATTTGAAACGGTAACAATAAAGTATAAATATATTAAATAATCGCATGGGAAATGGTTCAAAGCTAACATCGTGTAAAAAGATTAAATTTCACATTCTAGAAAAAAACGTGGATATATTTTGTTTACCCAAAGGCGAGCCGCAAAACGGTTGCTGCTTAACATATGATGCAAATAAACGAGCGATTCAAAAACATGTAAATAAATTTATGACGTTATATTTGTGTTATTAAGGAAATAAAACATCAAACAGGAAATATGGGGCAAATAGAAAAGCATAGGCACGCGCCGCCGCGCCGCGCGCCGCCACCCGTGCAACGACTCGTTAGAGAATCCGGTTACAGTTCCCGTTCAAAGTTTGTGTGCTCTTGCCTGACGGATGTCCAACATCCTGATTTCCTCTATGCCAAATTTTGTGACTTTCCATGCCAAATTTTTGATATTTGCCTTTCTAACAACGGATGTTCTATTTGAATTTGCTTTGTCTCGAATAAATTCGAACGTCGAAAGCGAAATCAGGGTTGGTATTATCGCGACAAAATTTGTGGATTCGTAATATTTTTGAGAGCTCGGATGATGGAATGGGATAAGTAATAATCGAATAACAGGCGAGATGGACACTTGGAGAACTGCGGCAATTACGCGTGATGGATCGTTGAACTTCGTCGGACTGGAATGACCCGACCTGATGCTTTAATAACGTCTTGTTTCTTTTCTACGATTGCGACGGACTGTTTGTTTTTTCTCTCTGTAGTTTTTTTCATGTAATGTTAGGCTTCTTGTGGGTATACCTACTTAGTAATAAAGAAATAATTAGACGAGAGAAAAAATGTAAACAAGCTCTCTATACTGAGTTTGTTACCTGTATCCATTGTTACTGTTTTTAGCATATATATACTCGTAAGTACGTACGATAAGTGAGAGATGGCTGTTAGCTTTGTGTTCATTGTACGGGGTTTTGTTGTTGTATTAAGCACTTTGTATGGGACTGTCTTAAACAATGACAGATACTGTGTACTTAAACCCGCACAGGAAGCAGTAGGCATACATAATTTTTCAAGCTTAAAAGATGTAACCGTAGTTCTTAGGGTAGGTGTGTTACACAAGGCGTTAAATCAATGCGGACTAAAGTTTTGTCATCGTCACCAATAACCTTATTTTTTAATCTTCAGCCGGGGTGGTTTTAGTATAAATTATGTAATTGGGTGTGGCAGGCGATACGATAAGTCGGGGCGAGTTGTCGCGCGACGCGTCATCCATCTTGCCCCGGATTACCTGGGGCGTATCAACCGAACGTGATTAACGGAACCGCTCATGCTCTCATAAAACGCTTCCACCCTGACAGATGACCGGGAGCACTTGTCACAAATTATTGGACTTGATCACATCTCATCATTACGAATATTGGGGAAGTTATCTTGAAGATATTAGAGGTAAGTACTATTGTTGTAGATCGATATACCTATTATTACAAGCTTCGTGCTCAAAGTGGCGTAAATATACACATGTTATGGTGATGCGTGGTTTTATCCGTATGGATCTTACAGGAGGCCAGTTCTCACATGAAAGTAAGACTCACCATAGTTCAGTACGCTTAGTATAAGTTTTACTTCACCAAATACTTCTCGATCGCGTTTACGTAAAAATTTCAATTCTGTACGCTTAGTATAAATTTTCCTTCACTTCCACAGAAATATATCGAGATTCACTTCAATACTTCTCGATCGCGTTTACGTAAAAAAATCAATTACTAGGGAAACATGGACAGCGCCTCCGCGCGCGCGCGTACATGTTTCCATAGAATTGAAATTTTTACGTAAACGCGATCGAGAAGTATTTTGGTGAAGTAAAACTTATACTAAGCATACTGTGGAAACATGGACGCGCGCGCGGAGGCGCAGTCTATGTTTCCACAGTAATTGATTTTTTTACGTAAACGCGATCGAGAAGTATTTGGTGAAGTAAAACTTATACTAAGCATACAGTATGCTTAGTATAAGTTTTCCTTCACTTCAATACTTCTCGATCGCGTTTACGTAAAAATTTCAATTCTATGGAAACATGGACAGCGGCTTCGCGCGCGCGCGTCCATGTTTCCATAGAATTGAAATTTTTACGTAAACGCGATCGAGAAGTATTTCGGTGAAGTAAAACTTATACTAAGCGTACTGTATGCGTGTTTAGTTTTACTTCACCAAATACTTCTCGGTCGCGTTTACGTAAAAATTTCAATTCTGTGGAAACATGGACGCGCGCGCGCGGAGGCGCTGTCTATGTTTCCATAGTAATTGATTTTTTTACGTAAACGCGAACGAGAAGTATTTTGTGAAGTAAAACTTAAACTAAGCATACAATAAGTAAATGGATAACTCACGTCTGTAATCGAGTTTAGTTCGACTGTTTCGGACTAATTCGTAACTCTTCCTCTAATGGCTCGGCTACGACACCGCGCGACCGGCGGCAGCGGCGAGCGTTTACTCTGTTCATTGCGCGGCCGAGACGCTCGCCGCACAATGATTATCTGGCGGCACACGCAATCAATTGATAAAACGCTCGCCACTGCCGCCGGTCGCGCGAAGTCGTGGCCGGGCTGTAAGAGCACACGTGACAGCGGTACTGCAAAACGCGCACTACGCGCCAACAATCTGCTCGCGTTAATAGGTACTCAATGAAACTGATACCGGCTGGTATCAGTATTTCACTGAATCAAAACAATATATTCTATGTTTTCAGTATCAAACTATCCCGAATTATCCAAAATTTTATCTTAAGTAATGAATAAATGAATTAAATGAAGAAAACGAAACGTACCTAAATTGTTCACGTTTATTAAATATTTACTTGAAAGTATCAGTAAACTCACTCGTATAAATGTTGTTGAAGTTTAATAGCAAGTAACTGCTATCAAACAATTACGTTATCCAAGACTCAAAGTTACCTTAAATGAATAATTCCAAGGCATGTTGTGAAAAGCAGAACCTGGGAGCGATGTGACAAGTGCCCGTTAATTCTTCCTCTCGGCAAGCCTCTAAACTGTTAAAGGAGTAAGGTAATTAAGTATGATGGATACTCGGAGTTTATCGCGGGTGGCAGAGACGGGAGCCACTCGCAACTTCCTTATCGCGCCCTGGACCAACTTTATGACGGCTTCGCGGCGCAAAATATTGTGCCTGCGCCCTTACTTGCTACCTACGTCTTGTAGCTGCGCTGCACCAAAAAAGGCCAGCCAAATTACCATTAGGCTGACCCTTGACGATCGTACTCAGGCCCGTCGGACCTTCGAGAAGCGAGAACGCATTATAGAAGCTAACTAATTATCTCTCGCTCTAACGTAAACGTGTGTTCCTATTCAGGCTATTTATTTCGCTTATAACTGACAGTTAAATGTCAAAATGGCCGTGGATGACCACTTAAAATTATGTATTTATAGTTCTTCATAAAAAAAACTATAGCTGATCTGTGCAGTGCAGTATTAATGTGTGGACCTATTGTGGCAGATCAAGTGTAAACTTATGTAACAGAGTGAGCAAAGTAATTGTTTTAGTTCATTATGTAACAGAACCACCATCTGGCACGTTTTATTTTTTATATTTACCCTGTCATCAGCTTTACGACAGTTTTTTTTCAAATTAGGTATTAGGTAACCTCCATAAATAGCAAATTATTTGTTAATAGGAGTACCTATTCAATTGAAATTAACACCATGAACATTTTTTCTTGAAATATAAATTAATCAGTCAATTCCACTTCTTCTTACAATTATATATGTATAGGTAGTTTAAAGAACCTCTACCTACTTCACTACTCTTCCAGCTTTGAAATTAAAATTAGGAACAATAGATAAACAGGTAAATTAAATTACTTATACAGCTACGAGTATAGTCGGGGTAAGAAAAGGTTCGCCACTTTTCGACTCTATGTCAACGAGTTAAGGTCGAAAAGTGACGAACCTTTTCTTACCCCGACTATACATTGCTTGAGTCTAGGTATGCTGCTTATTCAAAGACAATGAATGAGTTCTAAATTTCTGGATTTGTTAATTATAACTTTGTTTATGTATGTTTGAAGATAGACCATTATAGGACCCATAACTTACGTATACTCAATAGGTGCCAAACATATACACGTAACAACGGGTCTGAATAGAACGCATTAGTTGCTCTGAAATGCAAAAGATCTAAGAATGAAAACACGGAGCCCACATGTTTTTTTCGAACAGTATTTTAATGAGATGCGGGAGCGTAGATCGTGTGTACAAAAGATTCTGTCCTGCGTCCATTCTAGCAGAGCCACGGGGACCCTTGTCAAAGGAGATTTGTAAACAAAACACCCTCTAATTTGTTTTTGAATTTGGAAGTCACCAGCAGTCGGTCGTCTTATTAAGTACGCCTTGGAAGCCTTTAATTTCCCAATTACCTCTACAATTAGCTGTATAAATAATATTGCTTCAAGGAATTTTATTAAGAGTCGCATTGCTACCCACTGATTTTTGTATTCAGCTATTCATAAACACGTCCCTAGTTGGCAATTCATGCCAGTTTAGCCTCGAAAAAATGTGGTGGGGCTAAAAAAGAAAATGTTTTATTTAAAATGGTGTTAACGGTACACTATAGGTATGCAGTGAGCGGTAATTACATGAAATGTTATTATATTTAGGGTGTAGGTTGGGGTTAAATCAAACAAGGTGTGCACAGGTGTTGCCGGGAATGGCCTTTTTGACCACATATCTACCTAATGGTGGGTCGCGGCTTCTCTTGCTAATTAGGGGCGTAACGCTTTTACAAGGACTTACGAACTACCTGTTTTTTTAATTAATTATCAACGTACAATAATTATCTGTCTTACATATGGGATGTCAACATTTAAGTGTTCAGGATTCCGTTAAAAAATAATCGAAAAAAAGAGATCCTGAACGTGATTTAGCAGGATTTGCAGTTATATCCTTCTTATTTCTACTTTTACCGAAAAAACAGAAACCCTCGTCAAGACGGATTTGTTAACTGAAAAAAGATGTACAATTTGGCTTTCATGTTTTGTTGCGTCACCTGATCAAGATAAAAGAGGAACGGGAAATCGCGTTTACGGCGAACTTTGAACAGATAACATCAGAAACTGTAATCAGAGATGCTCGCGGGTTTAAAACATTTACGAGCAAAGTTAAAGGTGGTACCAGCCCCCATGCAATTTAGTTCGCTTAGTCACTCAATGCTGTAAAAAATTTGTTTGAAATCTTCTTTGTTTAATGCAATAGCAGTTATTTCGGATACTACCATTAATCAAGGTACTTACTTATATAAAAAAAACTGTATTTAACGTAGTTAATTAGGTATTCAGAAAACTAGACTTACCTATAATAATAAATCGGGTGATATATTTGCCATCTATGAGCTGTGAATGCTCTCTCAGTTTGAATGCTTCATGTAAATGTAATACAGTTTATTATCGTCGCAAACCATACTGACTGACCAGCCAGTGAAGTTTTGTTTCAGTTTGGACCTCATTTATCAGAATACCGTCTGCATTCTAGTTTCCAGGTGACATGAAAACTTTGCAAAATGAGTAATAGTTACAGAAGAAAAACGCTTGCAACTTTGCATGTCTTTTTTTACATTAACGCAAGTAAAGCTTAGGGACATCATTGCGTTAACATGAAGTTATTATGTAATATCCAATAGGTATTTCTTGCAGAAGTGCAGTGTTGTCAAACATTAAAATTGAATACATTAAGTCGCTCAAATATTTGTAGTCGTAATTTGCCCGACATAATTCAGACCAATCCGTCCGTGCTCCATTCATAAGATGTACTGAAACTTCGGCGTGGACGTTGGTCGGCGACAAAGAACTGGCCTACTTTTCTTAAGATTTATTGGGCGTTTATTCGAGCGTTTGAAACGTCTTATTAATTTGGTCACATTTTTTAAGAAATGGCTGTTGACTTTGATGGGGCTTCCGGTTGTATATTAGAGGTCCTGTACGTCCACCATATAACTGAAAACTGTATCAGAAACTTCTGCCTTTTCTTGAAAAATGTGACCAGATACGTAAATGAGACGGTTGAAACGCTCGAATAAACGCCCTATTAATATCACGTATAGGGTTTCACACTCCTTGTGTATAACACCGTTTACTAGCTAGGAGACTCGACCATATACATACATAATATACATGACGATGACGACTAATTTCGATAGTCTCACGTACTTTCCGTGGAACAAAGAACTCTTCTCTGAGCGAATGAGTACGTCGAATCCAAATCTAATGAACATTTCTGCAACCTTTTTTAATAGTAGGTATATAATGTAGGCACTACTAATTTCAATCCTAACAAGAGGTACATAAAAGTTGGCATGATAGTCGAATATAAAACCGGTCAAGTATGTGGCGCGCCACGCGCAGTGTAGGGTTCCGTGCTAATATGCAGCAATTATTCAATATTAAGTTTTGGTGACCATTTTTTTCTTATCAACTTGCAAAGCCATCATAACTATGATAAACTTCGTTTACTGGAACTGTGAATTATTTGAAACGTTGCCCCGACTTCGTCTGCGAAAAATTCGTATACAATTATTTGCACGATATTTTGTCCGGAGCAATAATTCTCGGGATTACGTAGATGAGTGCCGGACTAAACTTGTGTCCGAAGTTGAGACGTCTCTCGAGCGAGTCTCAGAATGGGGTAGAACTAATTTAACCAATATCAACCCCACAAAGACACAAGTGTGCGTGTTTACTGCTAAAAATTCTCCATTTATTTTGACACCTTGCTTTGAGGCCACTCGTCTGGTACCTAATCAAACCTGACATCGGGGTCCTCGGCGTTGGCATTTCGAGTGACGTTCAATTTCGTGGTCATCTGGAGGAAAAGGCTAAATTAGCTTCTAAGAAGCTTGGGGTGCTAAATAGATCGAAACTGTACTTTACACCTAAGCACCTTCTTCAACTGTATAAGGCCCAGGTGCGGCCGCACTTGGAATACTGTTCTCATCTCTGGGCAGGGGCATACCTTCTCCTTCCATTTGACCGCATTCAACGTAGAGCAGCTCGACTTGTCAGTGATCAGTCTTTGATTTCCGATCGTTTGGATTCCTTGTCCATGCAAAGGGACGTAAGTTCTCTTTGTGTGTTCTATAGGATCTACCACGGCGA
The DNA here is from genome assembly GCA_947563465.1 of Archips xylosteana. NCBI lineage: Eukaryota > Metazoa > Arthropoda > Insecta > Lepidoptera > Tortricidae > Archips > Archips xylosteana. The sequence goes on along the minus strand of OX387348.1, from coordinate 10,673,102 downwards.
GTGCTCTGACTGAAGAATTGTTTAATTTGCTGCCTGCTGCAAAATTCCACCATCGCACTTCCCACCGTAAGTCTAAGTTCCAACATCACCATCTCGATGAATGACAGTCTACCACTGTAAGTTTTCTTGGGCACTTCCTGCCACGTAAGGTCATACTGTGGAACCAGCTTCCGGCAGCAGTGTTTCCAGACAACTATGGTAACGGGGCTTTTAAGAAAAGGGTTCATACTTACTTTAAAGGCCGGCAACAGACTCTCTTTGAGTTGTTGATATTTATGGGTGGTGATGATCATTTTCCATCAGATGACCCGCTTGCTCGTTTGCCTCCCTCTCATAATAAAAAAAACTTCATCATCATCATCATTTCAGCCGAAAGACGTCCACTGCTGAACATAGGCCTCCCCCAAGGCTCGCCAAACAGATCGGCCCTGCGCCATCCGCATCCAATGCGTTCCCGCTACCTTCACCAGGTCGTCGCTCCATCTTGTTGGAGGCCTACCTACACTGCGTCTTCCGGTCCGCGGACGCCACTCGAGAACCTTTCGGCCCCATCGGCCGTCAGTTCTACGGGCGATGTGCCCTGCCCACTGCCACTTAAGTCTAGCGATTCTTCGAGCTATGTCCGTGACTTTAGTTCTTGCGCGGATTTCATCATTTCTAATGCGATCCCGCAGAGAAACTCCAAGCATAGCCCTCTCCATCGCCCTCTGAGTGACCTTGAGCTTCCTTATAAGACCCATCGTTAGCGGCCACGTCTCAGTGCCATAAGTCATCACTGGCAACACACACTGGTCAAAGACTTTTGACTTGAGACTCTGCGGTATGTATATCGGATGACAAGACAAAATAAAAAAACTTGGTACGCACGCAATTTTCTATGGTAAAACTATTGTTTGACCTACCCAGCTCCAGTTCTTCCATATACTAGATTGCGTTAAAATCAGTTCAGACGTTGTTGCATAATTGAGTTACAAACATCCAAATATCCGTACATGTTCATTAACTTTTTTATTTATATTATAGTAATATGGTGGACGCTAGCCAAATTCTTCATATTTTTTTCGCAAATTATAATGTAATTATTAATACGTATTCTTATTAACCCTTAGAAACTACACATTTCTAAGTAATTACATTGAACCTTAGAGACTTAAGTATGTGAATCTCTAAGCCATATTAGGTTAATTATTGTAGACACTGGCCACCGAGACCGTGTCGCTGTTTCGTAAATTTGAATTTACTGTCTTCTAGAATTTCAATCAAGAAACGAACAGCGGACAGCAGTCGGTCTGGGGAGCCATTCTTCGTTAGGCTGTGACAATGTGTGGTAATTTACACTGATGATTGTTCATCATCATCATCATCATTTTAGCCGAAAGACGTCCACTGCTGAACATAGGCCTCCCCCAAGGCTCGGCAAACAGATCGGCCCTGCGCCATCCGCATCCAATGCATTCCCGCTACCTTAACCAGGTCGTCGCTCCATCTTGTTGGAGGCCTACCTACACTGCGTCTTCCGGTCCGCGGACGCCACTCAAGAACCTTTCGGCCCCATCGGCCGTCAGTTCAACGGGCGATGTGCCCTGCCCACTGCCACTTAAGTCTAGCGATGCTTGTTATTAAATACAAATTCCTAAAGCCTATGTTTAATTCAGTTAGGGAACAGTTTTACAGTGAATCCACTTTGATCAATTATAACTGTAGATCCACAGTCGCGCGCCCGAAAATGTCCGAGCCAAATGAGCGCCACTTTGATAAAAGTGGCCTTCTTTTTTCTCAGAACGTTGCGTGAAATTGTCAAGTTTAACTGTCAAGTGGAGTTTTGCCGCTACCGAAATTCGACTGTAATGAAGTAAAGACTAGGTTCAAATTTCTGTGTAGGTGATGATTTTATTTGTTACGCAAACAAATAAAAAAGTTCGGACATTCTTTCAAGGGGATTTTGTTCGGCAATGTGTATCTTCAGTTATAATTGATCAAAGTGAATCCATCAAGAAGTAGGTAAATAGTTAAAAAGTTAGTTCTTTTCGGCTAAACCACTCAGCTACGCCCCCTCACAGTATTAAACTATAATTATTAATTCTGGGCCATATACATCCCTTTCAGATTTTACTTAGTTCCGAGTTAGCAAAGTTAAGATTTATTTTAACGGTCCGAAAGTTGGCCAGCCGTTCTACACGCCTATTTAGACTTGACTTAAAAATATTGGCTATACTCGTAGACCCTAAATTTTTCCCATGCCCACAGGAGAGACGTGAACTAAAAATGTGTATGACCCAGTTATTTGACCTGGAGACCCCATACATCTGTGTTTTTGCTGTGCTAATTACATTTGTTCGTCATATGCTGTCTTGTAATTGTTTAGTGAGTTTTCTTCGTTTAATGCATGAAATGTATTCTGAAACGTGTAATGATGGAATTGTAATCTGTTTTTAACGGACTTCAAAAAAGAGGACGTTCTCAATTCGTCTGTATGTTTTTTTTTTAGAAAAAATGACTTAGTGCCAAATTTGTGGCGGCGCATTTTTTGGTAGACTAAAAAAAAGAATGTAAATCTTTAACGGCCTACATTTCTCGTCTAGTCCATGGTGTGAGTGCCCTTTTATAGTTCTTTTAAAACATCGCAGATTTAGGAAAAACTTTTCGGATCAGAATTCCATTTGCGAAATATTAAGCTTTAAAGTCCTAAATTTGTTAATGTCGTGTGCTCCACCTCCTAGTTCGGTTGTTTTTGGATACCTGAAAAAATCCACGGCAGTAGTTTAAACAGCGAATTTCAAAGCAATACCTAATAATATGTAAGGTTTACAAACTAGTCGATTCAAATTTAATATTGAATATCTGACGCAGATTAATACGGACCACTTAGCCAGTTTTAAGCATCACAAATAGCGTTGTATGTATATTAATTTATTGATATAAAAAACGCTGGGATTTAGGTGGTAAATCATACAGCTGCAGTTCGTTATGCCAGTAAATAGTAATGGTGGTCATCCCCGGTGAGATGAGAATATCTCTAGCGGGCAGGCAGCGCGCCGCCCGCCATTAAATCCTAGCCACAGCACGCAGAGCTCCAGTAACTTAATGCAGGTTAAATGGCGTGACGTAAAAAAAATTGTTAAAAAACCAGCCAAAAGCATGTTGGACACGCCCAGGATAGGGTTCCGCAGCTGTTACGAAAAAATCCTTGAAAATCTTATTAATTAAGCAAACAAGCAATATTTTATAGGTCAGGCTGCTATTTACTCTTAAACTACTAATAATTCTCAAGCAAACTTAGCCGTTATAGTTTTTCTTGGTAATTTGAGATATTTCCTCCCATCCTGATTTTTTTTTAAATTTGTATACCAACAGTTTAGCTTTTAGAGGGGCATAAAGTTAGGCGAAAAAAAAAAATGTCCTATTCTAAAAAAAATTTTTTTACATTTTATTTTATTACTTTGTCGGGGTAATTGCTATATATGTACATGCAAAATTACAGCTTTCTAGCACTAAAAGCCACTGCACTAAGCCGTGGACAGACAGACAGACAGACGGACGGATTCTGTTTTGCCATTTTGGCTCTGGAATCCTAACAACCCGGAGCACAGAAATAAGAGGAATAAATGAAATAAAAAATAAAATTATTTGGTTCCGACTCAATGAATATATGTATACATTGTGTTAATGAAACAAAAAAAAAATAGAGATAGATTAGTAAAGTGTTAAAATCAACACTTCGGAGAGTGTTGGGATCCTCGGTGTCGATATTTCGAGCGCGGTGCAATTTCGCGATCCCCTGGAAGGTAAAACCAAGTCGGCTGCTAAAATGTTGGGCGTGCTTGGCCACTCTAAGCGATACTTCACTCCAAAGCAGCGGCTTCAGATATATAAGGCCCAGGTTCGGCCAAGTATTAGGTATTGCTCTCATCTCTGGGCTGGCGCACCCCAATATCAGCTGCTTTCACTTGATCGCATACAGCGCAGAGCATGCCGAGTTGTCGGCAACCCCTCACTCTCCGTTAAACTCGATCCTCTTGCTCTCCGCAGAGACGTTAGCTCCCTTTGCGTGTTCTATAAGATCTACAACGGGGAATGCTCTGAGGAACTCTTTGACCTCATTCCAGCTGCGGGGTTCCATTACAGATCCTCCCGTCGTAAGCGTTCATTTCATCGACATCATGTTGATGAATGGCAGTCTTCGACGGTGCGTTTTAAGTGGTCATTGACCGTGGTGTTCATTTAACATCAGGTGACCCACTAGTTGGTTTGTCTGGCTTCACTAACATAAAAAAAAAAAAAATTAAAGGAAAGAGAATTGAAATTTTTAAAGGAAAGAGAGAGAAATTGAACGGCAAAATCAGTTGGCTTTATAACGCGTAGGATAAAACAAGGAAAAAAACTATATTATTTTGCCCAGCCCGTTACAGTACCAACTCAGTGTCTTAATATAGTACCGTTAATAAAAACGCCTTGCGAGCAATAAGCACATACATAGATAGATAGATAGATAGATAGATTCATTTATTTCTGATTGAAAATTACAATTATATCCTGCATTCGAAATGTTACAAATATAAAGAATTCACAAAAAGATCGTCAACAGAATTTGAAAAACATAAATGGATAATATATTAATTTAAAATGTCACAAAGAGAATAATATTAAAAACAATAAAAGTGAGATAAAACAAAAATGTCAATAAAATATTAAATCACATAATGTGTGAATGTCAAAGAAATTTAAAAACTACAACATAAAAATATTAAATGAATAATATTAATTCACATAATGTGAAGATGTCATAAGACCTAATAATCAATAAATAATAACAATAAAAACAAAAAGAATAAAAATACATACAAATATATTGTCTACATATTGTCTAAAATTCTAAAATTCCATTTATTTATTATCCCAACTAAGCCCAAAACGAAACGCTGTTCAATTTAATTTCCAAGAAGTAATCCATTCCTTGCGCATTATATAAAAAAGGATTAAATTTCGGGTGCCCCTTTTCTCCCATAATCTTTTTTATCCGAATTTTGAAAGTCATAAATTGATGTCCATAATATTCTTGCTCATAAATATCGATGGTCATAATTTTTTTAAAGCATATCGCTTAATAGTTCTAACTGCAATGAGCCATAATCCCATTGATCATAACTTTAAAAAGTCATAATATTGATATCAATAATATTTAAGGGAATATCGTTGATTATTCAGAAACGTTATAGGGCATATATCTTAAAGTAATAATTGTTTTTAGTCATAATTTTTCATTACCTAAAATGCACTAACCATCTACATTGAATTCTATAACATCCAAAGGAACATTGATAATTATTCAGAAACATTGTAAGACATATCGCTGGCAGCGAGCGAGCGAAGCGAGCGAGCAAGACTTTCAGGGCAGAAGCGACTCGGACAGGTTAGGTTCAGAAGGCTAAGGCGGGAGCGAAGCGTAAGCGTAGCTCCCGCCTTAGCCTTCGATGTTAGGTATTTTTTTTATGACAGCACAGAAAAGGATTGTTACCTTTAATATTATGAAATGTCATACAACCATGACATTGAATGTTATTACAAAGTAATATTGTGCCTTAAAATAATTATGACCGGCGAAAAAAGACCTTTCAATAATTATTATGAGTGACTTTAGTACCTTTAATATTATGAAGTGTGATCCTTCTTGACACTGAATGATATGAGTTTACTTATTAGTCCTTACAATAATTATGACTTAAGAAAATCGTAGCTCCAATTTATGTTGTTTAATATTATGACTTCCGATAATATGACAAAGAAAAATTATGACAGAAAACGTTATGATCTTGAAAATTCGGAACAAAAGTTTTATGGGAGTCATTATAGACCCTTAAATTTCATTGCTGTGTAGGTAAGGTAAACGTCCCTGTGCTCGACACTGACCCAATACATGGCACCTTCAATCTTATGCCATAGAAAGAGAGTTGACAGATGGGTGTCATCTACTGGGCGTTGAGGTGTCGAGCATTGGTACGTTTACCTTACCATAATTTAGTAAAATCTATGAAACGACAAAAACAATCTGTGCGGATTAATATGGCACGAAAAAGTGGCTTAGTTGATTCTCCAAAGAAATATAAAATCAATTTTTTTTTTATTATTAGTTCTATGACCCAGTACAAAAAAGGTACCAACTCTGAAAAGGAGAGTGGTAAAAGGCGAGAGAGAAGCTTGAGTTAGATATGTCTTCGGATGCAACTCTTTGCAGTTACTAGTAGTGTACATGTATAATACCACCTTTACCATATACGTATTTGTCATCACTGACGCTGAGTCTGAGTTATCTACCATGCCAAAAGTAGGAGGCAATCCGGTTGTAACTGAGTTGCTATGGGGCCAGACCACTTTTAGATAACGACAGATTATGAAAAGATAAGTGATTAATATTTCCCGCAAAGTTCAAGGAGCATGTTTAGTTACAAGTTTACAGCTGTAAAACCTTGTTCCACTTCACATAAGACTGATTTATCCAGGCAGGCAGTGGCGAGATTTTTTTTCACTAGTCACAATAAAAGTTATCCACATAGGTTTGTCGAAGAAAATTTGTAGGTTTAGATGTAATAAAAAGTGTCTATTCTGTTGTGGTCGGTACTGCGGACCGGTGGGCGCTCCCCGTGCCCTTTGCCGGGCGGCATCAGCGCCCGCGGCCTCCATCCCTCTCATGCAAATTATTCACCGACTACGCGTGTAAGCGCCCGCAACTGACCATGCGGAAAACAGTTTCTATCGCACCCGCGCCGTATAAAATGGGAGAGATGTGTTGTGAATACTGCCGAAACTTCCCTGTTCAGCCAGTCAATTAGGGATCTAAGGATACACGGTGCGTTCACAACAAAGTTTACATTGAATTAGCAATTTAATGTGTTACACTTTTGTCTGACTGTAGGCTGGCACATATTGTTTTTTGTATGTAGACGTAGAGCTTTGTGAAACTTCAGGCTTGGGAGAATTTAGATGTCTGCTATTTCATTCTCGTTCGAATTGAATTTGCATGCGTTTGATTTAGATCTTTTGTTCACTTACGTACGCATTTAATAAATAATTCCTATCGGATCGGGGGACGGTCAGCAAGCGCTACACTGTTAGCTTTTCCGTCGAGTACCGTGCAAGGTCGCCGTGCGAAATAATTCCGCAATTTACCACCCAACACAATGCAAGCAATTCATAAAGAATATTTTTATGAAATTTTTAATACCGGCTCGTACATGGGCCCGCTCTCATAAATCAAGTACTTCCGGGCGCCCTTTGAATTTCCGCACTCCGATGATATACCGCGCCTGTGACAATGCCAGCCTTCGCCATTTATACACCAATATTCCTTTTGACGGAACGACACTAATTAAACAGGGAAAGCGAATTATACTGATGTTTGTTTGTGAATTGGACCAACGAATGAGCCCCTATAATGCCAATTGTGGGATTTACCTTCGTAATACTCTGCAAAAGTTTGCAGAGCGGATTTATGTTTCGTATTGAATAATGTCAATTCCGCAATAAGTGTGGAAGCCAGAGTTAGTGTCGTTCGATTAGTTCAATAACTAATACAAGTAAAGTTATTTGATTAAGGATATGAATAGTGGTGAAAACATTAGTTTAGAAAATTGTGCAATCGTCACAAAATATCGATTGGTAAATCGCTTTCTTTCATTTTAAGGCTGTTATAGTATAAATCTTCCCGGTGAATTTTTCGCTTCGAGCCATTACATTAAATTTGAACCTTAAGGTGGAACGGCATGCTCTAGGCGCGAAATTCAAAAATTTTTACAGGTTTTAATTTATTGTGGATAAACGGTATAACTGTTTAACTTCATATGGTACTTGCGGTTGTTTTTTATATTATTGTGTAAAGCTTTTTAAGAATAAAACTGTTAGCTTGATATAAAAGTTGTCAAACAGAAATTCGGACTTTCAACGTTTTGACAACTTTTATTTCAAGCTAATAGTTTTATTCTTAAAAAACTTTACACAATAAAATAAAGAACACTGTTTTACAAGCGCAAATACTATATGAAGTTAAACAGTTACCCGCAATAAATTAAAAACTGTAAAAAGTTTGAATTTCGCGCCTAGAGCGTGCGCTTCCACCTTAATACTATGACGATACCGTTTGTTTTGAAAGATAAGGGCTCGAAGCGAAAAATTCACCTGGGAAGATTTATACTATAACTGTGGAGTTTTGGGTTCATTGTTTTATCTTCTATTAAGTACAATAATAAATAGTACAAGGCTGCTTTTTTAATTATGTGATCATTCATATTAATATCACACTACTTTATACCGTAGAGTTTAAGAGATTTTATAACATTTTGTTGGATTTTAACCGATAGTGAACAACGATTCACTAGGTAGTCAAAATTTAAGTGGGTAGATAGTAAGTTAGGATTTTTTTTTACTTCAGGCCTTTTAATTATGAAGCGTAGACGCCTACGATTAATTTAGCGTTAGTGCTTCGTAACGAGCCTCTAAACTGAAAAGGTTTATTTCCTTGGTGGGGAAGTGAAATCGTTTTTTTTATTATTAATGGCAACAGTCTTACGAGATCAAATTAGGTCGTTAAAGTTATATTGTTGTCGGTTCATTTGAAATGCATTACTGGTTCATCACAGTTAATTAACTAAAAGGCCTTTAAGTTAATCTCCTCAGCTTGATGTGGTGGATTTCTTAGATGTCTGCTTATGTAGAAACTGTCAAGCCATGTCATATTTTGATTAGAATAATTCGTAACATCGAGACTAAAATCTGAACTAACTTTAAATTATATTATTTCAACATCTTTATATCACTTAGTATTATTAAACAAAATACCGTGATAGAAAAAACGGACAAGTGCGAGTTGGAACACACCACCATGAACTACGAAGGATACTCTATCACTGTATCTGTATCGGAGCCTTAGTTAATAGGGTTCCATTGGCTCAGAATGGTACTATTCGGGTGAGAGGGTGAATGACACGTGTAGGTACGGAACCCTAAAATCAAATTATTGGTACGAGAGCAAACTTGTGGAAGTAGATTTTCAGCTTATTACTTGTAAGTTACAGTTGCCGGAAATTGCTTTCTAATTACTACGGTTCCTAATACTAACAGCCCAAGTCGATTTCTTGAAAGTAACCTTTCAAATATTACTACAATATATCGTAACGTTAAAAGAATTTACTGAATGAAGTGATAGAGGATATGACAATAATTACGATTTTTAGCTTAGCTTACTTAGCATAGCTCCACAACCACACGTTTGTCGTAGTCAGTTAAAATTATGACGTTAGTATTTTTCGCGGAATAAAAGTAGGTAAGTAAATAAAAACATTATTAAGTATCTCAAAAATAATGCAGCTAGTTTAGGGTTTCTTCAAATGCACTAGTTAGTACATCGATCTTTTTTGGGAAGGGTTGTGTGCTTAGTGTAGCCTTCAGAACGTACTCTTATAGATTACTAGCTTTTGCCCGCGACTTCGTCCGCGTAGAATTCCAATTTGAGGTAAAGCTTCTTCATCTCTTTCATTGTATAAAACAAAAATCCGGCACCGGCAACATCCATCATTATTATTATTTCATCATGAGTATCAGTTAGTGAATATTATAAATCCCGTTTATTCCCTATCCCGCGGGAATTTCAACAAATTTGGCCATATTCTTTGCAAAATTACACTTATTTTTATCCCGCGGGTATTTTGCATTTTCCCCGAGAAAAGTAGCCTATGTCCTTAAAGCTTTCTACCGATAAAAGAACTTTTAAAATCAGCCGCGTAGTTGAGTTCACTTATTTTTTTCCCGTGGTAATTTTGATTTTTCACGGTGAAAATAGTCTATGTAAGTAAGGGTTAGTGTAGCTACTCACTTATAGGTGAAAGAAATTTTCAAATCAGCCCTGAAGTGAAATTCACTTCTTAATATCCCAGGGGAATTTTGCATTTTACCGAATAAATAGTAGGTAGCCTATACCAATAAAGGATAGTGAAGCTTTCTATTGGTGATTTTTTTTTAAACTCAGCCCCGAAGTTAATTTTACTATTTTCTATACCGCGGGAATTTTGCATTTATCCGGAAAAAAGCATCCTATGTTAACCAAGGACAGTGCATCTTTTCTATTGGTGTAAGACATTTTAAAATGAGCTCCGAAGTTGAATTTTCTTTTTTCTATCCCTTGGGAATTTTGTATTTCCCCGGAAAAAAGTAGCCTATGTCAATAAAGGATAGTGTAACTTTTTACTGGTAAAAGTTTTTTTTTTTAATCGGCTCGGAAGTTTCAGGGATTATCTATCCCACAGGAATTTCCAAAAATCCTGCAATAAGTTTTTTTGTTGTTATGGTCATTTTCGTAAATACTGTATTTGAAAAGATTAGTAATTGTAGTTACGGACATATGGTCCAGTTGATTTGAGTACCTACATATATAAATCCTGATTTAACTTTATCCCGTGGAAATTTTCAAAATTCTTTATATTCGCTTTATATTCTAATAGTCTAATTGCATGCCCAATTTGTATAGTTTAGTAATCTTCGTTATGGGCATAGGGTCACTCTTGATGAAATATATAAATCCCGATTATTCCTTATCCCGTGGAAATTCCGGAAAATCCTTTCTTATCGGATGCCTACGTCATACAAAGAACACACCCTCCACGTTTTAGGTCTCTACATACAGCGGTTTAGGCTGTGCGTTAATCCGGCAGTCAGTCATTTAGGACTTCAGGACAAAGCATTTTATATGTATTTGCATTGCACCAAGCTTTTATGCGAGTTCAACAATGATATTTGAATACTCAATTCGATTTTATTCGAAAAAGGTTAAACTCGCATAAAAGCTTCATCATCATCATCATTTCAGCCGTAGGACGTCCACTGCTGGACATAGGCCTCCCTCATTGACGTCCAATCATTACGGTTGGAAGCGACTTGCATCCACCCTGAACCTGCGGCCTTAACCAAAACGTCCGTCCATCTCGTTGGTGGACGTCCCACGCTGCGCTTGTAAAAGCAAAAGCTTGGTGAAATGCAAATACTTAATACATATAATTAGCTATTATCAGAGATCAGATCAAGACGTGGTTGACAAACGTAGACAAAAATGGTTTGCAATATTTGAAGTTTCGTTTCGTTTACAATGTGTCAAAATAAAATGTAATTTAAATCAAAAGCACTAAGGAGTATTGATATCAACTTCGAAGCAAATCACCCCCAAAATAACTTTCTACTACTTTTTGACCCCGTCAAGGGATGAATTTCAATAAAATACGAAACACGTCTTCCATCAATTTTGTTAAAGAATGTTTATGCAAAATTTGAAGTAGATTGGACCAAGGAATCACGATGTCTCATACAAACTTTGCCCCCCTTTTTTACCCCCTTAGAAGTAGAACTACGGAAAATCCTTTCTTATCGGATGCCTACGTCATACAAAGAACACACCCTCCAAGTTTCAGGTCTCTACGATCAGCGGTTTAGGCTGTGCGTTGATCCGTCAGTCAGGACAAAGGATTTTATATGTATAGATGATACGCGTTAGCGGATGTTATTGCGAAGTAGCAAGGTAAAAGGTAAAACTTTGTAGTTCATTGATATAGGCCGCAAAGTAAGGTAAAATTATTTAAGGTGAAAATAGTTTATGAGCGACACCAGAAGAAACTTATAGAGTACCTGCGTTTGAGTTGTTTACTTGAAAGATTTCAGCGATTTCATTCAACACTTTTAATCTTGGACTGGAAAACGAGTAAGTAGTTTAATTTCCAGAAGAAAATCTATTGAGCTAAAGTTGTTAAAAATATCGAGTAACAGTTTGTGAGCTGACCGAGGCAGCGGCCGGCTGCCACGCCGCGGGAGGCGCTCAGTATTCTCTCGGTTTTCCAGTTTCCTGCCGATGGCGAGTGCAGATATATATTTCTGGTAGGTCGCGGGCGAACGTGCCGGCTCGGACCGATATTTCGTGCTCCCTGGACGACAATAATTTGTTAGTCCATCGCGCCACGGCCCGTGTACTGCCGGCGATATATCTCCTTCAGCCTTGTACTCTAATCGCACACAATATGAACGATCATTGCAAATGCAGTTTCAGAAGATGAAATGCAAATTTGGGCTGTCATTTCATCGTAATAATCAAAATAGCGCATGCAGGCGCAATTGGTAACGGAACGGCGCTTTTGGATTGTTTTTAGCTTTGGACTCGCTTTATTTAAAGCTTTACAAAGTCTGCAAACGTTGTTAGTCTTTAATGAGGTTAATTTAATTATCACAAATGCGTAGTGGTAACAAGGTCTCCTTTGTCATATTTGTGAATCAACGTACAATGTAATAAGTAAAGTTCTCCTAGAAAAACGGGAAGTGTCGTCAAGGCGTAACTAACCCAATTATACGCTCCACTAATTTCACTAACTGTACTTCTTTATTGCGTTGCCGTGCCGACTCGCTATATGAAAGGTCAGAGTGGACATCCTAAAATGCTACTATTGGCAGTACAATTTTCATGTTAGTTTAGTACTATATTGTTTTTTAATCTCGTATCTAAAATGAAAAATAATCTTGATTTGTAATTTTAAAAACAAATTTCTTAAAAAAATAGAATTTGAGTATCAAAATCCACAGGTTAGTTGCGTTTGAAAAATAATTGTAAATTTTGCCACAGGTTTTACAACAAAAGTAAAGTAGATAAAGTAAAAAAAAAACAGGAAATTCAGTATTACCTACCTATTTGTAATAAAAATAATTTATTATCATTTTCGCAGATCGCAAAAATAACTCACTTTTTCATGGAAATACTATGAAATGCTTACAAAATTATTTTTTGTTTGCTTTTAATGCGTAAATGCCGCAAAGTACATAGGTAAAGAGGTAATCGTATGGAACCTTCGGTGTGCAATTTCGATAACCACTACTAGGCCAGCTCTTTAGAAAATATATAAATTCACCCTGCCTGAAATTCAACAAAATTAAATCTAAGTAGGTAGTTTTCAAATTTCTCCATGGAATGAAGTCTCAGTTAGAGTATGTATGTGAGTCATAGGAATCAATATTTCTGATACACGCTGAAGTAAATCTTGGCTGGTGTCCCTGAAGCCACGTTCTACCAATATTTGAGCACGCTCATGTTCGGAAAGCTATTTGTTTATGACAACCGCTACATCCAATTCTACTAGAAGTATTATATTAAACTTATGATTACTTTAAGATTATGACTGTTTACTATAACATTTTCTTTGGTTATGCTTGGCATTCTGTAAATTATAGGCCAGCGGTGTGTTTGTAATTTACTCTTCCGAGTCCAGCTGAGATCGATTTACGTCTCGAAGTCTACAAGATTGTACGTTGGATGTTCTATTATTCTTGGAAATTGGCCTCCCCGCAATGTTGACGCTCGCAAAATTTATTGTTTTCGTGTTGGTACCGTTTGATGGACTGTGGGATGTACACGCGTATTCGGCCCGGATACATAGATAACTACTTTGCTAAGTATTTAGTGGCTACTTGTTACTACCTACAACAAAGTAGGTAGCTAGAACTGTAATTTTGCATGTCCATACATGGGGGGGTCTTCCATTGTATGTAATGAATGAAATTTAGAAATATATGATTACAATTTTTAAGACGTTTAAAATAATATTTGTAGCGCGTATGCCAACAGCGGAAGGGTAAGAAAATAACGGTTTCCTCGAAGTTATCGTCGAAAAATCGGCGTCTCCGACACAAATGAACACAAGACGATTTGTAGTTACGCCAGCATTGGTAGCTCCGATGTGAAGCGTAAAACAGTTTGACCACACTACTATGACCTAATGCTATTTTAAACCGACTAATGCCAATTAGCGTTTTAAGGCTCTTAAGATATATAGGTGTAGAAGGAAAGGTAGGAACACTGGCTATACTTTTTACAGCGCGAGCATTAAGTAGGTAGCAGGCCGTCCGTTAATTTTGTACAGAATGTGGTAAGACAAAATTCCTTTCTGGAGATAATCTAGTTGTCATAATAAATAAGATGACACGGGCAGCACGTTATGGTGGTTTCCAAAACAAAAATGGCGAAATTAATAGTGAGAGAGTCCATTATCCTGCATTAAGCACTCAGTGGGGCGGCGCGGGCATAATGGCGCGTCGCGGCATAGGCCGAGGCCCTTTTACGGCTCCTAATAAAAATGTCACTACTACCCAATACACATTATCCGCCTTGCTAATAAATTCTTGAATACTGTAACGACATCAATGTGTACCTTGTACCTGACCGAGAGCAAGATTGGTCGTGACACCCAAATACTTGTGTTGTGTGGGAAAGATGCCTGCTATCGGTTCATTGTTAGATCTACTGTTTTCGCAACGTATATACTTTTGATAATTATGACAGAGTTTTGAGCAGGCACCCCTGTCCCCTGGTAAGTTTTTTTGAAGTCTATAAAAATATAGGGTTATATTGTTACAAACTATTATTTTAAAATGTTTAGCTGAAACTGTTAACTATCAGCCTCTTATTTTAATAAGCGAAAGGTCCATTTTTCAAAACGGTTTTTTACTAACTGTAGTTTTGGTTGGCCGTAGGTACTTATATTGTCATACAATCTACATATTCTTACCAAAATTGAAGTCAAGGGTAAAATTTAATTTACAAGATTTACAGACAACTGCACACTTACTACATACATACATGTTGAACATTGCATTGTAAAATATAACATTTTGTTAAAAAAAGCTAGTAAAAATAAACAGTAAATGTTTCCATGTCACTAACTAATAAAATAACCGGCATTTCAAATGTCAGTTGTCATAGTTTAAAACAGCTGGAAATTGCACACTGCACTGTGCACTAGGTAAAAGGGTACTAAAAACAATGACAAATTTATTTTTAAGTCGCCTTTTACCATAATGACCTAACTTGTTTAACCTGATAACGTGGCGTGATTTCAAATAAAACAGAAACGGCATTACGTGACGGGAGCGTGGCAAGTTTGGTCACGCATAACACACATTAACCGTATTTGGAGACCTTTGTCGGTCTCTCAACACATTATGCTGTCATCGCTCATCGTCTCTTATTACTTACCACTGTCGCAGTCGTGTAAGCTCTTGCTACAAGATTTTGCTGAAATATTTTGTATTCAAACCATCTTTCAGGAAAAAACAGTTTTTGTCGTTGCTAGTTTAAGTGCGGCAGTTTTATGTATCTTGAACTACTATTGCTAAACTTAACCTTAAACTTTAGATTAGATTAGATTCAATTTTTAACCGACTTTATAAAATGGGGGAGATTGAGTTGTATGTTTTTTTATGTTATTTCAGAACTCCGTCATTTATAATTTTATAAACCGAATTGAAAAATATTTTTTTGGTTGGACAGGGAATAGTTCAAATTAGTTCCCATTGTTACCACAGTAATTATCTGATGATTGGATCCTGAGAAAATCAAGGGAACTAACACGGATACCTTTAGCGATTTGGGTATAATTTTGTAGTAACTCGTGCATTTGCTCTTAGAAATAATCATTTGGTGATGTGAAACCGATGAGGAAGAACACGGTTGATCACCGGAACCACTCAATAACAAGTATTTTACGGGTTGCGATTTGATTAGTTTAACGTAGTAGTTTTGCTAAGCAATTTTTGCTCGTCTCAATTCGTATGGTGAAAGGTAACTGATAGAGAAGCACCAGGAGGACTCCTCAAAAATTAAAGACTCTGAAACAGGAGAAGCAATATTTGGTAAAAGATGACGAGTAGTTGTCATAAAGCCATTGTTACTTAGATTAGTTACACTAAAATGTGAGATTTTTTTTGTACCTAAAACCACGGAAATAACTTTCTTCTGCTTTGTTTGAAGTCGGTGCTTCAACGCGAGCCAGCAGGAGTGATAGAAGCTCAATATATGTAAGTAATGTAAATGACTAGGTTCACTTTTATTTTATATTTTTTTATTTTCTCACAAGTACCTAGCCTTTCGAGTGACATTAAACAGTATGGATATATTTGATCCTTGTACAGGATACAGTCTACTTAAATATTAAAAACTTCTGGTTGCACTTAATCGTCTTCTGTATGCAAAAACTATAATCAAATTAAGATATGTAAAGAATTTATAGGACCAGTACATATAAATAATATTTTTACCTGTCCAGCACATTCGGCGTACATACGAACTTCACGTTGCGACCAAAAAAAAATTATTTCTGTATTGTTAGACAAATCCTCGTCTGCAGTGATAATTTGAGTCGATATAATTTAAAACAATACTTTTCAAGACATATGTTTTCTATTTGATATGAATCATAATACGATTTCAAGATTTAACACTTTTTTATTAAAATTATTAGCTTGAATTATTATATTAGCTTAACCCACCATGTTGACATTTAGGTGACGCGTTTTAAGATGATTAAAATGAAGACGATTCTAAAAATACTTCATTAATTAAAATCCACTGTGCCGCGCCGTCTGGTTGGCACTAGGGAATAAATAATCCAACATAAATACCTACCAACTAGAAATGCTCTTAAAACAGAAAGCATCTTTGATTTAACTAACAGTAAATTTATCTTACAATAATAATTTATGTTTAATTGATTGAACTCACAAGACGAATAACTAACAGGAACAGAATTGTCTCGCAAGCTGAAAGTGTAAGGTGCACATAAAATATGGCTAAAAAGTAATATATTTATTTTTCAAATCAGTCTATAACGAAGTTTATTCAAATATTGAGTTATTGCTGATATTGTGGTTCAAAAAAAAAGGACAGCATTAAGTGGGTACCGTAATTAATAAAACCCATGAAAACACAAATAATGTGAGCGAATTAATAGCTTAATATCCCTCTTATTATTAATTTTGTGATTGAATAAATTAATACACCAAATTGAGTATTCATTTTAAAAGTAAAAAATCTACAGACTTGGATGAAACCGCCACAGCTTTGTGGCGGAGCGAGCCTACTGCGGTCGTTCTACCTGCTATTTGCATTTGGGAAAATATAAATTATAATGACAAAAAGCCCGCATACCTATTGTGTTTTTATTGAAAATTAAAATTGTCTATATACTGGAGCATTGAACGTTTTGCATATTGCAGCAGATGAAAGCTTTTGATCCGATGGCTAGAGCCATATTACCAGAGTAATATCTACCAGTGGGTACCTTTAGTTGCCGGTATCATAATCTTAACTTAAAAAAACACAGGTGAGCTTAGGCTAAAAGGGGGAATCGTAAATGCTGTAAGTTTTAGATACTCGCATGTATTGTGCTATCCTTGACAGACAAATAGTACTTGTGGACTGGCGTAGCGGTGTAATTTTAGAACGCATTAGGTACAACGTGAATCGATATCAATACGAGCACATCAGATCGAATGTTGGTTTTGCCATTGCCACTCAGCGTTGCATCAGAATATATCAGTCGGTTTAGTAACGACTATGATTTAAATAACGGTGAACACACATTTCATTTCATTTATTTATTCAAGAAAATGTACATACATTGTTTTTGAATTAATAATGGATATTATTTGACCAAATTACACAACATTACAGCAGAACACATACAATATTAATAAATTCAAGCCAGTTAAACAAAACAATAATAAAATCAATTCAAGCCAATTAAATAAAAAAACACCATGCCAATAATTAAATTATGTTACTTAGTATATATAAAAATTCAATTATTTAAATTATCTATGCCACTAAATAACAAAAATAAAAACAAATAAATGCGAAAGAAATATTGTCCGAAGGTAGCAGAACAAACAGTCAAGTCAAATATTTTCATTTGCAGTAATCTTCAACAGAGTAAAAACACTTCCAACAAAAATTTTCTAAGCTTATTCCTAAACATGTGTCCATCCACATTTGACTTCATCTCATTGGCAACCGGTTAAAAAGAAACAACCGCCTGGTAGCCTGAAGTGTGCTTAACTACATTAAGTTTACTGGTAATAGATCTTGGCAAATCTTTCCTCCTCGTAGCCAAGCGCCGTTTCCTTTTCTCAGGAGTCTGTGTGATGTGCGTAACTAAATCTGTCAGAACTACAAGTATGTATAGTCAAGGAACAGTGAGGATCCCATAGTACTTCAAAAAATAGTCCCTACAGGATGTTCTTTGGGGAATTCTTGCTATAGTTCTAATAGCCCTTTTTTGAGATACAAAAGGCGTGTTGATGTTGTACTTATAACTGTTTCCCCAGAACTTTATACTATACCTTAACCTAGATTCCACCAATGCGTAATAGACCATCTTGAGTTGGGACAATTTTGCCTCATTCCTAAGACTTTGAAGAGCATAGCATGCAGAACTTATGGAATCTGCTATTACCGAGAGTTCAAATTTCTAATTAAGGCTCGAGTTAATGTGGACACCAAGAAATTTAACTGTTTCCTTCTGATGGATTGTGACATTGTTTGAGAGAATCAGCACATCCTTGCTACGCGAAAAAGCAAATCATTGGTTTTACTGCAGTTCAACTCTAGGTCGTTGATACCAAACCAAGAGTGAAAAGCCTTCATCGCGTCAGTTGCTTTGCCATTACAATAGTTCACAGTTTTCTGCTGATATGATGCAATTTGTGTCATCTGCGAAAACCACGAGCTCAGTGTCAGGAATAGTGTCTTTTATGTATGGTATGAGGTAATTTGTTAAAATTATGAAAATTATAGGCCCTAGAATGGAACCTTGCGGGACTCCCTTTTCTAAAAAGGTCATTTTAGAATTATGTGTAGTTTCATTGTTATTTTGTACCCATTTAATTTCCTATTTTTTAGATACGAACTAAAAAGAGATAAAGTTTTGCCTCTAATCCCGTAGTGCTCTAGTTTTGCCAATAAAATATTATGGTTAATAGTATCGAAAGCAGAGCTTAGGTCTAGAAACAACCCAGGTGCTTTTCTCTTATTGTTTATTTGATGAGTAATGTCTCCAATAAGAGTAGTGATTGCTTCGTTTGTGCCTTTGCCCTTTTGATATCCAAACTGTCGTGGGTTCAATATATTGTGCTGACATAGGTGCTTCATTAACCTGTCCTTCATTATTCTTTCCAGAATCTTTGAGACTGTAGGTAGAAGGGAGATGGGTCTCTGGTTATTTGGATCTAGTTTAGACCCTTTTTTTGTGTATTGGAAAGACTTTTGCTATCTTGAACTGGTCCGGGAATATTCCTGAATCAATACACTCATTATAACAAAAAAATTAAACCGCCGAAAAAACTGAAAAGCGAAAAATAATACCTTTTTTATTTGACCTTAATCTAGGTACCAGTTTGAAGTCGGTGCCTCAGCACTAGCCAGGAACAGTGGACCTATAGTCGTTTACCTGATGGGCTTCTATCACTCCTCCTGGCTCGTGCTGAGGCACCGACTTCAAACTGGTACCTAGATTAAGGTCAAATAAAAAAGGTATTATTTTTCGCTTTTCAGTTTTTTCGGCGGTTTAATTTTTTGTTAAAAAGTTTTTATTTTATACTTTTTTCCTACGCTCGGGGTAAATTTTTTTTCCAAATTTATCTAATACCAACTTCAAGATATACCCTATCCAATAGAAAAGAATTATGAAAATCAGACTACTCTGTAAAAAGTTATGCCTGGTCATACAGTACAATCAGTGACTGAACAATCAAACATCCCCTGTTTTCCTACCCTTAGGGTAGGAATATTTGTTCCAAATTTAAATGGGACCACCTTCGGGACATAAGTAAGCTTTCCAATAAAAAAGAATCATCAAAATCGGACTACTCTGTAAAAAGTTATGCGTGGTCATACATAAAAAAAATAATATATATATGTATACGCGTCAACTTGAGAACCTCCTCCTTTTGTTTTCGTCGGTTGAAAAGGTAGGCCAAGGGTTCCGCAAGTATCTCTATATTTTCTTTGATGACAGTTATTGGGATCTCATCATATCCACTTGAGGTCTAAGGTTTTAGTTTTATTTTACTATAAACCGAACCTCTACCGTTATGGGTTCAAAAGTAATATCATGTTGCACTCTGACAACATGAGACCGTAGCAGTGAGAGAGCCTGGTCCGATTTGTTAATCGAACCACTTTTTCTGGTGAAATTTTCTGAGAGGATGGCACAAACGTCCTCAAGATTATTCACCACTTTGGTGGTGCCCTTCTCCTGTTTTATTTTTAAAATCACATTATCTCTTTTCATCTCTCATACTTACGACTTAAGTGGCAGTGGGCAGGGCACATCGCCCGTAGAACTGACAGCCGATGGGGCCGAAAGGTTCTCGAGTGGCGTCCGCGGACCGGAAGACGCGGTGTAGGTAGGCCTCCAACAAGATGGAGCGACGACCTGGTTAAGGTAGCGGGAACGCATTGGATGCGGATGGCGCAGGGCCGATCTGTTTGGCGAGCCTTGGGGGAGGCCTATGTTCAGCAGTGGACGTCTTTCGGCTGAAATGATGATGATGATCTCTCATACTCGGAAAGTGAGGCAAATCATATCTGACATACGGGAGGATAACTATTATTTTCTTCCCTAGGGTAGCCTAGGGTAGGCTGTCAATGGACCACATACGCATTCAGCCAAGCATTACGGCATATACATGGAATAATTAAGTATTGAGTTTTTTTTTCTTATTTCTCATATTACAAATTTTATAATGCCAGTGAAATATTATTAAATTAAATTATTTATTTACATTAGTTTCTTATTTTATTTAGTGACTTAAACCAGAAAAGTTAAAAAATGTTAAGAAAAAAAATGCGGTAAACGACAATGTTATATGTCCACACAGCCTATCTCTATACAGCTTAACTCCTTGGTTCAAATTGGTTATTTACTTATTTTACAAATAAATTTACTAAAATACCTACTTTGTCTACTGTTTTCATTGATTATTATGTTATATATATGACATTTTGTTAAATTAATTATTGCTTAACAATAAACTCTATTGAAATATTTTACAACGATCATATTGACCGGTTTAGACATTTTTATTTATTTATACTTATATTTTCTTACTTTCCTTGTAGTCGAAATGAAAAGCAGAGTGGTTAACTCGGGAAAAACACCAATATCACCCTCGAAATATTGCCACCCTCGCTGTGCTCGGGTGTCAAGTAACCTCGTATGATATTGGTTATTTTCCTCCCTTGTTGAACAATCGACTATTCCATTTCTGTCTTTTTATTACGATGTTTTTGTATGATACAAATACAAATACAAATACAAATAGTTTATTTCCAAAAAATGACAATAAAACACAGTTACATATTTACTGAACCCCACACTAGGCATAGCCTGTCCCGTGGGGTAAATGTTACGGTTTCCAAAAATAATATATTACATTAGCGGCTATTTGCAACCATATTTAAGGAACAGAAAGAATAAAATAATAAAATAAAACAAAACGGACATAAACCAATATAACTGAAATAAATTCTTAAAACCTCTTAAAGCCTTAATAATTAAGGCGAAACATAAATAACTAAAAACAAAATTATAATTATATTCTTAATTGTGTGTCAACAAGTTGTCTATGTGAGGGCGAATATTGTGTGTGTGTGTGTGCGCGTGTGTGTGTGTGTGTGTGTGTGTATGTGTGTGGTGTATGTGTGTGTGTTTTTAATATGTTATCTTAATAATGTTTTCCGTGTCTGAATAGGATAAGATCATCATGTTAATTATTAAAAGCTTTTTTGCTTCGAAGACTGAGTATTCTTTAAAATTATATAGTCTTATAAGTCTGTTGTAGATTAGGGGGTGCAAAAAGACTGAGAATCGATGTGCAAACTGGGTTTTGACAGCTGTTATAGGAATTTTAAATATTCTTTTTTTGAGCAAGCTATTGTAGTTCGGTGAGTTGAGAATCCCTTTGTGTACCGACAAAGCAACCCTTAAAAGGTAGAGTTTCCGAACACTGAGTACTTGAGCGTCCCTGTATAAGTCCTTCGTAGGATACCTCATTGGTCTCTTCAGAGCTACTTTTAGCACCGCTCTTTGCGCCCTTTCTAACTTTAGAAGGATAGACGAGGTTGTACCTCCCCAAGCAAGAATACAGTAACGAACTATTGATTGTCCAAGAGCCATATAAATAGTTTTTAGCAGAGAGAAATCAGCTGACTCCCTTAGCATCTTCATGGTGTGTATAAGCTTTCGGACCCTACCCGATACCGCCGCTATATGCTGCCTGAAGTTTAGTTTATCGTCTATTACAATTCCAAGATACTTTATAGAATCCGTTCTTGTCATGCAGTCGCACCTACAATTTTGATCTGAGAAATTAGGGCAATTACGGTTGTGGACTTTAAGTTCCCGCAGTAGTTTTGGCGAAGAGGCCAATGTCTTATGGAAACATAGAAATTTCGTTTTTGTTGTGTTTAAGGTCAGAAGATTCTGCTTTAGCCAATTTGACACCAGTGACATACCATGCTCAACAAGATCATAAACTTTTTCCCAGGAGTACCCGTGGAAAACGATTGCAGTATCATCGGCGTAACACAGTAGTTCAGCATTCTCTAGTGGCATGAGTGCAATATCATTTATATATAAGAGAAAAAGTGTAGGACCTAAAATGCTGCCCTGTGGCACGCCAAATGAAACTGCCCTCAAATCACTGAGTTTATCCCCAATTTTGACACACTGGCTTCTTCCGGTTAAGTAACTAGTAAGCCATTTAAGGGCAGTACCTCTAAACCCATATGCCTCTAGTTTCCTCAGTAGGATGGGGATAGACACCGTGTCGAAGGCTTTTGCCAAGTCCAGGAAAACTCCGACACAAGCCCTGCCATCATCCAAATGTGAAGAAACAATTTTTGTGAGAAGAGTAACGGCATCTTCGGTCGATTTCCCATTTCTGAAGCCAAACTGGCGATCCGCCAGGATGGCATTGGATTCGAGGTAAGTAACTATCCTTTTATTAACAATTCGCTCTAGCAGTTTTGAGAAACATCCTAATAGTGATATAGGCCGGTAGTTGTTAGGTTCATTTTTGTCATTTCCTTTATGAATCGGTACTATTGCTGATATTTTCCAGGCCCTGGGAAATATACCACTTTCTATGCTTAGGTTAAAGATCTCTGCAAGTGGTTCAGCAATTTCGGAAGCTATGGCTTTCAGAATTTTATTATTGATGTTATCAAGTCCTGGAGAACTATCTGGATCTAATTTTTGAATCAAGCTCAGAACCTCGTTTTTGTCTGTAGGAGAGATGAATATGGAGCTCATTTTAGATGGGTTTACTCTTACTTTAGCTGCCAGGGACTCTTGTGTTTCATTCCCCATCGTTAGGATTTTGCTGGCTAGATTCTGGCCTACAGAAGCAAAATATTCATTGCATACATTCAAGGACTCCTTCTCAGTACTTTTTATATTTGTTAGGTTTTGCGCAGTAGATGCAGTGGGATTTCTATGTGTAATTTTATTAATGCATTTCCACAGTTTTTTTGGCGACTTTTCGTGGGCAGAGAGTTCTTTTTTCTCGTACTCAGCTTTTTGATTTCTTAGAAGATTAATAAAGAAGTTTCGATATCTTGTATAAATAAGTTTTTTAGTTTCGTCGTTTGGAAACTGCCGCGAGATTCTGTGTAATTTGTCTCTCTGTTTTGAACACCTTATTAGCCCAGGAGTCATCCAAGGTTGGATGCAGAATTTAGAACGGCTAACTTGAACTATTTTAGAGTTTTTAGAGATCGCTTCTGAGACAGTGGCTGAAAAAACAGTCGCGGCATCATCCACATTCTTTGCTCGCGTAAGAGGGGACCAGTCAACAGATTCAAGATCTTTGCTAAGACCATCGTAATTAACTTTTAATATTGATCTCTTTTGAATCGCGTTCTTATGACGTTCCGTTACGATGCCGATCATAATTAAATCATGATCGGTGAGATCAGTCGAGCAAACAATCGATTCAGCGCAAAAGATACTTGGTATAAAGATATGATCAATGCAGGTTTTGCTGTGTGTTGGTTTGTTTACAGTGGATAGTAACCCATGCGAAGCAAGCAAATCTAGGTATTTTGATACCTGATCATCATCTGCTGCTGATTCCAAAATGTTGATATTCATATCACCTGCCATTATGAGACAGGACTTACGGCAGATGGTGTTTAGAAAGTGATCCAGTGAAAAACAAAAATTGTCAACGTTAGAAAAGGACGGGGACCGGTAAAAAGCCAAAACTGTAGAAACACTTGGAATATCTATGACTAAACAGTTTGCATCAGCTATATCTGGCTCTGAGACATTTGGTGACCATTTGTTATTCACATAAGCGATAACCCCACCTGATTTGTTTATGTACTTATGTGTCCTAAACGATGTGTATCCATTTATTTGTTTAACCGTGGAGTATTCGTTAATCCAACATTCGCTGAGAATAATAATATCATAATTTATGTTTAATCGAGCAAAAATCAGTAAGAAATTGTCGAAATTTCGTTGTATACTTCTTATATTTATTTGAAGAAGTTTAAATGAATACTTGGAGATAATGGGACTACACTCTTCGGGTGTGGAGATAGTATGGCATTCAATATTGAAAGAATTGTCGATTTTAGTCATTAGCTCCAATGCTGCCATTTATGATTGAAATATATATATAAAATAAATAGTTCTATTCTAAAACGGTAATGCCTCCACGTGTTATAAGCGTCCCATATGCGTAATAAATAATAAAACAGATTTTCATATAGTTTAGAGCACGTTGTATGTATTAAGTAGTTTATTCTGTAAGTGTGTGTATGTGTATGTAAATTCGTAGGTAATGTATATATTGAGAATTTATGGAGTGTGTGAGTAATATATTTCGCAATGCTGTACAAAAGAAGTAAAGGCCTGATGGTTAGACACTGTTGACACAATAATTGTAAAAAACTTGAGACAAAATAAAGTGAGATATACAATATCTTATTTAGAAAGGTGTTCATTACATTATCCTGAAAATTTCTGAAGGTCTTCGTGGGATCGGATCTGAAGGGCCGGGCTTCCATCTTTACCTTCGTGCTTTCTAATGTAGATGTTTCCTCTGCGAGTCCAGCAGTATTTATAGCCGTGTTCTTTAATCCATGTTCGTGTGTCACGAAATAAACGTCTGCCTTCACTGGTCAAGCGCTCATTCACAAATACTTTCGTCATAGGACCCGTTGGGACGATGTCTTTACTGCTGAGCGTTGAGCGTCGAATTTTCGCCTGTCTCATGAAGTCCTCACGTTTCGCCCGTCTCACAAAGGAAACTACTAAGGGCCGTGGTTGATCGCTTTTGTCTCCGATGCGTCGCGGGCCCGCGCGGGACACAAAGTTTACATCATCCTCCTCGAGATTCATCCCTAACTTCGAGGCTGTCGTTAGGACTATGTGGTATGGATTCTCATTTGGAGTTTCAGGGAGGCCCATTATTTCTAATTCTGAACTTAACGACTGCTGTGCCTGTTGGTTTAGTTGTTTTTGGAGGTCTACAACCTGAGTCTTGAGTAAGGCGTTCTCCTTGTCCTTCTCTTCTAGCTTTTGAAGACGCGTATCATAATCTATGATTTTATTGGATAAGGTCTCGAAGCGGCTGGTGAAATCGGATTGTAACTTAGCCATGTCGGCGCGCAGCATACGAATTTCCAGAATCAACGATTTCATATCCTCCGGCGGATCTTGTGTCGTATCTTGCGGTGGGTTTTTCTTTAAATTAGTTTTTCGGAAGGTAACATTACTAGATGACCGAACTGGGGTGTGTGAATTGTCACCACCCGCTCTGGAGCGCGCCTGACAGTCCGGGCATATCCACGTTTTCATTTGCTCAGGGTTGAAGTGTAATGCATTTCCACAAACTAAATGGCACACCTTTCCGCAATTTTGTACTGAACAGGCAATACATTGCTCGTCCTCTATCGGCAGAATGCAGCCAGAGCAAATCATGCTGGACCTCGTACCAAGTATTCCCAAGCGATACCTAAACGACACAGCGCGCGGCTTCGACGAGTCTCGTCTCGTGGTAGCGGGGCGAAGCGAGCGAGCGACGACTCACGATGCGCGGCGCCGCCTGCTCGCGTTCGATGTTCAAATAATCAACGCTTTTAGCGAAAATTAATATCGAGATTGTACTTCGGGCACACACTTTTCATTAAATTTAAGATTATCACTAGAAAGCTAACGGATTGTACTTTATGTAGGTGTAAATATCTATAAGAAAACTAAGGAATTTACAACTAAAACCGAATATTGAACACGGAGCAATTTAATACGGTGTTGCTGCATAGCCGCTTCGCGCGCCTTCTTTCATATATCCTTCGATGAGTCCTTTGCATTTTCTAACTAAACACAGTTTAAAATATCGAGAGGAATCCTGCACACACCAGCGAAGAAATTCAATGGTAAGTGTGAAGTTCCCAATGTGTACTGGGCGCGCGTGGGAACTACAGTCCAAGGTATGTCATTCTGAGAGGAGGGTTTTGCCCTGCAGTGCGATGTATATTAAAGGCTGGGACGATGTTGAAATAACGATAACGCTCTTTTGATCTAGAGAGTTTTTTTTAATTCATTCATTTAAAACTGACCACCTGACTGACTGTGATTGATACCTTTCCTGATGATAAGTGTGAAAAGATGAGGCCGAAGATGTAGCTAGCTCACTAGTTCAGTAACAGCTTATTCACTCTGGTCTTGAATAATCTTAAACTGATAAGATTCAACTTTAGAATAAACTTTTTCGTGTCCTAGATTGCTTTTTTATCTACAGCCTTAAAAACCATTAGCTTACTCAACTAAAATCACTGCCTAAATTTTAAAACATTCCCTGTCAGCAAAAAACTTAGAAATAGTTAGGTTCCGCAGCATTCACGGAGGGTGCGATTAAACCAGAACTGTGATTTATCAATTAAGTCGCCACCTTCCCTCGAGGTCGGTCTGAAAAGCGAGCATAGGTCAGTAACCATTAGTCTGTTCCGGTGGATCTAAAGGTGAAATCTATGCAAATGCGATGAAGATAAGACGACCATTAAAGATGATCCCCCAAATCTTAAGTGAAAATTTAGATTTTTAAAGCGGTTCTTAAAAGCTGTATAGTGGTTTACGGTGAATAACTTTTAAGTACAAGATTAATAGGTTTAACATGGACAGGTAGATTAAGTAATTAATTCTCTATTTTTTATATACGCACGTCTATTTATTCATTTACAAGTAACATACATTATAGCCTAGGATCCGAGTATACAACGACCTTCACCGATCTAGTTAATGGATGAAAAGTATTTTATATTAAACTAGCTTTTGCCCGCGACTTCGTCCGCGTAGAATTCCAATTTGTGGTAAAGCTTCTTCATCTCTTTCATTGTATAAAACAAAAATCCGGCACCGGCAACATCCATCATTATTATCATTTCATCATGAGTATCAGTTAGTGAATATTATAAATCCCGTTTATTCCCTATCCCGCGGGAATTTCAACAAATTTGTCCTTATTCTTTGCAAAATTACACTTATTTTTATCCCGCGGGTATTTTGCATTTTCCCCGAGAAAAGTAGCCTATGTCCTTAAAGCTTTCTACCGATAAAAGAACTTTTAAAATCAGCCGCGTAGTTGAGTTCACTTATTTTTTTCCCGTGGGAATTTTGATTTTTCACGTAGAAAATAGTCTATGTAAGTAAGGGTTAGTGTAGCTACTCACTAATAGGTGAAAGAAATTTTCAAATCAGCCCTGAAGTGAAATTCACTTCTTAATATCCCAGGGGAATTTTGCATTTTACCGAATAAATAGTAGGTAGCCTATACCAATAAAGGATAGTGAAGCTTTCTATTGGTGATTTTTTTTTAAACTCAGCCCCGAAGTTAATTTTACTATTTTCTATACCGCGGGAATTTTGCATTTATCCGGAAAAAAGCATCCTATGTTAACCAAGGACAGTGCATCTTTTCTATTGGTGTAAGACATTTTAAAATGAGCTCCGAAGTTGAATTTTCTTTTTTCTATCCCTTGGGAATTTTGCATTTCCCCGGAAAAAAGTAGCCTATGTCAATAAAGGATAGTGTAACTTTTTACTGGTAAAAGTTTTTTTTTTAATCGGCTCGGAAGTTTCAGAGATTATCTATCCCACAGGAATTTCCAAAAATCCTGCAATAAGTTTTTTTGTTGTTATGGTCATTTTCGTTAATACTGTATTTGAAAAGATTAGTAATTGTAGTTACGGAGATATGGTCCAGTTGATTTGAGTACCTACATATATAAATCCTGATTTAACTTTATCCCGTGGAAATTTTCAAAATTCTTTATATTCGCTTTATATTCTAATAGTCTAATTGCATGCCCAATTTGTACAGTTTAGTAATCTTCGTTATGGGCATAGGGTCACTCTTGATGAAATATATAAATCCCGATTATTCCTTATCCCGTGGAAATTCCGGAAAATCCTTTCTTATCGGATGCCTACGTCATACAAAGAACACACCCTCCACGTTTTAGGTCTCTACATACAGCGGTTTAGGCTGTGCGTTAATCCGGCAGTCAGTCATTTAGGACTTCAGGACAAAGCATTTTATATGTATTTGCATTGCACCAAGCTTTTATGCGAGTTCAACAATGATATTTGAATACTCAATTCGATTTTATTCGAAAAAGGTTGAACTCGCATAAAAGCTTCATCATCATCATCATTTCAGCCGTAGGACGTCCACTGCTGGACATAGGCCTCCCTCATTGACGTCCAATCATTACGGTTGGAAGCGACTTGCATCCACCCTGAACCTGCGGCCTTCACCAAAACGTCCGTCCATCTCGTTGGTGGACGTCCCACGCTGCGCTTGTAAAAGCAAAAGCTTGGTGAAATGCAAATATAAGTATTTGCATTTCACCAAGCTTTTGCTTTTACAAGCGCAGCGTGGGAATACATATAATTAGCTATTATCAGAGATCAGATCAAGACGTGGTTGACAAACGTAGACAAAAATGGTTTGCAATATTTGAAGTTTCGTTTCGTTTACAATGTGTCAAAATAAAATGTAATTTAAATCAAAAGCACTAAGGAATATTGATATCAACTTCGAAGCAAATCACCCCCAAAATAACTTTCTACTACTTTTTGACCCCGTCAAGGGATGAATTTCAATAAAATACGAAACACGTCTTCCATCAATTTTGTTAAAGAATGTTTATGCAAAATTTGAAGTAGATTGGACCAAGGAATCACGACGTCTCATACAAACTTTGCCCCCCTTTTTTACCCCCTTAGAAGTAGAACTACGGAAAATCCTTTCTTATCGGATGCCTACGTCATACAAAGAACACACCCTCCAAGTTTCAGGTCTCTACGATCAGCGGTTTAGGCTGTGCGTTGATCCGTCAGTCAGGACAAAGGATTTTATATGTATAGATTAAATATGTTAATAAATATATTGCAAGTGGTTTGACTAAAAAAAATCATGTTTTATGTACAATCTGCACGCCAAATGTGTTAGTAAAATTTTCTGTTCTTGTAACATTCTTTTTGAACAACCTGATAAAAAATGATATTTTTTTTAATTTTTGGTCTTGCATTCTTAAACGTGTACAAATAATTCTACTTTTAATATTGCATAAGAACAGCTATTTTATCTTATACATAAAAAAATAAAAAAAGTTGACTTAAATGGCCAACTTTTTTTTAAATAAATTTTTGAAGATGCGTTTCCGACTTTTTTGCAAAAAACTTAAATTTCAATTATCTCAGAAATGGTTAATTTTTGCATAAGGTATTATGGGACAAAAATGATTGTAAATGACCTCCCCCATAACCCCCTAACGGGAATAGGTCGACTTACCAATAACCCTGTAGAGGTATGTAGTCTCATTTTAATTAGTTTTAATGAATATAGCTATCATCATTTATAACAGCTTCCAACCCGCGTATTTATATTGGGCGTGTTCAACATGTTCTTTGTGTATATTTTTTTTAATCAACCTGGACCTTTTTACAACGTGATGCTTATAATTTAACACTCTATTGTTCATAATTCACGAAACTGCTTGAGAAGTGTAAAAAGCGTAAAAAACCATTTTGTTTGCTAAGCTGAACAATTAAGATAAACTTGCTGCAAACTGTTAAACGCTTTTTATTTCTGAAAATGTTAATATTATGTAAGCTGGGTCAGGTTTAAGTAAGATTCCACTTTACGAGCTAGAAATATAAAAACGACAGCAAAGGCAATAAAAAATGTTGTGCTTAATGCGACCAAGACAGAAGATAATTACACATCAACAAGAATCGTCATTCGTATCATCAGTCGTAAAGTACGATTCGTAATTGTCGATCGTAAAGAACGATTCGTGAAACTGATTATATGTAAGTATGTATCAGTTGTAAAATATACCTGTATAGGTGTGGTTTTTATCTACAATTCCTTGTCAAGGTTACGGTGAGGGACCACAAAAGATTGAAGGAATGACCCTTTGTTTTCGGACACAATTGTATGCAAAATATACCAACGTATTGTATGGCAGCAATAACATGCATAGCTATGTTGGATAAACATATGAAACTACCCCAAATGCCGCAAGATACCTGTTCCTAACTCGCGGTATATTAACTAGATGCCCAGACTTTAATATGCAAAATCGTTTTGACGCAAGTCTCTCTGGCGCGTTTAATGTACATAACGCTGCGGCGTCATAAATATTCAGTTTACGGACACTCAACCGACTTATGGATGCGCTGATTTACACGATTCCTACCTTGTTCGCTGAACCCGCCTCGGGAATGCGTCTACCCGTTTAAACTCCTTTTTACGACCTCCATTCTAACCCGAACGAAGACATGTGACGCAAGATACTTCATCCGTTTCTTGCTTTACCTTGGTGTTATTTCAGAACAAAAGTTTGCCTTCAAAGTGTTTTTCGAACTGGGTCGAGTGTCTCAGCTCACGAGCTGGAGATAATATCTTTGAAAGCCTACGTCGCGAGCGGCCGGTAGCCGCATGCGAAATAACTATAGCATTATCTGGATCGAAATGTACTATTTTATTAATCGAATGAATTTTATTACATTTGGCCCTTGATATTTCTTTGGTGACTTCTGAAATTATGAATTGTTTTTCCGTCACTATCAATAAGTAATTCAGTGATTGATTCTTAACGCCTATTTGATTAGCCGTGGCTAAAAATAGTAAAACAATAAATTGACGTAACGTTGGATCCATACTTTGTCAGAATTGGTAGTGGGCGCCTCGCAGAATTGCGGAAAAAACAAGATGACGTCAGCCTGTTACTTAAGGGAATTAAAAACTAAACATCACCACTGGAAAATTTTATGTAAGTACATTTCTGTCTGTGTACCTGCTGCTGGTGAACACGACATTCATTATGTAAAATTCTGAATACCATAAAACAGGGTGACTTTGCAGGAATTTACTAGGAAAGTTTTAGTTTTGTATAATTATAATATAACGCGACTGTGGGTTCGGTTCTGTTTTAAAACCGTTATCACGTGATAAATTCTAAAAATCCGTTAATACCATGTCTACGTCAAACTTCATAATTGGAACCTCCATGCTAATTTCAGCTTTCTAGGTCTTAAGTTCTGGCCTGGGCGTTGTTTCAGTTAGTCAGGACTCTTAATATTAAGTTACTAGTCTTAAGCTAATATGTAAAAAAGTTCAAAGTTATCATATTCCACGTACCTAATACTTATTTTGTTTACATTAAACTGACCCGTGATTGTCCACTATCACATCTGATGAAACCACTATAGGTCCACATTCCTCTCAGTAGACGCGCATTAGCTTAGGTACAAGTTGCTTAATAGTATGTAAGTTACTATAACACTTATTAAAACTACTCCCGAAACATATTCAGTAAGCGGTGTGCAGATTTGTATCGCAATTTGCATAGCTTAGAGCCTCAGATTACGCGACGGAGTATAGCAAAACTTGCGCCATAACTCTCATAGCCGATGTCAGCGAGCAAATAAGTAAACTCGCAAGTTTCAGGCAAACACTATTAACTGTTTAGTAGTTTAAGAAACAGTCTCAATTTACCCTTAGTGTAATCTAGTTAACGCTTAATCAAAATTCCGGGTCAGGCCAGTATGAAGTGGGTAGCGAGGTGTAACAGCGCGCTACCTAGGCTGGCCGGTGCTCCAGCTGCACGCAGCCTCCGACCGCTATTAAACAAGTCATTTAACTAATACGTGAGTAATTGCACACTATTAGTTTAGTTTTAAAGCATTTCAAGGCGGTGAGGCGGTATGTTATCGCTACAGAGTTACTTGTAGGTACCACACTTATTTGCTTTTGACATACCTAATATGTGCTTATTTACATATCAACTTCACATTATTTTCGTATTGATACCGATTTCAGTGATACCGTTGCGCGTTGGCTCGATTGATATCGAAAGCAGTATAATAACAATATATGTTTATAGTTTAATCCGAAAATTTGAATATGTACAACTGCTCTGTTGTTACTTAATTAAGGATTCTGTGTGTGATTTGATCGGGAATCAGTTCACAGCACGGCTGAGCTACTGCAGGCTAAACTAAACAAGATTTGAATTCATCTAATACAAACTAGTTTCTGAATTTAATTTCGAAATAAAAGGTTGCAATAACATTTATTGAATTTGTCGATAAAATGTACAGTATAAAAATGCGTAAAACTCTAAGTTTATTATAATTATAACATTTTACATACATATTCAACTATCCTAAAACTAAATCCTTAAGAAAAAAATAAAATAAAATGCGAATTGAATGTTTGGAGAAACAAAAACTGTAAAATAATCAGTACCTAAGTAATAACAATTCATTATTTACTTCATTCATTTCAATAAAGGACGATTCTTTTCGAGTGGTAAGAACGTTTCGAAGAGCAATCTAAAACAAAGTCCGACGTATTTGCCAAGTTCGGTCCCGCCACAACCCATTCTTATTCTTATTCCCAGGTGCGGAAATTCCGAACGTCATTGCAAACTTTAAAAACTAAAAGCATCGATTTAGGCGAAGTCAAGATGTGTAGCGTGACATCAAAAATTCAGCACCTTCACAGCAGCGGTGGTGGTTAAAATTTCAAGAGCGGAGCGCAGGCATCTCCGCCGGAGTATCGCGAGTTCATAAATTAGTTACTTCACGAGAGAAAGGTCGCGCCCTCGCAGCGCGGGCCCGTGTATAATTTTCATTTTAAACACGGGCAGCCACAGGTCCTCGCCGTAAATCAGCTCCGACCGCCGCCAACGGTTGCCCTTTGACTCTCGACGTGACGCGACGCGCGGCGCCCGCGTCGCTCGCCGACCGCACCGCGCCGCCCTCATGCCGTAACAATGTAAAGACATTCCCATTGTACCCTAATAGGGCATTGTTTGTCACGTAAATTTCACTGCTGAATATGCAAATTTCGTTCTGCGTCGACCTCCTGCGAGAAATATTGCAAAAGTTACGCGAAATGTAAAATCACGGATCGGAAACAAGTTTTTAATAACGATCGTAATTGCTTCGGGAAAAAGTGTCGGCGTGACAGCGAAATGAAGTTAGCAACAACAACGGTCGAACAAAAGGCGGCGATATAATTAATTCCGAGTGAAGTCGGAACTCCACAAAAGTTAGACTTTAAAATACTGCCATTTTAGTCAATTTCTTAATTGGTGAAGGTCCACTCAACAGTTAAAGACAGCTTTAGAAATAAAAAACTGGAAGAAACAAATTGGATGTTTACGTAATCCTAATAAGCAAACCAACCTTCATTAGGCTGCTGGCTTAACGAAGTGCTGTTCACCTCTACCTCTAAATGGCAAATTGATCGGCACGCACGACAAACGCGATCCAGTTTCAAAACCGTTATCGATGTACAGTCAACGTCATAAATAAGTGATCACTTT
The DNA here is from genome assembly GCA_947563465.1 of Archips xylosteana. Classification (NCBI taxonomy): domain Eukaryota; kingdom Metazoa; phylum Arthropoda; class Insecta; order Lepidoptera; family Tortricidae; genus Archips; species Archips xylosteana. Next base: position 10,639,339 of record OX387348.1, on the reverse strand, counting down.
TGTACCTTGTCGCTTTCAGTCGTTACCTAATTTCGTATGGCTTTTCGAACATGACTTTAAAGTGACAAGGTACAAAAGTGGTCATTTATTTATGACGTTGACCCTACAATCTATTTAATGGATTCGATTTTCCCATTGAAGTATTAGAGTAATTACTAATTAGTAAAGTTAGCAAATACTTCAGTCGAATTCTACGCGGCAAACACGCGTCAAATTAAACGTTTTAATGAGTGGCGTTCACATATTGAATCATAAATATTCATGATGAAGGTTGTCACATGTGTGCTTAGCGAGGGCGATGGGAAGCTCCACTCTGAATATGGCACGTGTTACATTCGCCGTGGTTTATCTCTACACCATACCACACCTACATTACTGTGCGGTCGTTTCACAAAACCCTTTTTTATTATCATGAACTCCATTTTTTTATTTCCATCTGTCTACGGTTTTCTGGTTAAGTCTTCTTGTGTCCACAGTTTAACTTTGGCACTTTGCCAATTTATTTTACTAACTAAATCTTTTTCATACAAGATTTTATCTATCTCTTGTCATTTAGGTCCTACACTACAGTAAGTTCAACATTGTAGAAAGCATTGTTCTGCATGAATTCAAGCCCAAATGGATTTCGCTAGAAAAAATATAAACAACGTTTTTACTTTATATTATTTCAATGAAATCCTTCGATGAGCGTTAAGTCAGTAGCGGTTAAACTCTACTGACTAGACTCCTAAGGGATTGTTATGATACAAAAGTATCAACTTGTTTTAAGCATAAAACACGTAATAAGCATTTTATTGACAAATCTATGGGTTCATAACTGGGTAGCTTACGGAGAACCTCGTTCGCGACCGTGCTCAGAAACTCATAAATAGCTATTAAATCCAATGTCCCAATAAACCGGCCACACCTTTAGCACCAATTAAAAGTATTAATAAATAACCGTATGAAACTCATTACTGAGAAGTAAGAAACCTCATTATATTACAGTGGGAGCGCTATCTCGTTATCCACAAATAAAAAGACTTTTTAAGGGAGGTTGTATGCGGTGGCCTGAGGCGTTAATATTTAAAGCTACGCGCCGAGATGGCTCTTCTAATGTGCTATTAGCCTGCCTGCGCCGCGTGCAGGAGTGGGCCGGCTGAGCCGCTAGGCCTTCTCTCGTCATCATGGCCACTGGATTTGCTTTGTTAACGCGGCAGAAAAACCAACAATACTCATTGAATATACGTCCGCATTACCATTGGCTCTGAGGCCTTAAATCGGATTTCGGCAATGTTTATTCCATAGTAACAATTTCCCGTAGCAAAATCCTCTGTCCATGAGATCTCGTGTTATGAAAGGGCTAATAAAGTGTTGAAAATGTATCACTGAAGGTGACCGAAGGACAGTGTTATAATAAGGAAGCGTTGCCCGTGTATTAGACGGCCTTGTCGTCTTTTTGAATCCATCTTAAGCAGAGGTTATTTCTTGTTTTAATTAAATAGGAAATGGGATACTGGCTCATTAAAGGTATCTTTAAAATCGGATCTTTGGAATCCTTTGAAGTCAGACAGACCAGAATAAAGTAGAACTTTCCTTACGACGACCGTGGAATTTTTTAGGTTTCAGTTTCATTGTTCCCGATTCATATGCCGTGCTATGTTCAATGCATTCTTTATCCAAAAGAGCGGCAAACGGATGAAAGAGGATAACTGTGAATAGAACACATTGGGCGCAATGAAGTTAAAAGTCTTGGAGTGGTATAGGGGTCTAGCACAGCGTCCCAGATTGACGAAGAAATTGTTACCATATTAAAAAAAAATACTAAGTAGTTATGTAGAAAGTGGGGCCCTCATTTAATTTATACTCATTTACGTCTATAATTAAAACTAAAGTTTTTACGTTAACCTATCATTTTTATTTCTACACACTAGAAACTGGCGGCTGTCTATTAAACAATTAAAAAAGTGCCGCAAAAAAGAAATGGAAAAACTGTTGGGCAGTTTTGTTTTGTGATGGGCTTTGAACAGTCAAACGCCATCAGCTTTGTTGGGATTGCTTGCTTGGTTTTAGCCTTTGTTCAATAAAGTTAGACACATCGATAAAAAAACTGCGAAGTGTGAGTTCAACGCAATGACAAAGGTCGATTATAACCAAAGATAGGGTAAATTGGCGTCATTGCTCGCAATAATGTGGACATGACTCCAAATTTAATTAATTATTTTGTGAAATTAGATTTAAATTACCGGAGATAATAATTTACACATGCATACAATGGCAATGGCAGTTGTTGTCGTTTTCTATTTCATATATGTTATACGATCTATAAATATAAAAAACTCTGTTGATTTAATTTTTCTTAACACATATTTTTAACATTGATATCCAACAAATTACCTATATCGGTACCAATAATAAATTAAATAGTGGCTGCATGTCAAGCTGTGGCTATTTGTATGCCTTATGGCGCAACATAGTGATACTTATGACCTGTTTTATATATACCTACCTTTTTTACCTATGTTTGACAAATAAATATTTTTGAACTTGAATTTGAATTTAGTAAATCTACATTATAAAAAATATTTGTGTTAATTATTGAGGAGGAATCAAAATTAAATCTTTCGTAAGAAATTAGTTAAATGATTAATTATTTACTTAATTAATTTTGGAGTCATGTCCATATTATTGCGAGCAATGACGCCAATTTGTCCGATCTCTGATTATACATAACAATAAAATTCAATTTTTCTTCATTACCTTCCTTCATAAATCAAATATTAACATTGAAAAATGACCACTTATCAAGATTAAACAACTCTTTTCTAAAAAAATAACAACCTGTGTTTCAACAAAATTGGTTGTATAGTTTACGAGAGAATGATTACACACAATGTGTGAGGGAAATACAGAATTGTCCTTTCCTTGAAATTTGTTAAAAGGGTAATATTTCCCGCAATATTTATTTAATATGTTCATGGGATCTTTATCACACTAAGAGTTAAAAAAATCCAGGTATTTGTTAGGCAAACGCAAGGCAACACGTTTCATAAATTTTGAACAATTCATGAACTAAATCTCAGAGTCGTTCCGTTCATTGAGATCACGTTCCACTAATATTGAACCATTCTGCCGGAATCACGTAATACGTAGGTACGTATTGACACGATTCATTTAATCGCATTCCAGCCAATAAATGGACAATGTCGCCAAAATATTACACTGTATCCACGGCGCCACATAATAAAAAAAAATCGTGTATTTTTTTATAGAGTTCGGAAAGAGGGGGTGATTCATGAAAATTTCGAATATTTCCTGAGTTTCGAAAACGAGAATAACAGAAATGAGAAGCTACGTCTAAAGATTAATATTTTAATCATCCTCTAATTTAAAAAAATGTGCACCAGTCCTTTGTTACTGTTTTAGCGTGCGTGTGTGTGTGTGTGTGTGTGTGTGTGTTTGTGTGTGTGTGAAGATCACCAAATCTTGAGAATTCCTATGGAAATTTTAAATAAATCTGGGAATATCAAATAAATTGCCAGATCCACAGGTGGTATTATTACACTAGTTGCCAGATGTAATAGTTAAAGTAAGCGAAGTCGAATTTGAATTGTTTTACAACTATGCAAAAAGCCCAGTATGTCCGATGGTATAAGAAAAGAAAAATACATTAGGTAATTCTTTACACGCTTAGGTAAATGAAACCACGCATCATTCATTTAACAAAGAAAAATAAATCGTTGACACGATTGTATACGACAAGCATGTACTCGTACAGGAACTTGTTGATACGATAAATCTTCTACTTCTTAACCGCTTTCCGTTAAAGTTTGCCTTGAATTTATGAGGTCAATATAGAACAGGTTCTGTCACGTCGCGGGTAGAGCACAAGAAAAAGAGACTTGAAGAACACAATCCACTTTAATCTCAAAGGATTTGTTTAGAGGCACCACCTTTAAGTAACGACCAAATGGCCTAGTGGTTAGAGAACCTGACTACGAAGCTTGGGGTCCCGGGTTCGATTCCCGCGTTTGAGCAGATATTTGTATGTTATCATACGAATGTTTGTTCTCGAATCATGAGTGTTTAATATGTATTTAAGTATGTATCTATCTATATAAGTTTGTTTATCCGTTGCCTAGTACCTCTAATATAAGCTTTGCTGTGTGGGTTATCCCATGATATTTATTTTATTTATTCATTATTTAATGGCGGAAAAAATAGCGAAATTTAATAAGTACAAACATTATAAACACAGAGCATGCAAGAGTTGATATTACTCGAATACTCGAAATCAAAACTTGGCTTCTTTATTATCCGGGTTGGGTCACATTTCTGAAAGGAAGAATACGTATAAAACTTTGTACTTATAATAACAGCCACCAACAAGGAATATCGATTGGAGTCACACAATATCGCTCCTTAAACAACTCTAACCAAAGTTTGGAGCGCCCTGACAGTTAATCGATAACCTTATCTTTGTATAATCTTGAAACACACTTGAACAAACACTTATTCCGAGTGAAGGATGTCGGGGGCAAACAGGTCATAGAGGGAGACTTGCTTAATTGAGGGATTACCACGGACTTACGCATATTCATCGTACTTAACGCAACTATATAGCTGCCCTTTACCCTTCCTGGTACATAACAAGATGGAAACAACTTTACACTTAGAGCTAACCAATGTGTACTCACTACTCAGCCAAAGCTAACTAAAGGTACTTACCCATCCACCTGACAACGAAAACGGTGAAAGAAGTAAATTACATACTATTCCATTTCTTATTTTAAAAAATACGAATCATTAATCTTAAATCATACTGTCAAAATACAAATTTTTATAGTTCAGCACATTTATTTGGCTGTAAGAAGTAAACAACGTTTATAGGCGAAGAATTAGGTAGGGGCGAACGGTCACTTAGAAACATTGTTCAGCACTTCACCGGCGGCGGTGTATACGGCGTCTTATCTAATTTATAAAGTAAGGATTTATGAGGTCGTGAGAAGGGAGAATAGCCTCACGCAACGTGTCTGCACCGGTTCTATTGGTTACGTGCCTGTGATACATCGAACGGCTCTCCACAACACGTAGCCAAGCGATTTATCTCGACGACTCTTCGACAATGCGCCCCGCAGCCGCACCCGGCTTGTTTACACCCAATAAAATAAATAAAACATATTGTAACGAATACTCTAAGTGAGGATTCTGACGTAGATGCAATTTGTGGCAAAAAAATAAAAATATAGGTTATTATTATTCGACTGCTCGACGTTAGGATGCCAGTCGAAGTTCCAACTTTATAAGGTTAATGAAAGTTTTGGTTGAAGTGTTGCCAACTGCCTACCATTATTGTGATTGAATAAAATAATAATATTGACGAAATAATTCGAACCATAACACAGCCGAGGTTAGCCGTTGGAGCTTCAGTAGGGGCAGTTAAAGAAACCGACGCAGTTATGGCTTTCAGACATGTGGTAAAAACTCTACTTTCACTTTTATTGCATGAAAATACAAAGAAGCATTAAATCAATACTATTCTTAATCATCTATCTATCTATATTTATTAATTATTATTTATTTTGTAAAATATTTTTTCTCAAACATGCTTTGAAATGTATGCGTTAATGTCACGAAATGAAGCCATGAAGTTTGTTGTTTATGGCTCCCTACATTACTTCTTGGCCTAGGCCATAAAAGTAAGTATGAAAAACCATTATTGTCCGCTGCTGTAACTTTTTAAATTTGCTTACTAACACTAAACTGACAAAGGAAAAATTACATACAGCCAACTTACGACATTAAAAAATCTATCTTCTTTTATTTCTATAAAACCGCCTAAACTACTGGTGATGGATGGATGGATGTATGGATGGATGGATGTATGGATGGATGTATGGATGGATGGATGTATGGGTGGATGTATGGATGGATGTATGGATGGATGTATGGATGAATGGATGGATGGATGTATGGATGGATGGATGGATGTATGGATGGATGTATGGATGGATGTATGGGTGGATGTATGGATGGATGTATGGATGGATGGATGGATGGATGGACGGATGGATGGATGGTTGGATGGATGGATGATGATGATGATGATGATGATGATGATGATGATGATGATGATGATGATGCAAGTTTGAGAAAAGCTCTATACAATCCTCGGCCGGAAGAGGAATTGCTGGACTCGTTTTATCCGGCCTCGTCTACGACTCGGCCGTATACCCCAAATCTCGTCCATCAATCCCTTACTTCACGGCCTCTGCAGTAATGTACTATTTTTTTAACACAAGTACCTATTTGGTAAGCTTAAAAAACTATTGTTAGATAAAACGATTATGAGTATTTTAGAGGTAAGTACCTATAGATATTTTTGAACATAAAATACCGTGAATAAATACGGATAGCTCACGTCTGTGATCGAGTTTAGTACCTATAGGTAGGTATATTTCTTTTACTACTTCAGGTTTGCTGTCCTGTTTTAGTGCCAAATTTATAAGGCTCATGAAGTTACGTATCAAGCGGCGCATTAAACGAAATTTTGAAGCACGTGTAAAACATTACCAAAACATGAAATTCAGCGGCATTTTATATTGAATTCTTTGTAGGTGTATTCTCGGCTGTTAGTGTCCAGAAAATTTGACATTTGACATTGAAAGAAAATTGGTAGTTATTTAACATTCTGCGATATAACAAACGAAGTAAGTCGTGTAAGTTTAGTTATTTATGTATTCGGGTAACATCAAGATTCTGTATCTCCTTTTCCACGAAGTAATTTGTTGGCATGTGTTGTTCGAGAAAATATTACCAGAAAAAAATAATGAAGTGTTTGGATTTCATCTTCGTGCTTATTTATCTAAGATTTTTATTTCTCACATTTCTGACATTTTACGGTTTCTTGACTTCATCTTAGAAATAAATAAATAAATAAATAAAGCATCATTTCATCATAATTTCAGCCGAAAGACGTCCACTGCTGAACATAGGCCTCCCCCAAGGCTCGCCAAACAGATCGGCCCTGCGCCATTCGCATCCAATGCGTTCCAGCTACCTTAACCAGGTCGTCGCTCCATCTTGTTGGAGGCCTACCTACACTGCGTCTTCCGGTCCGCGGACGCCACTCGAGAACCTTTCGGCCCCATCGGCCGTCAGTTCTACGGGCGATGTGCCCTGCCCACTGCCACTTAAGTCTAGCGATTCTTCGAGCTATGTCCGTGACTTTAGTTCTTGCGCGGATTTCATCATTTCTAATGCGATCCCGCAGAGAAACTCCAAGCATAGCCCTCTCCATCGCCCTCTGAGTGACCTTGAGCTTCCTTATAAGACCCATCGTTAGCGGCCACGTCTCAGTGCCATAAGTCATCACTGGCAACACACACTGGTCAAAGACTTTTGACTTGAGACACTGCGGTATATCGGATGACAAGATATTGCGGAGCTTCCCGAACGCTGTCCAGCCGAGTCTAGTTCGTCGATTGACCTCTTTCTCGAAGTTGCACCTACCCAATTGGATTGTATGTCCCAGATAGATATAGTCGTCAACAACTTCGAGCAAAGTATCTCCGATTACGACGGGAGTTGGTACAACATGAGCGTTCGACATGACCTTCGTCTTGTCCATGTTCAATTTAAGACCAACTCTGTCGGAGACTCTTCCGAGGTCAGCGAGCATCGCACTGAGGTCCTCCAAGGTCTCAGCCATAAGCACCACGTCGTCGGCAAAACGAAGGTGAGTGAAGTATTCGCCATTTACATTGATGCCACGCCCTTCCCAGTTCAGAGTCTTGAACGCATCCTCTAGTGCAGCGGTGAACAGTTTCGGAGAGATAACATCTCCTTGTCTGACTCCCCGCTGCAACAGAATGGGCTTCGACATCTGATCCTGAAGTTGGACGTACATTGTGGCGTTATTATACAGACACTTCAACACTTCGATGTACCGGTAGTCTACTTGGCACCGTTGGAGAGACTGCAGTACAGCCCAATAAATAAATATTAGGGGACAATCTTACACAAATCGACCTAGTCCCAAACTAAGCAAAGCTTGTACTATGGGTACTAGACGACGATAAATATACTTATATAGATAAATAAATACTTATGAACAAATATTCATGCTCATCACACAAATAAATGCCCTTACCGGGATTTGAACCCAGGACCTCTTGCTTCGTAGACAGGGTCACTACCAACTAGGCTAAAGCGGTCGTTTGTTAACTTATCTTCTTTATAAAATCTAGAGTTTGGTAATCTTTTTGGTAAAAGCCTGTAACAATTTAGCAAAGGTTGAACTTCGGCCAGTAGATATTTGATGACGAGTTCAGTTGTTCGGGGATTTGTAGGTAGGTACTCATTTGTCGTGTTTAAGTTTTCATTGACATTTACTAAAGTTTGGCTTAAAATATTAATTTCCTTCATATTGGTGGCGTATGTTGTAAACGTTTCATGTATTAGGTTAGCAAACCAGTTGAATCGACATCGCATTGCCTGTGTAAGAAAATCTTTATGACGCCGTGAGAACGTACTGCGGTGAATCAGGTATCAAATGGTTTTCTTCAGGGTTTGTTGACTACTGTTCTTACTTAACTATACGCTGCTTTGAATCGTTGATTTATTAAGTATCTCTATATGGAGAAACACGATTCTCTGTCGTAATTAAAAGTAAGTACAAATAAAATGCGATAAGTACATACCTATAATTAGGTCCTTAATAAAGTCAGAGGAAAGAGGCGATAAAAGAAAATAAGCTTACTGTGAAAGGATATTTCTATTTGAAGCGACGGAAACGAAGAGGAAAAAATATTAATTGACACAAATTTGAAGCCGGAGCTACCAAGTCCGCTCGACGAACTCGGGCCAAATGAAATGTTGATTTTACGTCGCGCGTTTTACGTGCTACTGACGGCAGATGAAACAAAATACACGTTCATTAGCGCAGACCAGGAAATTATATTACGGCCCGTACTTGATTACGAAATCAGCGAGCCGCCCTGTACCACGCTCCGACTACTTAGCCTTGTTGTAGTACGTGGTACGTACGAGTATTAGCCATCGACATGGCAATTACATTTTACGGCATATGATTCCCTAATACATTATTCATTTTATACGTCCCTAGAGCATAATAAATTGCAGGTGTGCTGGTAATCCATTTGTAAACGGTATATATAAATAAGAATAAACAAAAGGGTGTACTCGTAATCCTAGAAGAGCTGTACCTAGAAATTTCGCTATAGCCGACGTAATTAGATGGTAATGGATTCTTTGAAGCTTAAGCTTACGTTCGTCTTTGTTTATGAATTCACAGGGTCACATGTTGACTGGGGCTGGCATGCATTAATAACATCATCTCGACGCATGTTGATGTAACGGTGGCATTAGCGTAGATCCACCGTCGCGGCGACAGGCGGCGCGGCGAGAGGCGCCGGCGTCGCTGGCACGAAACAGCATGGCGCAATGCATGCCGACTTAATCCCAGGTAATGGGATGTAATAAAATGTAAGAGGCGAGGGGTAACGACAGACGTGCGCGCGTGACCTGTTATCTCAACCTTTTAGATGACTTAAGAAAACACAAATTTTTGTTTCGGATGGACACAGGAGGATACCGTACGCTCTCCGATTGATGTCAAAGTAATCTCAACGCAATATATGTATATAAAATTGGTAGACTTACGAATAGATTTGATTGATATATTTATGTATATCATACGACATTGACGCTATGCGACATCACAGACGTATTAAGCACGGCTAACAATTTCGGTCAAGCATGCAGCAATCGAAAAAGAAAAATCGCTTTTCGGACTGGAACTGAAACCAAGTTGATTGTGATGCGCTATTTGTTGAAGTGGGCGATGTTATCGCCATAAGTGAAGGATCATACTTTCTCACTTTTTCTTTATGACATTGGTTTTTGACAAATTAACACGTCAGAGAAGAGATACGGCGCGCGTCCCCGGGCTGCCCATCAATATTGACGCGGCGACCATTACTCAATATCACTCAAGTGGAACTGCCCAATTTACAGCTACATTTAACTGATTTGATTGAATCCATCGAAAGTTATCACCCTCGAGGATGCTCACTCGGGAAGCCGGACGTATGGACCGAGTATGTTCAAGTAGTGAGCTATTATAAAAAAATCACTATACTTTACAAGCTGTTATTTACTTTCACCTGTCCCGACGCCTGTGTGTCTGTCGGCAATCAAATCTTATTATGAGTCGGATTGACTTGAAATTTGGTAAAGGTATAAAAAAACAAAACGTTTATTTTACAAGTAGGCCTACTTGCAAAGGGCTCTTTTACATGTCACTTTTTTTAAACTACCAGCGTTTTTGGAAGGACCATCATTTCCAAGAAAAATGCGCCGCAAAAAACTTGGCAGAAAATCATCTTTTCAAACTTATGATAAATACTTACAAACAAAAATATATATAACTTACAATATAAAAATAAATAATAATAATAATAAAATTTAATTCAGACAAAGTCCATATTATTTTGTTAGTTACAGGTATTACTTAAGAAACAATGTTAGTAAATAAATTAATTATAAAAACTATATCCAAATCCCATAAAATAAATCATATAATCCAAATCACATAAAATAAATCATATCAAATCAAATAAATTAAATTAAATCAAAATAAATTAACAATAAATTAAAAACAAATCACATAATTTTATACACATAACCTCTGGATCCCATGTGTACATTATCCCAGTGCTTCTAAAAGGCGCAAGCAGGAGACTCGAGAACAAGGCGCAGGAGGCTGTTGGCGCTGTCACGCAGCTGACACATCAGGGAGGCAGTTCTGTTACGTATTATCGACCTGAAACAGCCGACACGCGCCTCTGCGAACATACCTGATGCACTACACAATCGTGGCAGCCCCAATAGCATCCTGAAGCCGTTGATATAGTGGATGCGCAGAGTATCGAACGCCTTTTTTGTGAAACGTGTCCACAGGCTGCATGTGTAAAACGTCTGACAAAATACCCTGAACAGCGTAATCTTAAAGTTCTTCTCACAACGCGTAAACCTGCGTGACAAACAAGTTACAACGAACATGTTATAAAACTAAAGAGAAATTATATTAAAAAATGACAGGCATATTTATTCGTGGAATGAAAAGATTTATCACTATTCGGTCTTAACTTGTTGACATAGAAATCGACAAGTGACGAACCTTTTCATTCCGCGACTGTACATAATTATGTAGTTTGGATGATAATGCAAGTATAGTCAACAAAAAGACAACAGCCTTCTTACGTTCAGCAAAGTAGGGTACAGTACCAAAACATAAGTAAATTTTTTGATTTGTCCTCCAAAGATGACTCCAATATTCGAAATTAATGTAATTTTATCACACTTGCACGCAAGCAGTGGTATAACATGCACGATAACTTAAATAAAACCCAAGAATCTTTTCTTCTGTCAGGCCTAAGGAAGAATTACTTTTCAATTTCTTGTACCATATTTTTTACATCGGTAAGTTTCAAGTCCAGGCGAGGAGATTACTTAAGCTGGAAGTCAAAACTGTCGCTTAGAAATGAATCTTTGCAGAAACTTCATTGCAGTTTAACAGGAGTTTAACAATGTTTTACATAGCTATTTAATTCATGATATGTAATGAATTAATTAATTAACTTGTTGGTGGGCATAGGCTTCTCGTTTTCATCTCCGTATCTTAAGATTTCTAATAACATATTTTAATATTTTATTAAAAGAGACCGGCATCAAGACGGTAGCACAGTTAATTAAGTTGGCTATGGACAGGACGAGATTTAAGGAGCTGACCGCCAACCTTCTATAATGAAGTGGCACTTTATTATGCCACAAAATTTGTGGCAATATTTTTAAAATTTACCACTATGTACGTGGCAGCAAGGTAACTGTTTTTATTCATTGATATTGACCTCTACAAAGTAGAGCCTGATCCAATCAATTATTATTTAATTGATTTAAATTCTACCATGGCTTTATAATATAAAGCATATTATGACAAGTAGCTACGCTGTTAATTTTTATCCATTTCGGGAAAATCAATCGGGACATGCACACGAGTGATTCTATAAGGATTCTGTTTTTCCTTTCCTATATGGAACCCTAAATATCAAAAAAGGTTTTCATATCAATAATTAGCATTTAAATATTAACCTAACATTGAATTTCAAGTAAATATCGAAAGTTTTACTAACTGCCATTATTCTCGATCGTCCTTAGCTAGTAATAACAACTGGAGAACCGAATACCAATATACTGATTGTTTTTCTTAGAAACATTTATTGAATATCCAATTACTCAGCATAAGTTTTCAAAAAGCTAGCAGAATTCTCGTGAATTAGGAGTTTGTTGCTCATCTTAGCTTTTAGCTTTTAACTATTTTCTCTTAGTTTATTTCTGAAAAGCTATAGGCATTCTGGGTCATGCTGATTTTATTGAAAACGACGGAGCTTGCCTAAAAACAAATGTTTCCTTCGTGGACCAGTATATGGTTCTAAATCAATTTGTAAATGGGCCAATGAACCGATATAATATGATGTTTCTCATATAGCTAGTGTCATTCACAAAAGACGCGTGAATTTGTCAAATTTACACAGACATTAATGACATTGAAATATTCTTATTGGTGGTTGTCCACGGCACGAAGACGGCCCGCGTCATCATGAATGATTCGATCTATAACGCAGAGTTGGCTTTGGTAACAAAATATGAGTTCATACGACAAACTTCTGATAGGGGTAATTAAATTGACATAAAGTAATTATGTCCATTTGTTATGTTCCCGTTTTAACTAAAATAAGTATGAGCGGCAGCTTTAAACGCTTTGGCAGGAACCCTTTAAATTTCGGAGGCACGTGACACTTTGGAAAATTGTGGCTTGTGTATGGAAGTCGATGCGACTTTGATGTATCGCAGAGCGTCGTCGGTCGCCGGACCCTGAATATTTACGACGCCGCGCCGATCCCGTGTCTGCCGCGGCGCACCTCTAGCGTCTAGGGAAGCGCGTCACATTATTCATGAATAGGGATATTTTACAATAGCTGCCTACCCATTTTGTGGGTCGATTTGTGTCCGAACGGAAAAGCGAATGGTGAGTACGAATTATAGCCCGTGTAATTGTTCTGCCGCCGCATTCGATGGCTGTGCGGGTAAACTTCTATGGAAGTGAATTTCTTAAACCTCATAGCACCACAGTGACCCATTGTGAAATGTTTTCTCAATGAATAATCAAAATTAATTTTGGCAGGCATTGACATTGGCATTATCATTGTGATACATATTTATCTTGAAAAGGTTTTATAGTGAGCATAGAATGGTAAGGTATTTCGTATGTTATATCAAAGTGTACCTACCCAATAATGTACGTATAAAAGGACAAAACCTACAGCGATGAATTGAATTCGTGACATATTTTTGACGAAGGTATGATTGACAAAATGATAATCGTATCTATTATAAACTTTCAATCATTATTTTCGACAGCGCCGAGCCTATAATTATTTCATGTATAAATTACTAGCTGGTGTAATTAAATGTCCATGTCACGAAGCTTTTGATCTTATCATCGTCGTATCGTATAATAATGTATGTTGCAATATAATGTAGAGTGTCGACGAACTGCCCATGGATTTATGTCGAAGATATTTTCAAATTTGTAACGAAATTTATGTTTAAATCAGATGCTATTTTATTAAAGTAGCGGTAAATGTAGAGAAAAATAAACAAAGAGGTAAATTACGGAAACCGCAATAATTTCTCTCGTGGACATTTTGTTTCCCTTTATTGGTTATATTTATCAATGAGCGCGCCCGCGGCGGCGAATAAATCGCGCCAGTTCCACGAAATATCTTATTCTTCACGGTGCTCTCCGGAGCGAGCCGATGTTTGCGAATGTACATAAATCAACCTGCGATATTAACATAAGGATAATCAGCTAAATGTTGAATGACAACTGAGTATTTACAGATATTGGAGCACAATAATGGTAATACATATTTTAAGGGCGTATTTGAAATTCCCAAGCCGCAGTGAGCCCGCGTGGGAACTACGGCCCGAGCCCTGCACGGTACGAGACCTACGGTGTGTGACGTATAGTATATAGCCGGGAATGATGATGAAGATTTGACTAATACTATTTTTCCAGGTGTGATGTGGTGACAACATTTATGGCCATGCCACTGCCACGACGGTGCACAACGCGGATGGGACGAAAATCGAATTTTATTATGAGTTCAATCGAGTCGACGATAGGCGTTCTGGGGGAGCTGAGCCGGTAAATAAGGAATATAAATTTCTCTTAAATTTTTCCTCCCTGATGATGGGAACACGCTGGAGGGGAAAATTGCAAATATCGCGTCACGTGCACACCCTTTAATATAACGAGCTAGTAATTACTACAGTTCACGTGGGACACGTTGTCTGTTAAACGTTATACTGAACCAAGTACATAAGAGACTAAATATTTTTATCGAAATTGCTGCAGAAATTTTAATAAACTAATATTATCAACATAAATAATTCAAAACAATAGCAAAAATTATGAAGATATATGTGGCATATTAATAAGAGTGTTATGTCTAGTACGAAGATTCCGATGTAACAAAAGGTAAAATAGTAGTCATAGTCATCACGGCCGGATAATATTATGCCGCCAATAAATTTACCAAGTACCCAGACAAAATTACAAAGGCACTCTCAGCTTTATTTTAGTATACAGGAAGGTACTTTAATGGATCTCGAACATTTTCTAACAAGGAAAAGGGTGAAGAGCCGAGTATAATAAAAAGAGAAGGAAAAGTATCTCGTGAACATAAATATTTTATGAACAAAGTATTTTTACCTTCTCCTTGTCTAGTATCAGCGGCAAACTAAAGTGTAAAATATCAAGTTTTCAGTCTTGTGCTAACTTGAAACTCTAATCTTTTGCAATGTGGGTAGTTATAGTGAACATCTGAAGTTATTAGGTTATCAAGGAGACCATTTCAGAAAACACATGTGCACAATACCGTTCGAAAATGGTGTACATAAATCTGTGTACATAACTATGGCTTGGAATAAATTTACTTTTCTTCTACTGCACTCGCTTATCAAATAAAACACATTTTTCCTTCATTTTCAAATTGTGATAGCCTCAATGTAGTATTCATAACAAAGAACGACATTAAAGTTAAACGAAAATAATACAAGACATTTATCTTACGAAGTAGTAGTGCTCTCTTTGGAATAGTCCAAGAGCAGGTGCTACCTAATAAAACCTAAGTGAAAATTCTGTTTGAGGCTAGCCCGCAATAAAAGCAGTTGTGACAGATGTAAGCACCTCGCGACTCTCAAGTAGTCGGCTCAAATTTTGTAACAAGAAAAAGTCTGTATAACAACAGTGGGCCCGCGGTCTTCCCCCAGGACGCGGCCGCAACAAATTACTAACAAACAACTTTGAAATAAATTAACTCTCAACTTCAAGCGTTTTACTTTCTTTTGGTTGCGCGAAAACAATTTCCTTTGTGCTTATTAACGTTGTGGAATCGCCGGAGTTCAATCGCTGAGCGCATGTCGCTGACGTGTCGCCGTCCGCCAACATATTTTTTTTGCTTTTAAGGGTATGTGCGCACGAGCAACTTTTGTCTCCGCGACTATTTTGTCTCTCACATCAAGTCTATAGGTTAGTATGGAAGTGCGCACACGTAGCGACGCGAAATTGTGTCGGAGTCGCGTCGCTGCGACGTGTTATTATTGCTATTATAAATAAATATGTATTAATTCATATAAGAATTAAAAAAATGTCGCATGTCCAAACTCCAGTCGCCTGCCTGACCTTGAGCTGGCAAATCAGAGTGCAGAATTTACCGCAATGATTTTGGTTTAAAAAAAAAATGATTTACTTATTCCTCTATGTTGAGTTTCTATTACAGGTATTTTTATTTATTTATAAACTAGCTTTATCTCGCGGCTTCGCTCCTGTGGAAGCATAAGAAATTTGCTAGATTTTCGAAGATTCCGTTCTTAGGGGATGATCCTTACGCAATTTGTCTGCTAAAAAAATCTGTAGTTCCAATAGACGGTGCGTTATCTGTCCGTCAGTCGATCAGTCACTGTACTCCTTTATACCTATACGTATGGAAATTTGTTACCGAAACTATATTTTTCCACAAGAAACATATTTACTCTATGATTTCCTCTTAGAAATATTATTTCACTAGCTTTTAACTTTATCCGCGTAGAATTCGTGTAAAACGTCTCCATCTCTTTCATTGAATTGGGATGCAACAAAAAAAATAACCTTTAGTTTTTATATTTTTTTTGGAAAGAATAGGATATTTTAAGACACCATTTTCATCGATTTTGAATTTGGTTGAGTATTTAATTTTTTATATTTTTTTTTAAGAAATACATTGGATGACGTCACAGTGAGAGAGCCACGTTCCATAGCCTAGAAAAATTCAAGTCGTACATAACATAATCTGTGGCACTACCACGGCACTACTGAGACCCTACTACGAAGTGCATAATTCGAACTTCGTTTCATGCCGTCCCGCTCACGCTAATATGATTTGACACGAGAGTGAGAGGGATGATACGATACGAACTTCGAATTTTGTAGTAGTGCCCCTGATTTGTCTTGTCACTGTCAATATTACAAGCACGGCTTAGGGGCCTAAATGAACCATGACAAAATAGTTTTATTTATTTCTCTTCTTTTAGCTTCGATTATTCCTGTTTGTTTAATGGTGTGATAGTAAATAGATATTTTTTATTAAAATCTGATATTTAAATTCTTTCATATTTACTTGTAACATAGTAATTTAATAATTAAATTTGTAAAAATGCATTGCGAGTATTGTATACATTTCGGACTTTATGATAAATGACAACTGTTTAAAGCCAGGTGTGCATCATAAAATAAATAAATAAATAAATATTAGGGGACAATCTTACACAAATCGACCTAGTCCCAAACTAAGCAAAGCTTGTACTATGGGTACTAGACGACGATAAACATACTTATATAGATAAATAAATACTTAAATACATAGAAAACATCCATAACTCAGGAACAAATATTCGTGCTCATCACACAAATAAATGCCCTTACCGGGATTTGAACCCAGGACCTCTTGCTTCGTAGGCAGGGTCACTACCAACTAGGCTAAAGCGGTCGTTAAAAATCAAAACCATGTTTAATCATGTGATTAAAGTTCTGTCTTTGTCACTCTTTGCTATTATAAGCAGGACAGCAACATTTCAAACTGTCAATTTGCTTTAGAGTGTAGACCTGCTTTATATCTGCCTTTGTGACGATTCACTGCAGGGGTTAAATGAAGGTCATTACTTAAATTTTCTTTATTTAATTCAGATTATCATATTTTTGGAATCTGATTTCTGAAAACGCTTCACAAAGCCTATTTCTCCAAACGGTTTTCGATTTATTATACGTTGCCAAAAATTGGGACATCCCAGCAACATTCAAAAATCCATCGTTATCATTGGTATCAGTTAGTGAATATAAATAGCTTAACTTCAAACTCAGATGAAGCCAATTCTGAGAATTTAAAGATTTTGGTATCAAACGAAAATGTAAAATGAGGTAGATAATCTCCTAAGAGGGTAGAGTCAATTTATCCTAGTTTAAGAGGTTAATCAACTCATACATACATCCCGGTTTCCTTATCCCGTGGGAATTTCCTAAATTCCTAAATTCGTTTTTTTTACTGTTATAATTGTTATAGGCCAAATTCGAAGAGTCTAGTAATTATAGTTACGGAGATAGAGTCACTCTGAATTATTTAAATCCTGTTAATCCCGATCCTGAGCGAATTACAACAAATCCATCCATATTCCTTGTCTAGACTATAAAAGCATAAAATCAGCTTTCTAGGGTCAAGAGTTTGGATTGTGCGTTGAGGAGTCAGTCAGTCAGCGAGAGAATGTCTCAGTCAGTCATTCAGTCAGGACTTTTTATTTATATACATGCAATCATGCCTCCATCCCAGTAAACGGGTAAGCAAAGACTACTTGTTACTACCTGTAATGTTATGTTATGATGCTGACAAATTTACATCTTTCGCTTCCACAACATTCAATGTTTCCAAACATGTTCGCTGGTTTCAGTTACTCTTGATTTGACCTTTCTTCAAAACATCCCCAATCTGATCATAGAATGTCCTTATTGGTCTGCCCCTTCCAACATTTTCACATAATTATATAGTCATACCTAACCTACATATATTACTCTTGACTAATAAATTCTACCTTCAGTATTTCAGCGTCTAAAGTACTTGTTGCCGACAGCTCGCACGAAACCTCTGCTCAATTTGCTTTTAATTTAGCAGTCTGTCTATAATGTATAATTCTAAAGGAGTCCACCGTCGCGTTAATATTCAGGGTCGTATGCTCGCATGTAATCATACCACTTTGTGTTGCCCCAACAACGGACCTCCTCCTTATTTATTTATGCCCTCGCCAAACTGGAAGCAGGCATGCGGGCAGGGGTGTGGCTCAGATTTTTATATTTAAATACTACCTTCTGATATATGTTTCCAGGTTAATAGGAGTCGGGATGAGTAATTTTGCAGGAAAGCTCAAATATATTTTTTTAAACCGTACTTTGTCTGTTATTTTGTTTATTAAATACTAACTGTAGTCCGCAACTACATCTAGGTCCATTGAGAACTTTGTTCTTTTCCGGGATAAAAAGTAAGCAAGACAATCAGTGATAGTTCACAAGTAGTAGTAAGCAATTCCAGAGATTACCTCTGCGTACAGACAAAACTTATCTCCTTCTTATTATAGGTATTGGTATAGATAGATACGTAGACTTATTTTTGTTAATGTACTTTGAAAAACCAATAAATATACGCTCGTTATGTTGCTTAGTGGCATAATTTCAAATTAAACAGTATTTCATTGATGATCAAAACTATAGGCATCATCTATTGACATACTTTGCAGCAGCCTTGATGACGATCAGACTAAAGCATAGGGTATCATATTCATTAGCCGGGCGAGTTTTTTGAACTACCCGCAATTGTTTATCCCGACGTCTATAGATATCACTAGATTTCTTAAAGACGAAAGCTTATATGATATCCATTATCCTGATTAAAATTCTTGCTCTTTCTAATTTCAATCGCTTCATGCATTGTTCTAGAGTAGAAATGGTGTTCTGTAGACAGGACTTTGGAATTGTGAAGTTCGATACAATAGTTTTGTATGAACCAGCTAAAAATATTTTACCTATAAAAAATATATATGTATGTAAATATATTTTCTATGTATATGTTATATGAAACTATGACGCCACTTGTAAGCTAAATCAATTGACTATTTATTTATTTCAAAGCAAGTAAAATCAAATTTCCAATTTTATAGTTAACTAGCTGTTGCCCGCGACTCCGTCCGCAAAGACGTATATAATGGGTGTATAAAAAGTAGCCTACGACCTATTCTCAGACCTAACAAATACAGATAAGAAAGTTTCATAAGAATCGGTCAAGCCCTTTCGGAGGAGTTCGATAACAAACACCGTGACACGAGATTTTTATATATTAAAAAAGAAGATTAAAAAAAATCGGGTTACACGGGTTTTAAGCCTGAAAATCAGATGATTAAATGTTTTTTATTGGAATTATAGACTTCTTAGTAAATAAGAGATCTTCGCTTTCCATCAGGCGTGATTGTGGTCAAACGCAAACCTAAAGTGTATAATAAAAGGTTTCGCTGCATGACATGCTAACGCTCAATAGATGACACCGGGCTGTCACCGCTATCGCCAATCACATAAAGCACTCGGATATTTACCTTACTTAAGATAATTTAAAAACAAGAATATCTCCCGATGTTGTAACTGAAATATAGCCTAAACTCAACCGTAAACGTTTGTTTATGTACAGTAAAAGCTCATTGAGGCCTCAGGCCGTACATAATTACGTTTCATTTCACTGGGCAAATATTGCTACGCTACATTTCTGTATTTTCTGTTATAAAGGAAAATTTCAAAAACAACCTTTGAACCTTTTTTTCAACACTTATATATTTTTTTTCCCAATATCATAAATATTGAAAATTAAAATTTTTAATATCCTGGTAATGCGCTTTCTAGGATAATATTTTTACTTTAAACACAACAATAGAGGGTACCCTCCAAGAACGTTGAAAAATGACGCGATAGAGACAATATGACGTGTTCACTTCGTCTGCAATACATAGATGGCGTTGTCCGAGCGACATTTGTGATTTAAAAATGTTGCCATAACCTTTTTTCATGGGTTTCTAAATAGGGCGTGTGGTTTCACGTTAAAGCTAGTAATTTATTTAAGTGAATTCTTATTTCTCTATATTTTTTGTGATGTACTTACGACCCAACTGAATCGTGACCCTCTATGGAACCCTTTCGTAGAAAATGTCCCAGTGAAATCGTATTGCCTGACAAGGAATATCATTAAGCTCTATGAGAAAGTTGGAATCAAATAATTTAACTGTACAAAGATGCCTAGTTAGGCAGGATACCTAAGTATGAACATGTAAGTGATGCTACAAGTAAACTTACTATTCATCATCAGTAAAACCGAGGACAAAACGTTGTTTTTGTAGAATCATCATAAACCAGAATGCATAATATTCGTGAACGTTATTAACTCTATGCATACGCACACGCACACTGGTGTTATACGTGGATTTTATTATTTCAACTCTAAATTCTGCGAGCTTTTACGAGGAATATTGGAGCTATTCAACTGTTAAAATCCCTGGGTCGATGGACTGTGTCACAAATGACGTATGTGCTGATAAATAAATATCAGCACACTATGAACCATAGACATAATACAAAAACATACATGCAAGTAAACAACTGTAATAAGCATGTAGCTTGACATCGAATAGAAGAATTGCTACGATCTATGAGCAGCTAACACTGTACCATCAACGTTCTATATCGCGCTATCAAATAAAAAATATTAACATTGTCGGAACTACATTTTTGGCGATTTTCATTTTTAACATTAACCCCCTGTTTCACCATCCATTGATCAAATTTATTTGACGTATAAATGTGATGCCGTCTCTGTTTGTTTTGTTCGAATATACGGAGACGGCATCACATTTATCCATCAGTTAGAATTAATCAGTGGGTGGTGAAGCAGCCCCTAAATGTCATAAAATAACATTAAAAACATCTGTGCGAAATTTGAAAGAAAGTTAAGATTTTTCACATACTACAATCTTAATTGCTGTAGTCGTTAAATAAAATTTCCAACTCTCATCTTTCGCACTTCGGTCCTCAGGCACAACAGCTACTTGGAGAGCGAGACCTCTGTATTGTCACATCTTCGGGCCACAAGTATGGTTTTACAGAATTTTAAGGCAATTTACGACAAAAAGGCACTAATTCAGATCCCGCTAAAGTACTTTAAAAGCACAGCGCTTCTTACTTCACGACAATACAGATTGACACATAAATTGCGGTACAATACAATTTCCCTTTATTCTACAAAATTAGACATTCAAAACTCAATTCTCGGCCAAGAGTCCAATTTGGAATGCAATTTACGGCTAATTAGACTCTTAAGCACAGAGGCTGGGTGCGGCGCGGGCCGCTAGCGTCCCGGAGGAAGTTGGAATGGCTGCGTTAATGCTGTGGAGGCTCAGGCCAAGCACCCGCCCCTAATGTGCAGTAACGAGCCCTGTTTTGTTCCTGTCGCTTCAACCGACTTCGATCCGATGCGAGCGTTAGCGCGCCCCCAACGCCGATATCCTCTAATCAAAACCGCGATAAACACATCTAATTGTGCGAAAAGATACCGCACGATAATACACAACGACAATCGGAAAGTATTCAGCGCGCTCAACTCGCGTTGGAACTTGCGATACAGATGTGTCTTTCAAAGAATCTAAACCTCATTGAGAAGTCTTTGCCAGTTCACCCGTATTGTTATGATAATACTTACTGGGATACACTTAAACCGTAGCGAATCCATGAATTGTTTTGTTATGGATAACTTTTAACGGAAAACTATGCTGTTAGCCTTGGCTTGTTAGTCATACGAAATAAACGAAGTATTTATATTTATAATTCCAGCGTCTTTTTCCGCTTCCCGTGAGAAGTATGGAGTTTTCAGGAGAATTACCCCGTAATATCAGGAATAGTGTAGCCTTCCATACGTGGTTCAGTAGTTCCAGAGATTATCCCTACGTACAAATACACAAAAAAAGTTTGAATAAATTTAGATTAATGTTAATTAACGTCTCTGGGTACATCAGTAGGCTTCTCAAAGCAGGGCACCTGCTTAAACGTAGGTAGCATACCTACTTGTATTGACATCACTCTGACTCACTTCTGAATAATTCGTGCTTAAGTACGTAGATTGGAATGTGCCCTCAATTCCGAATTTATCTTCGAAAAGAGAGACAATGACCGTACCTAAGACTTGGCATTATGTTTTATTCACTCAGACTTATCTAATATTTATTCCATAAAACCAAAGACAGGCAAATCTCTTCTGAAAATTTACATGAAATAAATAAAAGTGACGAAATAACGTCTGTAGTCGAAGCAACAAATATTTTATAATACCTATGTTGCGTATTTACAGTAGAACGAATTTTCAAAGACTTGGAGGTAACGCGACATTAAACGAGGCTCTTTCATTTGTTTCTATAAATTAAACGTTTCTGCCTTTTAAGAAAGATATTGAATATTAAATCTGGTCTCAAACGTATGCTTTATTTTATGTTGATATAAGATGTTTTCGTAAAGCTCGCGATATTTTTATGATTTCTTGTTCTGATGATTAAATGAAGTTAATATTTCGTATTCATAACTTAAAATAAAGAGGGAAGTCAGTGTTGCCAAACATCAGGATGACAAATGGTGAACGAGTGGCAGTTAAGTTTAAGAATATAGATTTCCAACTTAACGAAACGATCTTTTGTAGGAACAAAAAGTAGATACGTAACGTTAACGTTAGATACGTAATTATATGTGATTTGTGCAAATGTAAAATGCTGAAGATTCGTCTTACTCCTTGTGGGATTCCCAATGGTCAAGGTACCTATTCCGCAGAGTGGTCGCCGCGGCGCTCGCGCGCTCGGAAGACAATCATCGTAACAAACGGCGCTGCCGCGTCGATCAGGCCTTCAGATTATTATATAAGTACTTATCTATCTTCAAACTTAACTTAAAACATTTCTAATCGCAGTCACGTCAAGCTGTCTTGTTGGAACGCCGCTACCTCCCGAAGATTAGACGTTCGATTATGGCTTTTGTAACTGCTTTAATAATTTCCAAGCGACTGTCGTAATTCAAATATCCTCGATGAGCAAACCCCGAGCAGTGTTTTCACAAATTATTCAGAGAAATTATTTCATTTATCAAATTTGCCTCAGGTAGTCCTACCTGCCTTAACGCTAAAAGCATTCCGGAGCTTCTTAATCAACGGTTCACGAATATTAATTTAATTAGTTAAAAGTTTTTATTACTCTTAAGTAAAAAGATGGAGAGGAAAAAAGCCTCCTTCGTGGGTCAGAGCCATAAAAGAAACTTTAGACTTTTCAAATCAGAAAAGCTACATTTCATTTATCTTACCTATTTTAAATCAATTAGTGGAAAAGGTAGCGTGAATAACATTTACATTACAAAAACAGGCTTGGAGAATTTAATTACTAAGAAAAACTGAGTTGTAAAATTTGAATATGGGAGGCAATTCCATAAGCTTATCGCACTGTGATAACGCCCGCAAGCTGCATGCGAGACTCGTCACTTCACCATGTTGACTACTTAATATGATTTTTTTTAAATAACGAAATAGACGTAGAAGTGCATCAGACTTATTTTTAGGGTTCCGTATATCGAAAGGTGAAAACTTAAAGGATCACTTCGTTGTCCGTCTTTGCATCTATTATGTGTCAATCTGTGAAGACCGTTTCCTCAGGAATAGGCAGACTTGAACTTAATACTTAGGGCTATGGTTTTTGCAATTATAAACAAAAATAAGTTTCTTAGTTTACGCACTCAAAATTTACAACCTTTTGATAAGTATTTTTTTTTCAATAACCGTGGATATCAAAACTAATAAGTAACTTCCCGTTGACTCAGAATAATTCAATATGTCAAACAGTGAGCCCTTACAGAACCAAAAAAAGAAAAAGATCTGAAACTACTGATCCGCCAAAGTAACTTTGTTTTTCATGGAAAGACTTGGAGTCATTTTTTGTTTTAATTTTGTACGGAATCCTTAGTGTGCGAATCCAAATCATAGTTGACCGGTTTTTTATACAAGCAATTGAAATATAATTTTTAGTTTGAATCCTGTACACACATACCTTAGACACTGTCATGTATAGGTACTCGTATATACATACATATCAATAGTATATACATCGCCTTTTAACACTTTTCAACAGACTTCAAAAAAAAGAGGAGGTTCTCAATTCGTCTGTATGTCGTTTTTTATACATATTTTTTCTCAGAATTACTCAATTACTTATTTGAAAAGTTTAATGAAAATAGTGTTCTAATTTAAAGCAGGAATGTGTAATGTACGTTAATGTTGTAAATGTAACCAAAAATGATAAAAAAATCTCATTGATCAGAGTGTGGAAATACAAAAAACTGTCTCACCATTCCGCTTCCAACCGCCTCCAATAAACTTAAAGGAATTTTCTCGACTTTACCGAAAGCGCTAAATTCGATCAAAGCGTACAATATTCCTCAATTTAAGCTAAGAGTTTTTCAGTTCAGTAAACGCGGATGAACGACACGGAAATACAAGTAATACGTGATTGTAATAACTCATCTGAGCTACGTTGTGACAATAGGTGGGATGGAAGGATAATACGCGAGGACATGCATATTATCCCTCCTCCCCATAATTCAAGCGGCATGGAAATGCGACAATATTGTTCTATGGAATGTGACTACATAATGCAATGTGTGCAACTAACTTTTTTGTCACTGTACAGCATTACGATTAATCCTTTAACAAGTGTGGAATTAAGTGCTACAATCAGCGTGTCTTAAATAAACTTTAGGGCCGCAGCTTTTTTTCGTCCCACGATTTGCCCGTTTTCGCGTTAGATTTGGCTGTTGAATTCAAGCTGTAAAATAAATAATTAATAATAAAAATAAGCCGTTATGTCTAATTCATACGATGAAAAACAAAAGAAGATTCCTAACTTTTAGAAAATTAAGTGATATTAGTCACTCGCAACTTCAATTCGGAGTAAAAAATTAGCATTTGAAGTTAATCCACTACTTACACGCAAGTATTATTGGAACAAACGAAATAATCCCCGTGGCGTCTGATTTAACGTGAGCTTTTGTGTAAGCAGTGTTTTACGTACATGTGTGGTAGATCAGATAGGTACATAAAGTGTCTCTTCTTCTGGGGATTATAATACATTGTGTTTTTACTGTGGGTTGGCGACGTATTAAAGGCTTTAGTATAGTTCTTCCAAGACAAGGGTTTACTGGACGCCTTCAGGCAAATATATCCACTTGTCTTAGGCATCAACATGTTAATTTAGGAATTTAGACCTCTTAAAATTAATTAATTATTATTAATTAATTATTAATAAAAATTAGGCGACAGTTCCATAGATTTTGACACTATAAATAAATAATAGACATTAATAATAGACACTGTTAACCCCTGGGTTAACAGTCCACTCGAAACTACGTAGTTAACCCAGGTCCGCGCAAGCCCGCCTAACATGCTTGATATAAAGTGGCTCACAATTTTCCAACCACAATACCTATTACATATCTTATTCTACCAAGGTAGATTTCATTTTATCCATTCAGTTCTGTTATGGGATTGCGTGGTTAATTAAGTACTACTATTTGTTGATCGCTGTTTCGCAAACTTACAAGTATATTTCTTTTCTGTTATCAAAACTTCATGTTAACATGTTTTATTCGTTGTAAAATGTAGTTAAAACATAAAGTCGAGAGATTAATGACGCCGTTGATAAATATAGTCATAGATATTTCATATATTTTTATTAACACACATATTATATATATGCATGTTTGCATATTATTATTATTGTATTTCCGTTTGCTAGTACTTATAGCACGAACTTTAATTCGTTTGGGAGTTCAATTGGTATGCATTGCCTTGGGATGTTTATTTATTTTACTTAATTATTGTTCACAATATCGTTCAGCAAACTTGCGAAATATAATGGCACGAACAATTCCCAAATAACAAAATCAGCAAATAAGGCACAGACCGATAAAACCATGTCAATTCGATTGCTCCGCACGTTTCACGATGCATTATCAGCTTATGTTCAAGAGAAAATATATGTGTTGGAGACGTCACGCCTCTTAAAAAGAACCCACGTTAGGGCGAGGTAAAATCTCAACGGGGTGTTCGTTCCTGCCACGGAGGTGGAAATGCGAAGGTTGACTGGAGCCGTCTAATCTTTGCCAGATAGTATATCAACCCAGAGCTCGCGCTTATGTCTATATGCTGGTAATTGAATTATTTCGATCATTATATTTGTTTCGAAACTCAAACAGGAGTGAAATTTGATTTATGCGATTTGGGTTAGGTACTATTTAGATGAATGTTGCCTCCAAAATACAAATATTTTAATGGCTTATGTTGTCTTGTACATAAGTACATTGTAGAAACTGTAGGAAAAGTTTGTGGAAAGTATTGTCGTTAAATAAATATGTACACAAGTAATCTTTGTTGGTAACTGTTAAGATTAACAAAAGGGTTATAGAGCACTTTCCTACAATTTCCACATTTTATTATATTAGTACAGTTACAGATTCATCAAAATTTGCTGAACCGCTTTTCATATTAATGCATTTCTTTTGTTGGTGGCTTGACCTTTCGGGATCAGTAGCTTCCTAACATAACGGATCTAATTTACCTAATTGTCATGAATGCCATTAGAACATAATTTTTGTGGAAAACTTGAACTGTCTGCATTCTCATTTATTGATTTTCAACTTTAATTTATCGCTTATTATATTACAACACACAATTCAAAAAGAGACAAAAATTAAGAGTAAACAACAGGCGAAGTTAAAGAGTAATCTCGTCCAGATTTGGATACTTAGATGAAATTTAAATGAAATCGACATATCACTCAAAGGAAATTGCAACAAAAATATATTATGTATGCTGGTAAAACTACTAATCAAACGATCTCTCTTTAGTGATAAGATCACCTGTTGTTTATCTCTTATTAAAATTTATTTTTGAATTGTGTGTGGTATACTGTATTGTTTGTCTATCGATAAATTAATTTCGTAAGTTCATAAATGAGAAGTCACTACGCCAACTCAAGTTTGTCGCAACAATTTGTATCTCTGGTCATGACTGTCCATTTTTTTAGTAGACAGGGGATTGCACGAATGCGGAAAACAGCCTGAAAAGTTTAACGATTCGGAATAGGTAGCACAAAAGCGGAAATTGTATGAAAGTATCCGGAGCTAGCAAAATGTTTGTCAAAAATATGCAACAAAGTTTAAACCATGAGTACATAATGCAGTGCCGCTGTGCTGTCACTACCTTCATCCTTACTTAGTATATTTAAGTGCTTTAGTTAACCAAAACAGTTCCAACTTTTAAAACTTTTAGTATTCCATGACGCCCTGTTACCAAGGCTCCAACGATTTCAATGAAATTTGGTATGTGGGGGTTTTCGGGGATGAAAAATTGATCTAGCTTGGTCTTATCTCTGGGAAAACGCTTGGCACCGAGTTTCAGCCCGAGCGGAGCTCGGCCGCCCAGGTACTAGGTTTTAATAGGTTAAAGCAATCACCATTGAAATATAATCCTTTTACCACCATCTCTACAATATAAAACCATAATTATTTTGAACACTTTACATACTGAGATGGGAAAATAAACACAAGGGTTTTTAGTTATATACGAGGATACGGTTTTAGCTAACGTAACGTTTCTATTCGTCTTGTTATTAATTCTGTTGTTTTTTTGTGCTTGAAGGAAGCATACGCCCAGCATTGGACAGATAATAGCTGTAGGTAGATGGAAAGTATAAAAGATGAAGAGCTCGGTAATATTTGACGACACATTTTGTGTGGATTAGCGGCTTTATACACGCGCTAGAATGATTACGGCCTAGTTTCGGGCTTGAATATTCAAAAGAGCTTCGCGAAGTCAAATAACTTCAATAAACATTAAGGCTGTTTGAAATACCGAAGAGTGCTTGCTAATAACACTACACCTTCCTAGTATTCGGATCTCCGTGTTTCTGGGTGTTGTGCCGCATTATAATATAAATGACGTAGAGCTCGGTAAAATTTGATGACACATTTTGTGTGGATTAGCGTCCTCATACACCCGCTAGAATGGTCACGGCCTAGTTTCAAGCTTGATTATTCTAAAGAGCTTTATGGGGTTAAATAATCTAACGAAATAATAAGAACTGAAACATGTTTAGAGTGTTTTTTCATGTTTCATTAAGTTTTTCTCTGCATATATGATAGCGGTGGACTCAATCAATATTTTTTATAATTGTTTAACTATTTAACGAAAGTATTATTGGGTGAATTAAAATGTAATCAACAATTTGCAATGTAAAAAAATAAGATTTTATATAAAAATAAAATAAGAAAAGAATACTTTATGATTATTTAATGATTGTATAGTTGCTATGCTTATTTATTAAGGTATTTTTATATCAATAATAGTAGTCGGTAATTTGATTAGAAGTACAGACTTGTTTTCAATGTAATATAAAAAGGCGGTGCAGTCAGTCAAACGGGCATTATGGTTGAAACTTTCAAAGTGTAAGCATCGAAATAAAACGTTTATTGTTAGATTCAGTGTTTGACTTCCCATCATGGACCATCCTCTAACATCAGAAGTGAGGGGAACTGATGCCCATCAACACGACAACAGCTACGAACCGTCATATTCGCCGGTTATTCAACAACCAACCGCCGGGTATTCGTCACGAGCACGCTTCACAACACCAACCTGGAACCAGTCTAAACGAGCCACGGCGCAGGATTCGAGTCAGCGGACTCGAGAGAGCAGCACCAACGATGCGGCGGGACCGTCGCGGGAGAAACGAGTCAACATCTGCAATGTTAGCACGCCTACGGGGACACTACATCAGGCCGGTGAGCAGTTTCATTGTACATACGATTCAGGAACTGAATGTTCGCTTGTTAGGGAGTCAGTTGCATGAAAATTTAGAGAAAAGCGTTGTCATAGTTCCGTTGTATTAACTGTTATAGAGCAAAACTTCAATTTGTAGTGCGGTTCAAGTTTTATCACAAATTCAAATCGATGACATCCCTGTTGAAATTATTTTTCACGTATTACCTGATCATTGCTTACATCATTACATTATGATAGGGCATGAGGTGTTATCCTTAGGCTTGGCGGTGAGCATGACTTCGGATAAACTATTATTTTCTCGCACTAAAATCGCCAATATTTTCAGAACTACTAAATAAATCCAACAAAGATCTTGATTCTGTCGACACTGACTTACCCTCGAAATTTATAAACTCGTTTTGAGACGTGAGTGCTCCGTTTATTTTCAATATGAGTACTCACTCACTCACTCACGGTAGTTTAATGTTTTAAAATTAGTAAAGTTAAGAAAAAAAGCTTATGACAATTATTTTACTACTGGAGTGTGCCTTGTTGTGATATGTGACTACCCGACCGAAATCTTATATTTCATGTTTTACCTGACTCGTACCTTAGTAGCGATATGTTGATATGCCGCGAAATCTTGAGCAAAGATTTTATCGTGAATATGAGTTCTCGTTGACAAAATCATGTGAGGTTAAAACTTGCGTTTCGCCGAACCAAAACAACCCGGTTACTAATTTTGCGGAGGTAACATTGACAGTTCACCCGAGGGTAGGCGAGCACTTGAACAGTTGTTAAATTGGTACTCTGATTATTTTACTCAAGGTTTTCCAACTACCCGCGTGAAAACGGGAAAGTGCAAAAGTCTCTTAGTTGATCCGTGTCGTACCGTGCAAAAGCGACCGTACAGATTTTCACCTGCCGAGAGTAAAATAATGCGCGAACATGTAAACGATAATTATACTTAACCATTTTTTTTTTCTTTGTTCTAATAATTTGATCAGGTATGACCGAACGGTATACTGTGCTATGGTTTTATTGTTTCAGAGTAAACACACGAGGACGTCCCTTTGAGAGCATCACTCGAGTAGAGACGACATTCGAAAAGAAGCCTAAGCTCTGGCTTGATGGTCGAACAATGTAGAAATAGTAAGATTAGATTAGATTAGATTTATTTATTTATTTATTGAATTAATCAGAATCAGAATTAATTAGATGCCAGAACCGCCCCTATATATCCCCATCTATGTAAATAAAAACTAATCACCGAAATATTTGTACGCGCATAACTTCCGAACGACTGCACCAAATTGGATAATTCTTTTTTTGTTGCGTTTGTTATTGTCAGGAGAAGGTTCTTATGAAAGAAAAAATACAACGGGGGCGAAGTGTAGTTTATAATAAATGATTTCGTTCTATGTAAAGACACAATATGGTCTGGCAATAAATTAGGGCCTGAGTTTCTTGGTTCATATCATATAAACAAAATTATTGTCAATGATAGATACGAAGATAAAAGTGTCAAGCCAGGCTTTAGTAAAAACTAAAAACATAGTCGTGTCACACGAACACATAAGGCAAATTCCAACGCCTAACTTAATATAGCAAATAATCGATAGTGACCGTGATAGCGATTAGGTATCTATAAATGCACAACTTAAAATACTATTAATAAAAGAAAAGTAAAATAGCCTTATTAACAATCCTTTATTAATAATCTAATTAGGTAAGTAACCTTAAGTACTAGCAATAAATATTGGTTTATGAAGGTAAATGATTGAGATTGGTGTATAATGTTCTTTATACACCAATCTCTTGATGGTCTCGCTTTTCAGCATAAGCCTTTTCAGCATTCTCCACAATGGTCTATCCCTTGCTTCTGCACATTTCTGCCACCTGCTTAATAACAAAAGCACTACCTATTAATGTGCTACTTAAAAGAGCACGACTCATGTGCCTCTTAAAAGAGCACGACTCATGTGCCACTTAAAAGAGCACGACTCATGTGCCACTTAAAAGAGCACGACACGACTCATGTGCCACTTAAAAGAGCACAACTTGTGTGCCACTTAAAAGAGCACGACTCATGTGCCACTTAAAAGAGCACAAATCATGTGCCACTGAAAAGAGCAAGTAAATGCCACCATAATAAGTTATTCCTTTCAGGACATGATAATGAAACGACGCTCAGAGCACGAGCTTTAGATCAGAATGGCCGTGATAGCGGTGGACTCAATCAATATTTTTTATAATTGTTTAACAATTTAACGAAAGTATTATTGGGTGAATTAAAATGTAATCAACAATTTGCAATGTAAAAAAATAAGATTTTATATAAAAATAAAATATGAAAAGAATACTTTATGATTATTTAATGATTGTATAGTTGCTATGCTTATTTATTAAGGTATTTTTATATCAATAATAGTAGTCGGTAATTTGATTAGAAGTACAGACTTGTTTTCAATGTAATATAAAAAGGCGGTGCAGTCAGTCAAACGGGCATTATGGTTGAAACTTTCAAAGTGTAAGCATCGAAATAAAACGTTTATTGTTAGATTCAATGTTTGACTTCCCATCATGGACCATCCTCTAACATATATTTGACAAGTGATTCAAGTGCCACAGATTTTTTTGTTGACTTATTCGACTCCTAAAATATTTTATACTATACTAGCTTACGTCCATGCCTTTGCCTCCGTTACAGAACTTTTCTCCTACAAAATATGCACAAGTTTTTTTTGTATTTTCATAGATTTTATTAAGGGGTGAGTCCCCAAAAAACGCTTGAAAGATGTTTGCGGTTTGCAATAATGCCACGAAATTCACCGTATATTTAATACTACAAAAATTATTTTAGAAACTTAATAGATGTATCTACAGCTTCACCGCGCTACATTTGTAAAATAATAATTAATTTCCGAGAAATAAAATCCCAAATTCTTTCAAAAACATCGAAATCGTCATTTTCTATTTACGCTTTTTAGATAATAATGAAACAAATTCATGAAAATCTCTTTGGTTGAATCGTAACACAAAAGTATGAAAAATATTATCACCGTTTCATTTTAGGCTAAATATAATCTCTATAATGATAATATGCATCTAAACATTATCTATTTTTTACGCAAAAATGTTTGCCGTTTTACATACTTTTTACTATGGAGCGAACATTTCCCGTAATTCGATTTTTAAATAGCGATCGCGGCCGAAAAATATTCAGTGCTGTCAAGGAATCCAAGGAGAGAGCACGCTCCGTTTGTAGCCGCGCACGCACACACTCGCACAAAATACTACTCCTGTGGTAGGGTAAGGGTGGATCCCGACTGTTCGATTTCAGCTGTCAAAGAGGTCAGACTTTTTTAAGTTTTCTTAATAATTACAAGCTTTTATTTGTAATTATTGCAATCGTCGTATATAATTATGTGTTTTTAACACGTTTTTACAAGCTTTTATTTAAATTGCCCTGTTAGTTTAGGCCAAATCTTGTAAGCTTTATTTAACCCGCTTCTAGTGGTCGGATCGACTTGAAATTTAGTATGTGTAAAAAAACGAAAAATTAAAAATAAGTTTGTAACAGAATGTCTTGTGCCATCTTCTTTACTAATGTCCTTTTTGTCGATAGGAAAGTTCTTTGGTCTTTGTCAAACTCACATTGCACCTGATTGATTATAAGAATATTGTTAAATCTTATATCTTTATACTATTTATTTGATGTCTGTATCAAGACAATGTCAACTTTTTAATTAAATGCGTGTTGTACTTTATAAACAATCGAATCGTCTCGCACGCAGGTTAGACGACTTCCAGCCTCCTGAACAAGTAGGATTCTGAAAGGGCTTTAGCACCGTAGACCACATACATGCGTTGCGGCAGGTTATACAGAAAACCGAGGAGTTTAAACGCCCCCTTCGCCTGACATTTATAGACTATGAGAAAACCTTCGATTCGATCGAGACTTGGGCTGCACTGCAGTCCTCCAACGGTGCCAAGTAGACTACTGGTACAGTACATTACATCGAAGTGTTGAAGTGTCTATATAATAGCGCCACAATGTCCGTCCGACTTCAGGACCAGATGTCGAAGCGTATTCAATTGCAGCGGGGAGTCAGACAAGGAGATGTTATTTTTCCAAAACTGTTCACCGCTGCACTGGAGCTGAAGGATGCTTTCAAGACTCCTGACAAGGAAGGGCGAGGCATCAATGTAAATGGTGAAATACATCACTCACCTTCGACCTAAGTGCGATGCTTTCTAACCTCGGGACGACCTCCGAGCGAGTTGGACTTTAATTGAACATAGAAAAGACGAAGGTCATGTCGAACGCCCATGTTGTACCATTTCCCGTCATAATTGAAGACTCTACGCTCGAAGTTGTTGACGACTATAACTATTTGGGATATAAGTACAATCCAATTAGTGGGTTTAACTTCGAGAAAGAGGTCAATCGACGAATTAGACTCAGCTGGGCAGCGTTAGGGAAGCTTTGCAATATCTTGTCAGCTAATACACCGCAATGTCTCAAGTCAAAAGTCTTTCACCAGTCTGTGTTGCCAGTGCTGACTTATGGCACTGAGACGTGGCCGCTAATGATGGGCCTCATAAGAAAGCTCAAAGTCACTCTGAGGGCGATGGAGAGGGCTATGCTCGGAGTTTCTCTGCGGGATCGCATTAGAAATTATAAAATCCACGCAAGAACTAAAGTCACCGACATAGCTCGAAGAATCTCCAGACTCAAGTGGCAATTGGCAGGGCACATCACTCGTAGAACTGATGGCCGATGGGAAAAAAAAAGTTTCACAAGTGGCGTCCATGGAACGGAAGACGCAGTGAGGTAGGCCTCCAACAAGATGGAAGACTACCTGGTTATGGTTGCGGGATCGGGTTGGATGCGGATGGCACGGGACCAATCTGTTTAGCGAACCTTGGGGAGGCCTATGTTTAGCAGTGGACGTCTTTCGGCTGAAATGATGATGATGATGATGACTTGACAATAACTGCGCACTATATCTCCTCTACGAGATTTGGAATTGGAATTGTAAATACACGGACAGGTCAACAATAATTTATTGAATCAGGCGTTACCTTTCGGAGGTCCATATCAATGAATTGAAACAACTTCTTTGCTCACCCGCGACCTTATAATAATTACGTTTATGCAAAAAATACGTGTTCATGCAGTTCCTCCACCTCCACACTGTACGAACACACACAAATCACATAAACCCAACTATCACCACCACTAAACTACAAGAGCTCTAGTTGAGTTTCGAACTCAACCAGAGCTCATCTTCAGAGTAAGTATCGCAACCGTTTACTAAGCTGCATAAGCATATACATTTATTTTGCTTTTCTTGCATAAACGTAAGTATCATAAGGTCGCGGGTCAGCAATGTAATTCTTTCAGTTTTTTTTAGGTCAACAATAATAGTAATTTTAAATAAAGACATTTTCGATGTTTATATTTTTTTGATGTTATTAAAGTTCTGATTATTAATAAAAAGATCCTTTAATAATGTAAAATCGTTTTATTTGTACTTACACCAAGTTTGAATATCGAAAGTCATCAAAATAATGTAGATTACATTTGTACAAAATCGGAAGGCGACTCTTTAATGTTCCCTTGTAAGTACTTACACTGGGACTCCACCCTTAGCTGACGGCTGTATAGCGTATCACGCAAAATGGTTCTGTGTAAGTGAAAACTGTCAATGTGCGTACGAAAAATAAATTCTCAAGGTCAGGGAACTCACTCTTAACGGTAAGTAATAATAATAAGTAGTAGTATCAGTGAAATGTAATCATTTTAAAAAAAAATATTTTTAATACAAGATTTTTTGCTGACTGTAACATAAAAAGAGGGGTGTTTTAAGTTTGACTGCTATGTAATGTGTGTGTGTGTGTGTGTGTGTGTGTCTGTCTGTCTGTAGCATCATAGCTCTGAAATAGGTGAACCGATTTGGATGCGGTTTTTTTTATTTGAAAGCAGGTTTCTATGCGATGGTTCTTAGATATGTTTCATTACAATTGGTCCAGCCATTTTAAAGTTATCAGCTCTTTTGTATGCTGCGGAAGGGATCTTAGATTTAATTGGATTGGGGGTTTTTAAAATTTTGAATTTATGGTTATGTCAATATTATACCAAATTTCAAGTCAATTCAATCACAGGAAGTGTGTGAAATTCGACTTAAAAGGTTTGAACACAACTTGCAGACATACGAGTACGGACATTATAAGTTAAATAAAAGCTTGTAATAAAGACTAGTGGAAGCCGTGGTGGCCTAGTGGTTTGACCTTGCCTCTCAAGCAGAGGGTCGTGGGTTCAAATCCCGGCTCGCACCTCTGAGTTTTTCAGAATTTATGTGCGAAATTACATTTGTAATTTACCATGAGCTTTATGGCGGAGGAAAACATCGTGAGGAAACCTGCATACACCTGAGAAGAAATATAATGGTGTGTGTGAAGTTCCCGATCCGCACTGGGCCCGCGTGGGAACTACGGCCCAAGCCATCTCATTCTGAGAGGAGGCCTGTGCCTTGTAGCGGGACGTATATAAGCTGGGATGATGATGATGATGATGAATAAAGAGTAACGCTAGTAGTGGAGTAATCCCGCTTTTAAGCAAATAAAACGCTCCCGACCATACTTTAGCGAAGATCGTCAGCTTACTGCCCGCGCTGAATGCATAATGAGCGGCTCTTTGAATAATTAAAAATAATTATTTTTACGAAAATCTGTGCTGCGAGCTGAATATGTGCCGAGCCGATTAAATAACTCGATGTGGACAGAGATGGTAATATTTTTAATTGGTTAGAATAACTGAATTTGGAGTAAAAACGCTGCAATCGAAATCGATCATAAAATACCAGCCTAGTGCGAGTTGGACTGTACACGAGGGGTACCGAACCTTCTTTCCTTTTTTAGGGTTCCGTACCCAAAGGGTAAAAACGGGACCCTATTACTGAGACTTCGCTGTCCGTCCGTCTTTCCGTCTGTCCGTCTGTCTGTCCGTTCATCTGTCACCAGGCTGTATCTCATGAACAGTGATAGCTAGACAGTTGAAATTTTCACAGATGATGTATTTCGGTTGCCGCTATAACAACAAGTAGTAAAAACCGGCCAAGAGCGTGTCGACACGCTCCGATAAAATAGGGTTCCGTAGCAGTATTTTTTTTTATTTTAAAGAAGATACTGTTAGCGTGATCTTATAGGTACTTAAAGAAAAAAAATGCTTGCAATGGCGGTTAAATTACAATCTTAGTTTTTTTTTTTTTTTTTTTATATAGCCTATAATATGTCCCACTGCTGGGCAAAGGCCTCCCCTTTCTTCCGCCATTCTTCCCTATCCTGGGCAATGGGCATGCACCTGCCAATCGAGCTGAAAAGCGCTCAGGTCATCTCGCCATCTCTTCTTGGGTCTGCCTCTGCTCCTTTGGCCATCCCTCGGAACCCATTCGGTAACGATTCGCGCCCATCGGTCCGGATGCATTCGGCAGACATGTCCGGCCCAGTCCCACTTCAGCTTGGCGGTTTTGACACCCACATCTGTAATACGAGTTTTGGAGCGCAGTGCCGTGTTTCTGATTCGATCAGTTCTTCGAACACCCAGGATACTGCGCTCCATTGCTCGTTGGCAAACCTTAAGCCTGGACTTTTGAGCTTCAGTTAATGACCAAGTCTGGGCGCCGTAGGTTAAGATGGGAAGAATACACATGTCGACGAGTTTGCGCTTCAGTGACAGAGGAAGGTTGCCCTTCATTAGCGTCTTCATGGACCAGAAGCTCTTCCAGGCATTATCGATACGCCTATCGATTTCTCTTGACTGCCTGTTCTCGAAGGATGCTATCTGGCCCAAGTAAATCTTAGTTTAGAAATATTTTTTTACAAAAACTTAAAAACTGCTCAACTGATTAAGTTGAAAATAATTTTCCTAGAAAGTTTTTATTACGTTTAACTTACGTGATTTTTTCATATTTTTTAGACATGCGGTTCAAAAGTTAGTGGGGGACACATTATTTTAAACTTTCGGGGTGAATATCTCCGAAAATATTCACTTTATCAAAAAATAGTTTTAGCTAACTAGTATTTATTTTCAAATACCTATCCAATGATACCCCACATTATAGGGGTTAGTCGAGAAAAAAAATCACCCTCACTTTACGTCTATGGGAGGTACCCAAAAAATTTTTTATTGTTTTGCTCGTTGATAACGGCAACAGGTAGACGCTTGAAATATTCACAGAATATTTAGTTAAAAATAATTAATCAAATTAAAATAAAACAAAAAATATGTAACAAACTTGTTTTTTTTTTGCCATTTTTATAGGTAACTAGCTTTTGCCCGCGGCTTCGCTCGCGTGTACCATGAGAATTCCAAATGACCAAGATATCAAGCAAGCAAGCATACAGGCAAGCAAGCAAGCATGCAAGCAAGTATGCTAGCAAGCATGAAGCAAGATTGCTTGCGTGACAATGGGACCATCTCAGGAGTATATTATAAATAAAAAAATTTCGAATAAAAAATAATTTTTAAAATCGGTCTACAATTGACCGAGAAATCGGTGAACATACCTACATAAAAAAATACATAAAATGGAAAGCATAACCTCCTCCTTTTTAAATACTTTCTTAATACGGGAAAAGTCCTCTCCAATGCTCCTCTACACTCCCTAAGCAACCTCATGCCGAATTTCAGCTTTCTACGACCAGTAAACCGAAAAATCCCGTTTTTCCCGTTCCCGTGGGAATTTTGGATAGTCCTCTCTCATTGCTCCTCTACACTTCCCAAGCAACCTCATGCCGGATTTCAGCTTTCTACGACCAGAAAAACGAAAAATCCCGTTTTTCCCGTTCCAGTGGGAATTTTGGATAGTCCTCTCTTATTCTCTTTTACACTCCTCAAGGAACCCACTTGCCAAATTTCAGCTTTCTACGACCAGTAAAACGAAAAATCCCGTTTTTTCCCGTTCCCGTGGGAATTTTGGAAAGTCCTCTCTCAATGCTCCTCTAGACCTCCCAAGCAACCTCATGCCGAATTTCAGCTTTCTACGACCAGTAAAACGAAAAATCCCATTTTTTCCCGTTCCTGTGGGAATTTTGGAAAGTCCTCTCTCAATGCACCTCTACACTCCCCAAGCAACCTTATGCCGAATTTCAGCTTTCTACGACCAGTAAAACGAAAAATCCCGTTTTTTCCCGTTCCCGTGGGAACTTTGGATAGTCCTCTCTTAACGCTCTTCTACACTTCGCAAGAAACCTGCATGCCGAATTTCAGCTTTCTACGACCAGTAAAACGAAAAATCCCGTTTTTTCACGTTCCCGTGCGAATTTTGGAAAGTCCTCTCTCAATGCTCCTTTACACTTCCCAAGCAAACTATATGCCGAATTTCAGCTTTCTACGACCAGTAAAACGATAAATCCCGTTTTTTCTTTACCCCGTGGGAATTTATAAAAATCCTGAAAACTGTTTTTCACTATTATAATTACCTACTTCTATGCCAAATTTGAAGAGCCTAGTAATTATAGTTCATAGGATTCCGTTGAACTGAATATATAAATCCCGTTTTTTTCTTATCCCGTGGGAATTTTGAAAAATCCTGAAATGGATGTTTTAATTATTGTAATACCTACTTGTGTATCAAATTTGAAGAGTCTAGTTATTATAGTTACTGAGATACGGTCACTCGGAATTGAATCTATAAATCCCGTTTTTTCCCTTTCCCGTGGGAATTCCCAAAAATCCTTCCTTAGTGGATGCCTACATTGTATAAGGTATCTATGTGCAAAATTTCAAGTCTCTAGGTCCAGTGGTTTGGGCTGTGCGTTGATATATCAACAGTCAGTCAGTCAGTCAGTCAGTTTAGAATTTTATATATATAGATGGTACGGAACCCTTCGTGCGCGAGTCCGACTCGCACTTGGTCGTTTTTTTTTATAATTAGTCTTAACCCGCTGCTTCGCCCGCGCCCACGTTGGAATACTTTCACGAGAAAAACATAAAATCAGATTTTTGCCTAAAAAGAGGGTACGGTAATATTTTTACAGCACAGCGTTTGCTCGGAAAATGCCATCTTTTGATTGCAGACGAAGTTAATACATCATCTTGAACGCCGAGGTTCTTCTACATTCTTGGCTAGCGCCTTATATTCTTGTCTAAAGTTAAAATACAGTTTTACGGGAACGCATTACCTGGATATTAAGCATTCGATGTCCGAATCCAGATCTTTGATTATCTGCACGCCAAGTTTCATCTAAAACAGTTCAGCCGTGTTTACGTGATTGACTAATAAACATCAAGACATCCAAACATATTCACGATCTTTCTCATTTATAATATTAAGTAGAATAGGATAGGGCTAGTAAGATTTCTTGCGATAGCGGTTTTAGCAATACTTCTAATATGTCGTCAAAAACGCGTTGTCTACGATTCAAAATATAAAACCCTGTGACTGACAAAAAAATTGATATCTCTTGGGTAGGTACGGAAGCCTACAAATACGACTTCAACCTAAATACCTATTATGAGTTGTAATACACTTGCTGTAAAAGTTTATAAAACTATTGTTCTCAGTGAGACACACACTGAGGCACATGAGTGCAAAATGCTACAGAAGTGCGATGTCACTGGCCCGACGTATTTTAGTGTAAGCTGCTAATACCGAGTTATTTATTTATGTTCCCTGTTTAGCTCTGCCGGATTAAACAAAAAATAACGCTGGCTCTACGCCGTAGGCGGTCTACGTCGTAGCACTGCTACGCTGTATTAAATAATAAAGATTAAAACAGAAGACTGTACTGATAACGCCATTAAGGAACAATGGTTGGTATAAATGAAAGATGAATTATGTCGAACAACACACTTATTATAAAAGCTACGTATTACATTGTTACGTCATTAGGACATGATTGCACAATTACTGTAAACATGCGGTCGCATGTGTCGCGCGACATCGGTACTGAAGTGGTAATTGCCGTTGTCACGCAAACGGATAATTATCAGAGAAGCACGTGTGCCTCAACCGAACTTATTTAGCACTCGTGCCGCGACTCGAACTAGGCCAGGGGCAGCACGCAGAAACAATCGCGAGTCCCGCGGTCGCACCAGCCACCAGCTAATTGCGTTTGTTCAAGCGGATGCCTGCTCCACCTTCGCCGCCTCAATATATTGTATTTATCCCCGGAGGAAAAATGCGACCCGAGCAAATTTTGTTTTCCTTAATGTGTAAAGCCCGTAAAACCTTTTCGTATTCCTTCATTTTCTTTGACTTTATTGTATTTATGTCAGTGTTGCCTAATATGTATGTATTCTAAAAGCTTCCGGGCTCACATCTACCATGACAGAAGGCGTTCACCGTTTGAGGCTCCTATGTGAGTTTGTAATTGAAACTTAAATGTTTCACTACGTTTAGCCGAGATTAGCGTTGACTGGGAGCCGGATTTGAATCGTGACGTCCGGACTTAGTTAATTTTAGCGAGTATTTTATTCAGCATAGCGCAGAGAACGTGCGGAGAGCTTTGCAGCGGAAATGTAGTGCACTTGGAGATGGGCGCGACTTATAAATTATTCAAACCGTGACACACTTCAAATAGCGCGCACTAGCCGCGCGTTATTTTGAGAACAACGAGACATAAGGCGGCCGCGGTCTCGCCGCTTAACTTCGTTTGAGTCGAGTCCTCTCGCTGTACTGCCTTTGCTGGAAAACACTTTTATTCGATTTCATCACATCCTCCACATTTGGTATGACTTCGGTGTTGCATTACCTGCAGCAATGTAGACACACAAACTTAAAGAAAACAGTTTGTAATATGAATTAAACTTGAAATTAAACTTGCTGCTGTGTTGATTGTTCATTTGACTGTGTATTTAATTTACAAAAAAACTGGCCAAGAGCGTGTCGGACACGCCCAAGGTAGGGTTCCGTAGCCATTACGAAAAAATCAAGTAATATTTTTCTAAGGATTTCGTATGTGTACGGAATCATCCAAGTTTAGGTATGTTTTATACCTTAGCCTACTATTTACTCTAAAACTACAAATAATTTCCAAGCAATCTTAGCCGCTATAATTTTTCTAGTAAATTTGATATATTTACTACCATTCTGAATTTTTTCAAATTTTTCCACCCAAAAGTTTAGATTTTAGAGGGGGGGGGGGGGGACGGTCGATTTTAATGAAAATTTTCACTTTAAAGTTGGATATTTCGCAAACCGATCACTGAATAGAAAAATCATGTTAGCAACCCCACAATGGTTTTAAAAGACCTATCCAACGATACCCCACACTATAGGGTTGGTCGAGAAAAAAAAAATCACTCCCTTTTAAGTCTATGGGAGGTACCCTAAAAAAAAATTATTTTTTATTTTACCACTTTGTTGGCGTGACTGATATGTATAATCATGCCAAATTACAGATTTCTAATACTAACGATCTCTGAGCTTAGCCGCGGACGGATAGACAGACAGACAGACATGGCGAAACTATAAGGGTTCCTAGTTGACTACGGAACCCTTTGATCAATTATAACTGTATATCCACAGTCGCGCGCCCGAAAATGTCCGAACCAAATGAGCGCCAGTGGCCTTCTTTTTTCTCAGTACGTTGCGTAAAATTGTCAAGTTTAGCTGTCAAGTGTCAACCGAAATTCGACTGTAATGAAGTAAAGATTAGGTTCAAATTTCTGTGTAGGTGATGATTTTAATTGTTATGCAAACAAATAAAAAAGTTCGGACATTTTTTGAAGGGGATTTTGTTCGGCAATGTGTATCTTCAGTTATAATTGATCAAAGACGGAACCCTAAAAATGGTATGTAATTTTGTCGACGAATGGAGAAAAGACGCATTAGACTTTTTTTTTCAAAACTGAGTTACATTCTTCAATCTTTTTAAAAAGATGTCTGAAAAAATACAATATGCCAGAATTAATTACTGACATAATCAACTGCAAAGAAGATGTACTAAAGTATTTATTTTTCACTTCATTACAATGCAACAAGCAGAGTGTAAATAAGTGGATGCAAGTACCTTATTATTGTCGATTGAAACTAATAAGTACAGTTTTAAAATAATAACTTGTTTCATCATCATATTCATCATCATCAACCCAGCCTATACATATACGTCCCACTGCTGGGCACAAGCCTCCTCTCAGAATGACAGGGGTTGGGCCGTAGTTCCCACGCGAGCCCAGTGCGGATTGGGAACTTCACACACACCATTGAATTTCTTCTCAGGTGTATACAGGTTTCCTCACGATGTTTTCACGATGTTTTTGGATAACTTGTTTACTCAACTATAATTTGTATGAAGACTTAATGAATAGGCTACGTTTTAATTTCTGCGCGGCATTTATCAAGATAAGTTTGTAATATTTCATATTTATAAATGTAGTATGTATGTGTACTTAAGTAAAACAAGACTCACAGACTTATACTTAACTGTGTGTAATGAGATAACATACAGTCGAACCGTTTCGCACAGTGTCATAATTATCATTTCCCGTGCCAAGCAATGCGGCCCTTATCACATTTTCTGTCGAAAGGTTCCACAGTGGGTCACAATTCAGTTGGTTCGATGGTACATATTATTATTAAATCCAGTCACCTCGTGACCGTCCCAAAGCAATTTAGTCTTTTTTTTCAGTGAGTACATTAGAAAAGTTGTTTATAATGGGGCTCTTAATATTTTTAAATCAAATTGATAGTTAATGAGGCTGCGCAACCGCCGCATCGTCATAATAATGACACAAAGGCTTCATTTTAAGAACCGCTATTATCTTTCCGCTGCTCGGCTTTTACGCTCCCAGCTAAATTAAAGTGTTTCGCCACCAGAAATTAACTTTACTCGCGCTTTATAAGAGCACCGGTAACAAAAGCGTGATATGTTATCCATTATCGATTATAATATCCAATATAAATTAATCAAAATGCAGAGAAGATTTACTGTCAAGAAAAAACATCGATAGAGTTTTCATTAAAAACTGAGTTTGGACTTTCCAGATGCTTTTCTTGACTTTTATTATCATATTTTGATGAAACCAAATGAAATAATGTTGTAACTATTTATTTCCAAGAAAATATGAAAAATAGAGACGAATTGAAATCCTCCACATGTTTTTAAATCGGTACATAGAATTCATTTAGTCATGAATAGAATATGTTTTATTGTTTTTTTTTGTGTTATGTGGAATTTCAATCAGAATCTCGTGTAAAAGGTAGCTATTTAAAAAATATTTAATTATGTCGAGTCAACAGTAGCTCGTATTCGCGCTGCACGTCGCCAGTCCTATGATCCGGACGGAGGCGGAGCTGCCGTTGAATTTGAGAAATTCCATACCTGAGACGAACTGTGTCACTTCAAAGTGCCTATAGGTACGTGGGTATTC
Organism: Archips xylosteana; assembly: GCA_947563465.1. NCBI lineage: Eukaryota > Metazoa > Arthropoda > Insecta > Lepidoptera > Tortricidae > Archips > Archips xylosteana. The sequence continues at coordinate 10,595,872 of OX387348.1, read as the reverse complement.
TGCGGTGGGTGTATAAAGGCTTATGAATTCTTACATGATTCTCAACACGGCCCCAACGGCTAGGCGCGCTCTTGGCGCGGGCTCAAGTCCTCTTCATTCCCCTATGTCTCGCGTAAATAATTGCGAAATAATTGTGCGCACTGCTCCACCTTGACAATTATGTGCACTTTATTCGAAGGTTCCTTCTCGTAGTTTACCGTCTCATCTTACGCCGGTGTAATTGTCGGCGTGCGTATCCGGTAACTTTATTGCTTAACAGCTTACATAACGTATATTAAAACTATGCCCTTGCCGCGGAATGTAAGCCGTGAACACGATTGCCGCGTCTACGTTAAACCTGTGTGTCAAAATACGGCCGTAAAGGTAATGTTGGTACGCTTTAATCATTTTTGCAGGTTTATAAACCGTGACAGCGCACGTCATGCGGTAACTCACGTTCGGGCCGCAGAAAAGTTTGTTGTAAATCCTTGCAGTTTCGGTTTATAATAAAGCGTTATGTTCGTGATAACTGACGGAAACTTTTAGTCAATTGTTGACGGAAGCCTTTGAGTGATCTCGATTGATATTTGGCATGCAATTGTACTGTTATGGGTAAAAGTCAAATTTGCAGAATATCCATTTATAAAAAAAAATATTATTTTAATAAGAAGTAGGTACATATTATAAAATTTGGAGTCATTGATCTCCTATCCAGTCTGTAAGAACAATAAACTAACGTAAATGATAAACAACTTTAAATAAAAGAATTATAATATCTGACCTACTAACGGATTTACTCAATTATGAACGAATGAGATATCTTGATGTTAATTAACTAGCATAAATAAGTCAGAGACTTCCAAGATACGCACGCTCTTTTAAGTCAAGGAACCCAGCCCAAGATATTAACTTTGAAAAGTTAGTTTTTTTTTCTGAGTTGTTTTATTCGCACAAATAAAATTCATGGTCAACTCCCGATCTCTATCCCGCGGGAAATTCCAAAAAATCCTCTTTACTGCACCTCTAAGATCCTAAAGGAATGGTTACGGACAGAGGGTCCCATTATATTGTGTATATATAAATCCCGTTTATTCCCTATCCCATGGGAATTTAGAAAAAGATTTATTAATGTAACTCAAGGTACATGTGTGCTAAATTTCAAGTCTCCTATATCAGCTAATCGGCTAGTAAAAATAGTCCTTTTTTTTATCTTGTGGAAATTTCGGAAAATCCTGAAAACTGATTTTAGCTGTTACTATTGACTACTTGCATGCTAAATTTGAATTATCTACTAATAATCATAATTACGAAGCCTTCAAGCGACAATATAAATCCCATTTATTCCCTATCCCGTGAGAATTTCAAAAAATCCCTTCTTAGTGTACCTCTAAGATACTCAAGGCATAAACCTAGGAATGAAATGCACGCTCACCAACGTCGTCATAAGAAGGGTTGCTGAATACATTTTTCAAAAAGAAAGCACGACTAAACATATCGTCGAGTAGTCATCGACACTCCGAGCGTAAACTCTTGATGCACAATGACGTCTAGACTTATTCAGCACGCACCGCGCGATCATTCACGTCTTACCTCGCTGGTGTATCAAGCTCACGCTCTAACAAATGATTTGCGGATAATAAAGTGTAGGGTGTTTTTGTAAAGGGAGTACTTCCCGTTATATAACGAATGTGTCTTCATAGAACAGAACTATAGAAACATTTTTTTATGTAAATGAGTTTTTGTTGACAATTTTGTTGATATGCAAACTAGTTTGTATGAAATTTTAAGTCGAACCAATAATTGGATGAAATGCAAGATTTGAAAGGAATGTACATACATACCTACATATGTACATTCATATGTTGCAAGTTAATAAATGCTTGCAAAAATGTAAACGTGTTGTTGAGACAACTTTTATTTACTGCCGAAACCACAAGTGGAAACTATTTGAAAGAACTCTTTTAAATATGTCCCTAGAAAAATTATTGTCTCTATAAAATATCTACTTAATAAACGCGCCGCGCTCAAGCCCTATTAGAGTTTTGAAGTGATAATGAAAAACAATGCTTGCTTGAGGTAAGTCAAACATTGACACTATAACGATACCTATTACTCAAAAAGGTAAAGGAACCTCTTTACCTACCTATCTTCATAACCGTGAATCCGAAAAACTAACTGCCATAAAATTTACCTAACAATCAAGAGCGAGGAAAAAGATTACAAGGTCATTGACAGAATAATCCATATTCTTTTAAAATCATCCATCAAAGGTCATTAACCTGTAACCGTATAACGGGTATGCAAGAGTAAAGATTTTTTTGGAAAAGATAATTGCAGTTACAGTACTGGAACTTTATTTGTACTTGCTATTATTTTGTTTTAATTATAAATGAGCTATTCTAAAATGTCCCCAACGGATCTGCGATTACAAAGTTGGCACCTTGTAGAGGTTTTTGGCTGCTAGCCTGTTAAACTTTTTCACATATGTTGAGGTAAAAATTGGGTGATAGGGTGATAGCAAAAAATTAGGTGGCACGACAAGTAGGTCTGGGTACCTGAAAGGTGAAGCTTGAGGCTTTCGGGCCGCCCACCGCCGGCGGCCGCGCCAGTCCGCCCGAAGCCGCCGCGCCGGAGCGTCGTCGGCCCGCCCGCGACCCCGCTCAACCGACCAGTGCAACTTTAAAATGCTCAACAACTCACGGAAAATATACGGCAAAAGTGACTAATGAGTTCTAAGAAAATATATACGAATGACTTGCTGAGCTTCGGATTTGAAACGTACCACGATTACGGTTATGGTGTTTGTGAGATGTGATTGATTGCTAACTATTCGTAAGTGCCGTTTAATTTACTTAGTAACTTAATGGCTTAGTACAAATCGTTACCAGACTTATAGGAGTCGTAATAATTATTCGTTTGAATGCTTTTCTGTGCACAGAAAATTACTTTATTCAAAGCGGAATTGGTTTTTTATTCGTTTTAATGAAATGTTTAAATATGCAACGGCGAGGTTATCCCGACTGCGAATTAATAATTACTTATCCAAAACCTTCGTGCTGATTGTTAATGAAAAAGAATAATACGTATAGTACTGGTATCATTGTAAATGCATGACTTCGTTATGCACAATGATCTCAAAAATGTAAATAGGATGTTTCATAATAATGATTAACGGCTTAGTAGCCGTTTTAATACTAGTGTATTAAAGAAGGTTTAAATAAAGCTAATTTACTTTCACTGTACACGTTTTTTGTGAGTGATTGTTAAAATCAGTTTAAAATAGAATAGGATGTTTCATAATAATGATTAACGGCTACTAAGCCGTTAATCATTATTATGAAACATCCTATTTACATTTTTGAGATCATTGTGCACTAGTATATTAAAGAAGGTTTAAATAAAACTAATTTACATTCACTGTACACGTTTTTTGTGAGTGATTGTTAAAATCAGTTTCAAAATATATTTCAACTAGAATTACCGTGGCACGTCTTACTTAATTATGTTCGGCTGTTTCTCGGTTATTTTACATTTAGTACTAGACTCATTTGAACAGATAAGATCATGAGAAAATGGAATGACCACAAAACATAAAAGGGAAGGGTTTCGAAGTCGGGATTTGTTAAGTTATTAAACGCGATCCTATTCGTTTAGGTTAGTTTTATTCACAAGGTACTATTTTTTCCTTTTTGCTCACAATTTAATTCATACTGAGGGTGTGTGACACCTAAGTGACCACTACTGCGTCTGTTACACTTTTCTTAGAAATCGATAACCCAGTATCTGAATATTGATCTGTCTAAAAAACAATTATAACGGTAACACGTGATAACGCTAAATTAGGAGGATATGTTTAAAAAAATAATTTAAAAATGCCCTTTTGCGTATATATGCCCCGTGTCATTATTAAAATTAATCAATTAGGCAGTACATATTCGACTAGCTGCTAATTTTATAAGAATCAAACCAAACCAGTATCATGTTGTATAAGAAAGAAAGGAACAAAAACATTTATTCGCGACAAAAATAAAATACAAAAAGAAGAAACTGAAACAGATACTTATTAAATATTGTCACGAAAACTATATAACTATACAACATGATACTGGTTTCCGAATAAATCCGACAAAACGAAGTAATCGAAATGAAGAATGTCAGACTAACAGAATATTTATATTTAAAGTGAATGATGTCAGTTACGACTTTACAATAACCAACATTTTTTTGATAATCGGCTTTGATTTTAATCCTCGGCAACAAGCAAATGATTTTTTTGTTCGATAGTGTCCCACTGTTAGGCAAAGCCCTTTAGCTACCAACTCGCCCTGTCTGAACTTATGGAATTTATTTACGAAACGGAAAATAGCAGAAGGTTTTAAAACAGCACTTTTCTTTGGTAGTGGCACGCGGCGGACACGACGTACAAATACGCGTTCTTGAATCTACATAAGCACGACGACGTCTGTACACGCGTACGCCTACATACATCGCGCGCGCACTCTTCTGGTTTCTGGCGGTTTCCGGCTATCTGCGCCTTGAGGGGTGGGGTAATTCGAATCGGTGCGGGGCGGACCGTTTCCATTCTGTACGTCAGTACTATTATATATTCTGTGGTAGTGGTACACGATGCTAATGCGCACGGTACGACGACGCGAGGGACGTCATGCTTTCTTAGAAAGATGGCGTTATGAGACGGAGCAGGTTCGGGACTCACTTCAGAGTCGACACACGCAGACTTATTACGTGCGTGGCTTGCAGAAAAATGAATTGGGTTGCTGCTTCAGAAGCAAATGTGTAAACGAGAACGTTCACAGAACATCAAGGAGAACCGATATTAGCAAACTAAATGAAAAGAGTTTAGTATGCTTTATTCCATGGAAAATCGCCTTTTTATACTATTAAAGGACATATCTAGATGTCTTATTTGATCCCTGTACATCATGCAGCCGAAATAATTTCACAAAGCCAAGGAGTATGGAAGGTTTACATTTTATAACAATATTGCTGCAGTAACTTTTCAATTAAGATACCCCAAAGGTATGCTTAGGTACATTCGAGATACCCAAGTTTACAATTACAGTCAGAATATTGAATTGTTTAACACGAAAATGCACTTGAAATTTGACGTAAGAACAGAGGGGACGCTTATTTAATGTGTTTTTCAAGTCATCATGCAAAGTTTCTAATAGCTAACTGACGTCGAAATGACTTAAAATGACTTTCCACTGATATAATATTAAATACTCGTTATAATATTTGACACCGTTCATAAAAAGCTTAAACCGAAAATCTCCGCGGAAGTTTTCCAACTCTTATTAGGCACCGCTTCAGTTGCTTTAAAATAATTTCTCACTTTCCTCGTCGTGAGCACTTCGTTACGGTTTCATTCATCTTTTAATTTCTTTCTCCAGATCGTTTATTTTTTGTCCTTTTAGCATTCCGGTCCGCAGTCCTAATGCGTCAATTACCCCCACAAATAAAATGCAGTAATTATCTCACTTCAGTTGCGATTGAATGGGATAGAGTCCCCACTTTCCGCGCACGTTCCGAGACAGTAATCAGATTTTCTTTATGTTTGTCATACGTAAATGGATTTCGCTCTGTACATAAAAATGCTTTTATATGCAGCATTCGAATGTTCCCTCGTCCGGCAGTAAATCTGTTTTACTTTATCCAATAATGATCGGGTTATGATGAGCATCACCCAGTACTTCTAAACATCGGCCAGATACAATTTAGTATGAATTTTATTCAAAGTAAGTTATTTTCTTAGGATAATACAAACCGTCCAGGTGCGTGGAGACGTTGTGTAGAATTCTATATTTGATTGACTATTATTATTTTTAATTCGTAAAGCTTACTTAGCCGTGACAGTTTTCAAAGTTTTGTTCTACCACTTTGTCGGCGGTATTATTACGAGTATTATACACCCTTAACAAATTAAAGTTTTTTAGTACTTACGCGGACAGGAAGAAAGACAAGCATGGCTAAATCATGACGGTTTCGTTTTTGTCATCTACATTACACAGCATTAAAAAAATAATTAAATGATCGTTAAGGAAATATTTCCAGACAAAATAATATGGAGACAAAATTAATTCAGACAAAATAATATGGGGATATTTTCTTAAGGAACGGAAAAGTCGTGATTCGGGAAGGAAACGAAACAATATCAAAGATTTTGATTAACTGAACGTTCTTTTCATCAGCATTGGGGCCAAAGATTGTAATTTTTGACGTGACAACGTCTAATAAATCGATGAATGCCGGCTGCATCCACGAAAAAGGATGACGCAATGTAACTTACAATACTTACATGTACGTACATGTACGTGCATGTCCCGTACAAGAGAGAGCAGTGAACGCTAGGATGTACAAGAGAGCAGCGCGCGCCAGGATGTAAAATGCGGGGGGGGGGGGCGGCGATATTAAAGGAGGTTTCATTTTTAGGGTTCCGTAGCTAAATGGCAAAAAACGGAACCCTTATGGATTCGTTATGTCTGTCTGACTGTCCGTCCGTATGTCACAGCCACTTTTTTCCGAAACTATAAGAACTATGCTGTTGAAACTTGGTAAGTAGACGTATTCTGTGAACCGCATTAAGATTTTCACACAAAAATAGAAAAAAAACAATAAATTTTGGGGGTTCCCCATACTGGCCCATACTTAGAACTGAAACTCGAATTTTTTTTTTCATCAAACCCATACGTGTGGGGTATCAATGTATAGGTCTTCAAATATGATATTGAGGTTTCTAATATCATTTTTTTCTAAACTGAATAGTTCGCGCGAGAGACACTTCCAAAGTGGTAAAATGTGTGTGTCCCACCCTGTAACTTCTAAAGTAAGAGAATGATAAAACTAAAAAAAATATATGATGTACATTCGCATGTAATCTTCCACCGAAAATTGGTTTGGACGAGATCTAGTTTGTCTGTCTGTCTATATCAGTAACCAATCTACAATGATCCCACACTGCGCACATTTTGCTTAGAAGCAGGGGTCTGCTAAGACTGGATGTTCGTTCTTAGATACATATGTATAAATTTGTACGGAATCCTCGTTGCGCGAGTCTGACTCGCACTTGGCCGGTTTTTTGTATTAAAGGGGGATGAATATTTCATTGATTTTGCCGTAGGACACACCGTTTTCAAGATATTTGACAAAACACCGGTTCTCGTCCGATCACCGAGGTTAAGCAAAGTCGGGCGCGGTCAGTACTTGAATGGGTGACCGCCTGGTTTCATTTTTGTTTTTTGAATGACGTCGTCACGTTAAACTATCGTCTGTAAACCGACTTTACAGACAACCGATTTTTTGTTGGTATCTACGATCTAAATCGTAAGGCGAGTGAACAGTAGTGTAGACTTGTGCCTAGAGAATTTTCCAAGTGCATTACATGTTCTCTCCGTAGAATACTCCGCTTGCACACAAGTAGGCTTCAGCCGACGATGTCTGAGCCCCTCCAAGAGGTTACTGCAGGATTTAGTGGCGCACGGTAAAGCAGTTACATGCGCTTTGTTACTCCAATGCACTTCATCTATTTTTTTATAAAAATCATTGTCTGTGTAAATTATCGTTGTACAAATCAGTATCATACTACATTAAAGTTAGACACACTTATCTATTAACTGAAACACATGTGTTAACTCTTGTCTAAGTTTGTATGGTAACGCGGATAGTGCCCGAGTACATTTATGTTATGGTTATGTTCATAAATATCGTCAACAAAAATAACTTGGGACTAAAAAATAACTATATTTTTCAAAAAATATTATATAAATTAACTAGCTTTTGTTAAAACTTCGCCGCAACTTCGTTACGTGTACTTAGGTAGAAAAGTTAACGATTGTAGTAAAGTAGTTCATACTATTAACCAATAATCTCAAGACACAACACTTAATTTGAAAAAAACCGGCATAGTGCGTGTCTGATTTGAAATTGAATAATATTTAGGGCCGACAACGCACTGGTATCGCGTAAAGCTTTGCGAGTGTCTATGGACAGTGGTGTTCATTTAACATCAGGTGACCCACTAGTTCGTTTGTCTGGCCTCTCTAACATAAAAAAATAAATGCCTTTTGTTTTTCTGAAAATTTGAAAAATCTTTTAACATCCATCGTCATGGATGGTCATCAAGGAATGTGTCAAATATCAAGGTAGTCACTATGTCAGCTAGTCAGTTAGTATTACTCGTAAATAACCCCTTTGATTCCCCACTCCGCAGGAACTTCAAGTAAAAGTAACTTTTTAGTGCACTCTATGATCCTCAAGGAATAAATCTGTCAATTATTATCAAGCCTCTATAACATCTAGGCAGTTAGTAATAAAAATAGTAGATTGTTCAACAAGGGACTAAAACAAGCCATATTGACACAAGATATTTAGCCACC